>CM053593.1:83339016-83442404 GCA_028646575.1 Pseudocheirus occidentalis
TGCCTAGCATGATGCTATAAGCGTTAGAAGTTTCTGATAAATACTTGCTCAATGTTGAATGAACTGTTATCTCCTTGAATTACATATGCACCAAGTACTCAGTGCACAGCTGCTCTACTAGGCCACTGGGATTGGACAATTAGAGCACATTCTGATGGTCACCCTTGGGTAGAGAATAAAGGGTTCCACCTTTAAGGGGGACAGGAACATAAGAACAACATCTTGGGGGACAGAAACTTCAGTTGCCCTGGGGTATGTTGCTGCTCCCCTGGGATAGTCACCTTGTTGACGGCTACCAGGAAAAAAAAGCTGTCACTGAAATAGCTCTTTGGAGTTTGTAAAGTGCTTTACAAATACTTTCTCATCTTATGAGATATGAGGGACCCTGGACAATCGCAAGAAAGTATTCACTCCCTACTCCCCTTCTGTCCCCCATCCAGTTGGCAGCAGAGTCTCTGAGACTCCAAAGTGAGCAGAGAACTTCCTAGCCATTGGAACTACTCTTGTCACCAGTTAATCTCTCCCCTTCTTCCCTAGAAGTGGGTGCTGTAACCCAAGCCCTCCACTTGGCTCTACTCTATTTTCCTGTGTTTTGCTTAAGAGAACTGTCCGGTTTGCTTAAGCCCACCCTAAGTAAACATTATTTCTGGACTGGTTCCCCAGGGCTGATCTGGGTCAATGCTATTTCAGTATCAAAGTCTGGCAAATCCCTCACCCTGCACGCCCCCCAACACATTCTACCGCCGCCACCACCACCAACTTCGGTTCCAGTTACCTCTCCAGGAGAGCCGTCTCCTCTGCCACTCCTGCCCGTGGATGCCTCCACTGGGTTGACTCCGGCGCATCAGGCTTCCTGATGCTCTTGAAGCTGACCTGGGACCTTGGAGGGCTGTCCGGGTGCCTCCACGGTGCTGTCTGTTTACCTTCTGGGCGCCGCCTGTCTGTCTCTGGCCCCCAGTTTCCACCGCCACCAGGTAAGCAGAGACTCAGGTAAGTTTTACCTGATTCGGCTTCAAACAGCGACACACCCAAAGGGGAGGGAGGAAGGCGGGTGCAGGGGCTTCTCTGATCTGGGAGATCGTCCCAGGGGAGGCAGAGGCCAGTGACATTCCTGGCTTCTGGCAATTGGTCCTCCAGTCTCCTGACAAGAGGAGAGCAGGCTTGGGGGCCACAGAAGAGTGAGAACTCAAACAGAGGGACAGACTTCCCGGAATAGACTGCTCCCAATAAGGAGAATGAAAGTTATGTTCATAAAAGAATGACCAGATCAGACCCAGCACAGGCAAGGAGAGGAGGGAAACTCCGTGTCTTATAGGCAGGAGGGATTTGTCTAATAATAATAATAATAATAGCTCAAATATAGCCGTTTTGCACAGCACTTTATCTATATTAGTTTATTTACATCCATTGTCTCATGCTGATCCTTACAATAATCTTCGGAGGAGTGTACTATCATTACCCCCATTTTACCGTTGAGAATACTGAGGCTGAGAGAAGTTTAGCGATTTGCCCAGTCACACAGTATGTGTCTGAAGCAGGTTTCGAATCAGGGTCTTCTGGATGCCAAATCCAGTATTTTGTGAGGGCAGGGACTGCCTTTTGCCTCTTTTTGTATCCCTCGTGCTCAGCACTGCTCCTGGAACATAGTAGGTACTTCAGTGCATTTTGCCCCCTCTGCACTTTACCTTCGCCTTCAGGTTTGCAGAGTATTTCCCTCACAACAACCCTGTGATGCAGATATAGGGAGAATTACTGTAAAAAGGGCCCCAAAATCTTAGCTCGGGTTTAAGATTTAATAGCTTGACCCCTTCATTAAGGTTTTTGGGAAACATTGTACTTCCCGTTTTATAGATGAGAAAATGGAGGATCATTGAAGCTATACATCGTTTGAGGTTACATAACTCATAAACATTGGAGTCAGGATTCAAACTCAGGTCTTCTCACTCAAAACTCCACTACTCTTTCAGGCATGTGCTATGTTTCTGATTAATTCCCATCAATAACAGGGCAGAGTTCTGGGCTTGGAATCAGGATTTCCTGGTTTCAAATCCAGGCTCAGACACTTGCCTGTAACCTAGGTAACCTATGTAACCCTGGTCAAGTCACTTGACCTCTGGCTGCCTCATAGGGTTGTTGTATATTCCCAATGAGATCATTGTAAAGCACTTAACACACAGCAGGTGCTTAATAAATGCTTATTCCCTTCAGTTGCCTTTTTCCCCATCAGGCATCAGGAAGTATTTCCTGACTTTAGGTAATGAGACATAGGAACTACTTGGTTCAACAGATTTCTCTGGACATTTCTTAAGGATGGGAAAGGGGAGATCAGTCCTAAGAACTAAAACTGTGTTCTATGGTAAGACCTTTCTATTAATATTTCTGGGGTGGGAGTGGGAGAAAGTAAAATAGCCCATTATTTGCCCATATGCTACTTTTCTAACAAACAAGACAGCTGCAGAATGGGATTTGGTGGTAGAATAGCAAAAACACCAGCTCCCTGTAACACCCAGCAAAGCTGTCAGGGAGAGGGATACCTAAGCTTGGACTCAGGAAGACCTGAGTTCAAATCCTGCTTCCAAGGCTCTAATAATAATGGCTGTAGCTTTGGCCAAGTCACAAGCTCTTGGAGGGTGGAATCTGTTTTTCAATGGGGCCTGTAGGCTCTGGCATTCCATATGTGACATTCTCTCTGGGGTACTCCTCCAACTTGCTTTTATGGGAATGGACAAATCATTTAATCCGAGCCATAGTTTTCCCATCTGTAAAATGGGGAGAGTAATGATTGTACTCCCTTACCTCCTGATGTCCTTGTGAGGATCAACTGGTATAATCCATATAAAGTACTTTGCAACCACTAACTACTAAATAAATGTGTCACTTGCTCAGCTGATTTTTCTCTTCCGCTTTTCCCTGGTGGTGGGGGTGACTAAAGATGAAGAAATCTTCCCTGTCAGAGGACAGATTCTCTTGTCTCTAATGCAAACTCACTGAGAATGTCCTCACACTACTTCCACTGACCCTGTAGGCAGAGCACCACCAGGCTGTGAGTTATAATTATTGCATTTATTAGCTGATGACCAGTAACATAGTTAGCTCCTGAGTAGCCATGAATCAATAAACTGAAATCCCCCAACTAGAGATGTGATCAGAGGTATGCAAGGTAAGCAACTTCGTAGGTCACAATGCACAGGGAGATGCAACGAGAAATACTTGGATATTTTATTTTATGACAACATAAAGCTTAGAACTGCATTAAGACTTTTGGGGACACCCTGTATTTTGCATGCCCCCTCCCCCTCCCCCCATTCTGTTCTCTGTGGCATGCAGGGATTTATTCTGTGGTTAACCTGGGTTTTATAGTGAAGGTTTAAAGCCTCCAGAGGACATCAAGGGAGTTCAATTTTCAAACCTCACCTGGACCTTCAAATGCCTTGTCTTGGCACTGCCCCAGCTCGGCTAAGAGTCAGATTGTTGATAACGGGACCATGTCTAAAGGCAAGGAATCAGGATCAAGCAGAGAGGGAGAGATTATTTTAATGTCCAAGTGTGACTTTGTCTGGATACGTATTCCAGATGGCATGCCAAAGCCAAGGTAATGGATGTTTGGATCATTTGCTCTTTTAAGTTACCTAGCTCTCCTTTTCCCTACATAAACAGGTCCATTGCACCTCTCAAATGGATTCTCTTTCAAGAGACTTGTATTTCAGACATTCTGTGGCTTCTGTCTGTCTGTTTTCGGACCAACCCTGTCCAATGTTGTTAATTTCTGAGCATTCCATTTTAGGGAGGCTCTGGAACAAACTGAAGTGTTTCAGGAGAAGTGCAAACAGAATGGTCAAAGTATGGACAACTCTGGCTAGCCTGGAGAAGATAATATTTGGAGAGAGAGACTTGGTAGCTGAAAATATCTACCATATAGAAAGATGCTTAGGCTTTTCCACTTAGCCCAAAGGGAATGGACTAGGACCATGGATGGAAGTTGTAGAGGCAGATTTTGGCCCAATATAATGACAACCCACAACGATCTCAGAGAGGAGTGGGCTGTCTCAGTGAGGTAGGTACCTGTCTCTGTTAAGTTTATTTCCTTCCTCTGATGCTTACACCCTGTGAGACCTGAGCAAGAAGACATTGAACTTCCCTGGGCCTCAGTTTCTCCATCTGCAAAATGAAGCTGTTGGATCAGATAACTCATTTTTAGCTCTCTGATCCTATGATCTTTAGGGACATGATCACTTTGGGGGGATGCTATGGAGATGTTCAGGTATGGGTTGGATAAATTGACCTCTAAAGGTCCTTCAAACCTGGTAGGTCAGGGTGGGACTAGAACTCCTGTCTGGCACATCCCCAAACCAAGCTCTTCCCCTGCCCAAAGGGTTCTGGTCACTGTGTGTAAAGATAAGTGAGAGCTGGCAGAAAGAATGAAAGAACATGATGAGCTAGCAAATTGAGATCGGCTTTTCCCGGGTTTACAGAATCTCCCATGGCATCTTCCACGGAGCAACAGCTCTTGGGGCAAGTTGGCACTGGCCCAGAACCAAGAAACCCCATGCCCAGGCAAGGAGCTGGGAATACATTCTGTTCTACCATCATGCCTGGCAGGTTCCCCCAGAATACATGGTGCCGTGAAGGAGGCCACTGAAAAATGCCTTCCTTTCTCCCTGTGCACATTGCTTTCTCTCAGAATCTCTCTTAGAAAGGAGTATAGGCTAGAGCCTTTCACTCTAGAAAGGTTGGTGACGAGAACATTGACTATAAAGCTTTGTCCAGTGTAGGCCCAGCTCACTCAACCTGAAGCAGCAGGACCTGGGGGCTTTGGTGGGTCCCATGTTGGGTCCCAAAGGTACCCACAAAGCATATGCCAAAATATCATGTCATGCAAATGCTTGAAGGAACTGGGATTTCATCAGTATAAGGAGTCCCAGTGTGGGAATTTTCACCCTCGAGCAAGTCACAACCCATCTTTGACTTAGTAGCTGTGTCCTAGGAAGCTGTCTGAGGCACATGGAGATTATTAAGTGATTTGCACTTAAGGTCAAGCAGCTAGTAAATGTTGGTGAGATTTGAACCTTGGTCCTACTGAAAAAACCAAGCACTCCATTGATTATGCCAGGACAATTTGCATATTACAATATGCTATTTTTGAGCCCAACAAAACAAAGCATTTTTGTACTGTCTCTGCAATATTCTCTTATAAGACTTTCCTCCTCTCTCAGGATACCCCAAAGGGGTATATGTGTGCTCCCCAAATTCTGGACCTTTCTTCATTTTAGGAGACAGACAGACTGTTTCACACAGCAGATGTGCTGCTCGAAAAGCAGCATGTGGATCATTTTGGTAAACTGTCATATTTCAAATAAACGTGGAGATGGTTACCTTAAGCAATCCCATAGGGTGCCCTTTTGTTAAGTGAATAATCAATCACCCACTAAAATATTTTCTGCAAATTCATTTTCATATATTGGGGTTGTTTAAAATCAGATACACTTTCTCTTTTCAGAGCAGACACTCTTGACTACTGAACTCAGACCATCTGTAGGGCTAACAAACCATTCTTGGGAATTTTGTACATAGAACTTTTTTAGGAGTGAAGTGGTCTGAGATTTTTTTTTTTTTGGATAGGCAATGGTCATGCCCTAGAAAGATTCCTGGAACTGAGGATAATGAAGTCATTTCATCCATTCCTCTGCCTCCAAAGAGGCCTCTAGTTAATTGCTTCCCATAAGACCTTCTCTCCCACTCCCAGAAGATGCCATCTCTTACAATGACTGCAGAAATAGGCTTGTTCCTCTGCCAATTGCCAAAGTTATTAAACTTGTCATCCTCAGTCCCTTCTCTCACTCAGGGCACATCCAATCAGTGGCTAAAACATGTCCTTTCTATCTCCACCCACAGAGGCACTAGCCTAGCTCAGGTCCTAGAGGCAGCTGGGTGATAAGTGGGTGATAGCGCCAGGCCTGCAGTCTGGAAGCCCCGAGTTAAAATAGGCTCCAGATACTTACTAGCTGTGTGATCCTGGGCAAGTTACTTAACCTGTGTCTGCTTCAGTTCCCTCATTGATGAAATGGGTATAATGGCACCGACCTCCTAGGGTTGTTGTAATGATCATGAAATAATATTTGTAAAGTACTTAGCAAAATGCTGGGTACACAGCAGGGATAATGCTTGTTTTCTTCCTCTTCCTCCCCAACTTTCCCTTGAATTCTCCAAGTAGCCTCCTCATCGATCTCCTGGCCTCACGTTTCTTCCCCTCTCTAATGCATCTTCCATCTAGCTGATACAGTGATTCTCCGATGGACACATATCAACCTCTCCTCACTGGCTTTATCAATGTCAGTGAAATCTCTGACTGCCAAGACCCCACAGAGAATGCTGCTCTTCCCAGGCTTGTAATGTCTTCGGACATTCTCCGTCCACGTACAATCCAGAAGCAGCTGGTTTGCTGCTGGCTCTTGTGCCCTTCACTCCCTGCCTTTTCACTGGCTCTTCCCTGTGCCCGGAATGGTCTCCATCCTCACCTCCACCTCTTACACTCTGATTTCTTTCAAGACTCAGCTTGAGAGCCACCTTCCCTAGAAGACCATTCATTCCCAGTGTTCTTGGCAGTAGGTGCTTTCCTCTTTAAGGTTACCATCTAACCACTCTGTATGCAATTTGGATAGGACTGTTTACGCACATATGCCTTCTCTCCCAAAAGAATGTTAAGCTCCTTGAGGGAAGAGATTAGTTTTGCTTTTTCTTTGTATCCCAGGGCTTACTTAGCACAGTGCCTGGCTCACAGTGAGAGCATTGACACCCAGTGTACCAAAAGTCTTGGTGCTTAGAACCACACTGTGGTTTGGGGACACTAAGTGGGTTTAAGTAGTAAGACTTTTGGGACACTCTGCCTAGTGCTTTAAGGTTTGCAAAGCCTTAAATGGTCTCATTTGATATTCATAACAACTCTATTTATTAGGTATGATTATTATCACCATCCCCATTTTATAGATAAGGGAACAGGTTGAGAGAGGTTTCATCATGGACCCAGGATTGAACAGCTAGGAAACCTTAGATGCAGGTTTCAAACATCTCTAGGCTCCAAGTCCAATGCTCTGTCCACTCACTAGCCCAGCAGCCAATGTACTTATACAGTAAGTGCTAAATAATTGCACATTGGTTCTCTGCTGCCCATTCATTCCCACGAGGCATGGTCTGTCTGGGAGTGATGCTGCAGTGGTGTCTTACCTGCACCTTTTATGCCATTCCCATGACCCTTGGACCTCCATCACTTACTTCATTCCAGTTGCCTTCTTCCTGTGTTTAGCCCACATCTATCAACCTTTACACCCCCGTGCCCGCTTCCTCTGCCTTGAATACCTCCATCCCCACCCCAATGTTCCTTCTAACCATGTTCTCTAGCCCTTCAGAACGTTGCTCTAAGCCTCCCTCTTCCAGGAAGCCTTCTATGACTGCCCGTAGCTGGGTCTCTTCTCTTAGGTCACGCTTTCTCCCTCTCCACTCCTTATACTGTGTCCCGTGTTTAAATACTTGCAATTCTTCAAACTACCTGTTTGTAGTTTGGTGCTTGGGTCCCAGAACTTTCTATTCTTTTAGAAGTTCCCTCATGGTCTACAGTGGGATTCTATGTATGGGTATTTTCAGCACATTAATCTGTATATTCCCAGGGCAGAAATTTCAATTGCTTGGTGTTTCTGCTTGGATTTCTTTCACATTTCTATCTATTTCCATTATAACGCCTCCACTGTCGATCCAATATTCAGGCTCTTCTGGGAGGCCCCAGAAACTGGGGCCACTTGCTCATCCTGGGTAATCCCTTTTTCTGACTGTATTCCCCCCATTCCTAATACCCAGACCAGGGATGGGGAACCTGCAGCCTCGAGGCCACATGTGGCCCTCTAGATCCTCAAGTGTGGTCCTTTGACTGAATCCAGATTTCACAGGTTAACAGGATTTGTTCTGTGATGTTTGGATTCAGTCAAAGGGCCACACTTGAGGATCTAGAGGGCCACATGAGGCCTTGTGGTCACAGTTCCCCACCCCTATCCTAGACCCTGGTAGTTCTGAGTGTCAAAGATCTTCCTACGTAGTCACTGTCATTGACATTCACTCAGAATATCCACTATCAGAACAGCATCAGGTGTTGATATGAGGAGAGACCAAACAGGATAAGCAAAAATGGGGGATGAGGGGAAGTCTCAAGGGTTGGAAGTTCTGGCCTCATGGTGGTAATTCACATACCCAGTTTTGGAATCCAGGGATTCCCATGATGGAGCTACTCTTCCCCCAAGGGAAGCTGCTCAGTCTGAAAGGTTTACCACCAATAGGGCTTGGTTTGGAAGACAAGTTACCAGGGTTCTGTTGTCCCCTCTAGCCCAAAGAGCTACTGGCAGATCCATTCTCCAGATCTGTTTTCCCTCTCAGACCCATGGGGAATGAGATGATCCCTCCCCCACATCTCCTGTTTCTTATAGGCTCCTGGGATCCTGAAGGTTGGGGATGGAAAGGGGAGATAAAACACGGTTTAATCATTATTTCCTTGGCTTACAGGCAGGACTGCAAAGTGATGGCAGAAATAGACACTTCTCTCCATGCATTGAGGGAATAATCTTTGGAAACATGATGGGGACACCAGGGGACTTAGGCTCTGACACTCAGGAGTGAATCTGTTCCTCCCCCTAGAATGTCAGAGAATTCAGCCATTTTCCTTTAAATTAGCAGCTGGGAATGGAGGTGGTTGGGATGGTCTCAGTTTTTAGTTGGTTAAGATAGGAGAGGTTTGTTCCTCAACATTAGGACATTCAACAGTAAAATAAATACTAGATGGGGGTACTGGATTACTTCTAGAGAAGAAATGAACACAGAGAGAGGAAAATGTTGGGAAGGTTACACCTTGACTACAGAACCTTTGGGCTTTAGCTAAAATATCAGGATGTCAACTGAACAGTAAGCTTTCCAGTGGAGGTGACCTCGGGATTTGGGCCAGGATGGAACAGGAGTTGTGGAGCGAGTATGGGGAATGGTCTTATTGAATCTACTGCACAGCAGAGGAGGTAGGAGCAAGGACGTGCTGGGCAGGGCTTCTTTCTTTCCACTCCAAGCTGAGATGTACCACATGCCCTTACTTCACCCTCCCAGGGGTTCTGAAGCTCTCCAGGATTTGGAGATAAGTTGGGGGAGGCATAGGAGGAGGGAAGACATTTCCTACCCAATCCTGATGACTTTAGGAAATGTCTTTGTTCCCTTTGGGTCTGTTCCCTCCCCCCAAATCCAAAGCCCTGAGATGTATTGAGGAATGGGGCTAACCCTCTCTGGATCACTGGCTTAGAACATCATGTCTGAGGGAGAAGAGAAGTTGAGGGTAGGTAGGAAAGAAGGACAATGCCACAGGCTTGTAACCAGAAGGATTGAGAGAGAAAAGAGATGGAGACAGGGGGGAAAACTGGGCCCCAGCCCCCAGGCCTCACTGCCTCATCCTCTCCTCGGCCTAACTGACCCGGTGCATCTAGCTGAGCATCTTGTGACGATCGAACACTGTCTTCCTCTGCTCTTGAACCTGCAGCTTCCATCTCTGCTGGGCACCCTCTACCCGCTCCAGCACCGTGTTAGCTCGAGGTCCTGTCAGGGGAGCAGTGGCCGCTGCCAGCGAACGGGCATCCTGCAAGGAAAAAGAAATGGCAGAGTTGGAGGGTCTCTCAAGCCCCAGGATGAATGGTCTTCCACGTGTCCTTCTGGCTGAATCAGAAGGGCACAGCTATGCATGAATCACGAGGGGAAATTCCTCCTTCTCTCGCCTTATTCTCTGTATCTCAATGCTTCTCCAGCACTTTCTGCTCCTGGAGTCCCGCAGCTCTTGCTTTTGGGTCCAGGTGCCTGCATGTGATATCATCCCATATAGTTCCTGGTCTTGTATGTTTTCCTATATATGAATGGAATTCCTTGGGAATCTATCTGTTTCTGTGCTCTGAGATGAAGTAAGGCCACCACCTGTCATTCAGGTGGAAGAGAGGGATGAAACACTATGAGAACAGCTGAGACATCTGAGTAAGGCTGTGATCAGGGGGGTGGAATGGGACCCCTGAGGCGCTAAGGTGGGAAGGGGCTGGGCTACTCTGGAGTATAGTAATTCAAAGTGGTTACCTAAAAGGCTGGGAATTCACAAGTTTGGTTCGGGGTGGGGCAAGAGAAGCCACAGAGATAGGGAGGGTCAGACTCTGCTAGCTTCATGTGCTCGGGGAGGTCCTCCCAACTCCATCTCTGGGGGATGACTGAAGCCTGAATTAAATGGAGTGTGGTTTGTGCATTGGTGGAGCCATGGTCAGTGTTGCGGGAGAGAGCATCGATCTTCACTGGTAGATTCTTCCCTCCCCCAGCTTGGACAGAGGCAGCAGAAGGGAGTGAGGATACAACCTCATTGCTGTCTACAAGGCCCTCAAGGGCACTTTATTTATCTAGGGTCTCTAGTGCAGGATGAGCCCAGGAAGCCTGAAAGACATTGACAATCCACTTTGCTGGTCTCATTCTCACTGGGTCGGAGATCAGACTTATATAGAAGGGAGAAGTGCAGTTAGTTCTAGGCTGGGCCAGAGGTGGCATCCCTAGAGTGTAGCTTGGGCCAAGAAGAGCCATCTCTAGAGGGGCAAAACACAGACTGGGGAGTTGGGAGTTGTGCATTCAAATTCCAACTCTCCCATTTAACCCCTCTGTGCTTTCTTTTCTCCAGCTGCTACCTTTAGGGGTCTTGAAGGTATCTGGGATAGGAAGCATGGGTGAGGAGTGTGGGGACAGTGAAAGTGAATCACAATCCACACATTCTAGGACTCAAAAACCAGTCTATTTGAACTCGGAGACTGGGAAAATATGCATCTCTTTCCCCTTTTCAGAACTAATCCAACAGCACTTCTGTCTGCCTCTGCCTTTGGGACAGGACTCCTTGTCCATGGTGTTAAGAGTTCAAATCCTAGCTCTCATTTGCTAACTGGGCAAATTGCTTAACCTCAATGGGCCTCAACTTTCTCATCTGTACATTAGGGATAAGAAAAGAAATACTTGTACTATTTACCTCAGGGAGTTGTTGTTGGGAAAGCATTTTGCTAACTCTTAAAGCAATATTAAAATGTGAGCTATTATTATCATCAGCAAGAGGCAAATATGATATAGTGGATAGAGAGGGCTGACCTCCAAGCCAAGAAGATCTGGGTTTAGGCCCCGACTCTGGCACGTACTGATAGTGGGACCCTGGGCTTACCTCTTACTCTCTTTGTGCCCTGTCTAAAATTTTTAAGTCATAGAGAAAGTGCCACCTTTTAACGGTAAGAATTTCCTCCCTGGGAGTTCTCTCTTCCACTGGAGTCATAATACCCTTATTATTAGCACAATATACACCTTTCACAGGGTACTAAGAACAGAGGTGCCAAACTCAATTAGGAGCTCCCAACATAACTGGGAACAATTTAACAAAATAAATAAAAGCACAATAGATCTAGGTAATGTAAATGTGTGCTTTGCTAAGTCAATTTGTGGCCCACAGGGATCCTTAGGTACTATTTAGTGTCCCCACTCTGTTTTTATTTAGGTTTGACACCATTCTTCCTAATACTGGGACTACCCTATTGTCTTGGGAAAACACTACCTTGAAAGCAGAGAATTCCATTCACATTAGGAAGAAGGCAGTCAATTTCAGGGGCATCAAGAGCCCAGACTCCCGAGATTGCCCCTGTCCTTCTTGGCCACCTGCTGGCTATGTTTCTAGGCTTTGAGTCTCTTTCCCAGATGAATCAGGATTGGACCTGGAAGTGCATAGTTACAGGACCAGACTTCTCTTGGAATCCAGGCAGATGAATTGTTTTGAGGCTGCCCTGTTTCAGCCTTTTCTCCATCTAGATGGCATCCTCTGTCCAGCCATCCCACCCTTGCCTGTGTCAATAGATGCCTGTGCATAAGAAGCAAGACATCATATCCTGGTTGGGAAGGTGGGATGGTGGGTGACCTCTGGATGGCAGTATTGAGTAATTCCCAGGGACTCTGGATAGTCCTCCCCAGTTGTGCGAGGAAGAAAGCCCCTAGAGGGTTCTTGGAGAACAGACCTGGATTCAAATTCTGGCTTTGCTCCTTATTACTTGATTAACCTTGAACAAGTCACTTTTATTTCTCTAGGTTATGTTTTCCTTATTTGTAAAAGGAGGAAATTGGCCTGGATGGTTTCTGTGTTCTTCCAGTTCTAAACCTATTTGTTTGGCTTCGTCTGGGGGTGTAGGGCCCATCTCAGGCTCTGAATAAGTAGGACTACCAACAAACCCCATTACCTTTTTAATTATTCTTGATACTTCTAAAATTTTGCTTTGGATAAATCTCAGAGGAGTCTACAAAACAAAACAAAACAGAACAAAACAAAGCAAAAACAAAACAAAACAAAATGTGTAAGTCAGCTTAGTCTATTAGAGCCTGGGATGTTGAGTCAGGAGACCAGAGTTCAGACCTTGCCTCAGACACTAGCAGGGTGGTCCTGGGTACATCACAATCTCTCAGAGCTAATTTTCTTCACTGTACAAAAAATGAGAATGATAACACTACCTGCCTCTTAGGATCGTTATGAGGAAATCACTTTTCACACCTTCAAGGGCCATGTAAATGCATGTTACATTACCACAACACCTGGCTACTGTAAGGCAGTTACAGAGCTTATCCCAGACAGGAGTGGGGTTTTCTGCTGAATCTGCATGGGGTAGGGTGTAGGTCCAACTCAGGGCAATCAGGATGGGAAAGAGCCTTAAAATCACATTACTTGAGGATGAGCTGAAGTGTCTGGGGATGTTTAGCATAGAGAAGAGAAGGGTTGGGGGGTGGGGGTGGAGTGGAGCAAGACAGGTGTATTCAAATATCTGAAGGGTGGCTGACCTGTGGAAGACAGAATAGACTTTTCTGCTTGCCTCTAAATGCCTGAGATTGGAGTGATGGGTGGCAGTTGTAGGGAGGCAAAGTTTGCTGACAGTTACAACCGTCCCCTCAAAGTGAAAGAGCTGCCTTGGGGAATAGTTATAGGCATCCCTTAATAGAAGTCTCCAAGCAAAGGCTGAATCTTTCATCATTTTAAGAGGGGGTCCTTGTACAGGTCTAGGTTGGACTAGGTGGTTTCCAAAGCTCCTTCCAATTCTGAGATTGTGGGATTCTGATTTCTGGAGTAAGAATACAGGGTGAAGTACCCCAGTTCCCTGGCCACAGTTCACCCTTCCTCTCCCTCAGGAAAGAGGGATGGAGCACACTATCCTGGGGATCTCAGGTGAGATGAGAGCCTGGGGTGCGAGTGTCCCTGCTCCAGATACTACCATTGAGCCTCCCTCTTTATCCCTGACCTTTCTTGAGGTTCATTCTCAACCCTCATGTCTGTCCCTCCAGCCCCCCACCCCCCACCTCCTCTTCCCCTTCGATCTTGGAACTGCCTCCGTGGAGAGCAGCCTTCTCTAATTACCACTTCCCTGCTTCTGAAGCTGCCGAGCCCATGCATTTCCTGAAGGACCCGAGCTTGATCTTTGGGGGGGGGGGGATTAGAGCCGAGGGCCAGGCCCGCACCCCCATGGGGATTTCCTCCCAGCCTCTTCCCGTCTCTCATCTCCTGCCACACACCTCTTAAGGGATTAACACACCTCTGGGAGCATAGAGCCGCCCAGCACATGAAACTCTGCTTCTAAGGCTTAAGCTGGCACAGCTTCTGTTATGTTCTTGCTGCCAAGCTGGGGGGGGGGGAAGGGAATGGGGTTGGTGAGGGAGAAGGGGTGGGGAAGAGAGCAAGCAGGCAGATGGTCACACAGGGAGGTGGGATAACTAGCTGCTATGGGGCTGGGTGGAAAGTTCATCTCTCTCAAATTAAAAAGCACCCTTCTCTCTACTCACACACATGCCCACATACCCTGTACTGAGGCACACAGTGAGCTAGGTAGTCTCAGCACTATATAACACGTCTCTTTAAAGTATTCAGATGGCTGTATTTCAATAGAATTGGTTTCCTTTGTACTCCTATGTGTTTTATGTTATGCACTGAAAAACATTCATTTGAGAAGGGGTCTTCACCAGACTTCCAAGAGGGTCCATGACACACAAAAAAGATCCAAAAAGCCCCCTTTTAAGGGAATCTCTTTTCAGGTATGGATTGGCCTGGACAGCCTTTGAGGCTGCTTCCAAATCTGAGATTCTGCAGTATGCCAAAAACACCTCTCTTTCTTTCTCAGGGGAGAAAGAGTAACTTGTCTCCATGCACCCTCAGAGCGTCTTTCTTCTACATTCCCTAAAAACACATGTGCCCCAATACTGAGAGAAACATCAATGGCCTCTGGGTCAAAGGACTTGGGTACAAGTCACCCCTCTGACCCCCTTATTGCTATATATGTCATTGTGGACAAGTCACTCCCTGTCTCTGAATCTCTTTTCTCATATGTAAAATCAAAGGATTGGACTGGATGGTCCAACCATCCCTCCCAGCTCTAAAGCTATGATCTTAAACCTAGGATCTCAACTCTGTAGCTCCCCTAGTGCCCAGCACAGAGCTTTGAAGAAGAGATTCTTAACTGCTGATGAACTGAACTGAATTGACTAACAGTTAGGCAGCATTATGTCCCAAACTCTGGGTGTCATTTCTTTTCTCTGGCTCTGTCTCCATGGGATTTCTGTATTGTTGACATAAAAATAACTCCAATGGGTATTGTTTGTTTGGCTGGCTAGGTGAGTGGAAATATGTTCACCACATCTTGGGAAGGATGCTGATCACCTACATTTGCAGGGGAGGGAGGCAGAATAATGAGGATTCTGTGGACCAGGCCGTATCACTCCATGATATCATTAGTTCTCTTCAAAGACAAGGAACAAACAGCAGCAACAAAGGTTAGTTGAAGGAATTAGTTTGCAATTTGCCTGAGAGAGGATGTAGGGGGAGAAGGGGATGGCAAATATCTGAATGTCTGTCACGCAGAAGTGGTATCAGACTGATTTCTGCTCAGACACAGAGGCAAGAGCTAGAAGCAGTAGGAGACAGTTGTGAAGAGAACTGGGAAAAAAGCTATCTAAAGTGGGATGCGTGGCCTTTGTAGAGGCATTCTCCATCACAGGTGGTCTTCAAGGAAGGGCTGGGTGATCACTTGGTGACCCAGAGAAGACACCTGCTCAGGGAGGGCTTGGCATAGATGGCTTCTAAGCTTCCTCACAATTCCGTAATTCTATGGAAGGACCAAGAAAGGAGATTTCCAATGATGACAGTGTAAACCTCCAGATGGATGGAGAGGTAACATTGTGATGGAAAAAACACTCAATATAGCATCAGGGGTATTGTCGTTGTTCAGTTGTTTCAGATGTGTCCAACTCTTTGAGACTCTGTTTTGGGTTTTCTTGACAGAGATACTGGAGTGGTCTGTCATTTCCTTCTCCAGCTCATTTTACAGATGAGGAAACTAAGGCAAATGGGGCTAGGTGACTTGCCCAGAGTCACATTGTTAATAAGTGCCTGAGGTTGTATTTGAATTCCAGTCTTCCTAACTCAAGGCTCAGTGCTGTATCTACAGAGTCATCTAACTGTTCAGAATCAGAGGTCCTGGGTTCAAATCCTAGCTCTGTTATTTATTGCGACCTTGGGCTAGGTTTTGGTTACCTCATCTGTAGAATGAGGAGCTTGGGCTAGATAACTCCTAAAATCCTTTTAGCTCTAAGATTATGATTATCTGGACTGTGAAGATTAAATAATTTCCTCTTATTCATTCCAACAACATACACTCATTTCCTGAGTATCAGTGAGGAAGCAAGTGTGCTATAGGCTTGTAGCCAGGAAGACCTAAGTTCAAATCCAGCCTCAGACACTAGTTGTGTGACCTTGGGCAAGATACTTAACTTCTCCCAGCCTCAATTTCCTCATCTATATAAATGAGGGGAGTTAGACCTGATGACCCCTAAGTTTCCTTCCAGCTCTAACCTTTTCATCTACAAGGCTAGCTAAGGTTCTATACTTGATCTCCCTTTGTTGATGAGAAAGGAGAGTTCCAGGGTAGGAGAAGGGACCGTGACTTGGCTACTCCTTTAATGTTCAATTTCCTGGATCGGAGGGCTGAGCACCCCCTTGTATGTCTGTGTCTCCCCAGTAGAGGATTGGAATCTACCAGGGAGCCAAGAGCAGCAGCATTAAGGGAACATGCTGAATTCCACCACATTACCACAGCTTCATTTGTTTTCCCTTTATGTAAAGTCTTAACAAACAGCTCCTAAGTGGGGGAAAAGCTGCTGCTGAGTGGTCCTGTGTTTCCACTGCTAATAATCTGATTAAAAGGTATTAAAGACACCACATCTGCTCTAGAGATGCATCAAATCAGAGCCTAATCCTTGCTCCCTCTCCAGAAAGGGAACGATGGGGTAGGGGCAGGAAGAATCCCAATAACCTTACCTCCCTTCCTCTCCAGCCTAGGCCTATCCCCAAATTCTGTCCCTGGAAAATTCTGGAAGCTGGATATAGTGACAGAAAGAGTAGTCTCCTTGACAGGGCTGGGGTGAGAGAGGCCAGCAATCCTGGATTCAGGCAATAACAAATCACTCTAGATCTGGACCTAGCCAGTCACCTTGCCCATGTGTACACCTTTAACTTTCTCTCTTTTTTTTTTTGTTAATTGTAAGGAACAAAAACTTAAGTGAAACTAATCTACTTCCCAGATCCCACCAAAGGTAAAGCTGAAACTCTCATGCAATCATCCCCCTTTTTCACTCCCTTGGACTTGGGAGTCATTGTGGCCATATTAAATCACACAGCCAAGGAAGGATTGTGGGGGACTCCACTGGTGACTTCTGTCCACACTGATATCAATCTTCAATGACTACCCTTTGGGTCTATTAATTCAAGTATATATCTTTAGATAGGAAGAGCTTTAATGCTAGCATTCATGTTCTAGTCTTCTTTGGATCCACATACTGGTTATACAATAGACGATAATGACCAGTTATTGTTACATGTAAAAGTCATTTTTAGTCTCTACTCGGTCTTTCCTTTCTCCAGGTTGAATGATCCCCACCCTTTAATTTTTTTTTTCTAATCACCATTATGATAAACCTGAGCCCTTCTCTACAGAATAATAGCTAGCTAGCACTTATACTTAAGCTTTTCAAAATGCCTTAAATATGTTATATCATTTTATCATCACAACAACCCTGGGAAGAAGGTAGTATTACAGCCCTCAATTTACCATTGAGGCAAATGGAGGTTAAGTGCTTAGGGTTACCCAACTAGTAAGGCAAATTTCAAACTCAGGTTGAGTCCGACACTCTATGGAACCTAGTGCCTCGCTGCTACATCTCTCTCTCTCTCTCTTAGTGTCCCTATTACACCTATCCTATGGACTCTTAGATTTGGAAGGAACCTAAGGGACCATCATATCCAACTTAGGCAAGTGTGGTTCCAGGACCTGAACCAAGTAACTGGGTCTGGTCTAAGCTGAACCAATAATGATGGTGATGAAGATGTCAATGACAATAGCTTACACACACACACACACACACACACACACACACACACACACGCAGTACTTTAAGGTTTACGGAGTACTTTTCTATACTTATTTGAGATAATGCATGGTTTCTTAGTTTATAGAGGTTCCTTAGCTCATGAAGGACCAAGCCATGAGGCCTAGGGAACGGCTAGGTGTTTCTATGAATAGCTTATCCTCCTCTCCCTTCAAAGAAGGTTAAACCTATGCATCTGAAAAAAAAAAACAACAAAAACCCTCTGTTTGTCATTTCTGTCCAAGCAAACACGCTCACTTCCTCCTTTCAAAGGGTGTCTGAGCTCTGGGATTAGCACTAATGCTGCTGGAATCCCAGAAAAGGCAGCCCACAGCAATCAGGAGGCTGGGGTGGCTCTTGCCAGAGTTTTCAAAGGGAGAGGGACAGGCTTTCATCTCCCTCTGGGGACTCTGGGCCTGACACTGGTAAGGGCACCTACCTGCTGCTTTGCAATCACTATGGCCTGTGAGAGAACTTCTTGGCCAGAAGAATTGTGCCTGGAGAAGCAATGGGTTACCTGGAACTCTTGACCCTAAAGATGTGATCCAGCCATCTGAACCCAAACCTGATGGTGTCTGGGTGGATCTCCTAGGATGATTAGGTTCTGAAGCCAGCTCTGGATCTTCAGAGAGAAATGAGCTTGACATTAAGGCACCATTTTGAGGGAGGTGGTGAACCCTGACTTTCAAGGAATCCTGGATGTGCTGGGTTGGATTCTAACAGGTCATCTAGTGATGAGCTGTCCTTTTCTTCCCAGGGAGAAACCTAAATGTCTACGATTGTAATCAAAGTCCCTTTGTTTTGTCTTTAAAGGACACTGTAAAGAAATGAGATCTTGAGCTTTCTTTAGTTTAGTGGACTGGGGGATGAGCTCCTGCCATAGACATCATGGCATGGTACACTGGACAAGTAATTGTTGTTGTTGTTTGTTCTTTGTTCTCAAAGAGATCATAACATCAGGGAGGTGATGCCATGGCTTGCAGGTGAATTGGATTTAAGTGAGGCAAGGGTGTGCAGAGCTACCAGCCTCACTTTCTCCTTCACAGCCATCTGGGTCCAGTGGCCAGATACAAATCAGGAAGACTAGAGATAGCCCCAGGACAAATAATAGATTTGGAGTCAGAGGACACAGGAGTCCTATACCTCCTCATGATTAATTGACTCCTGGGAAAAAATAATGTCCTTATGGAGAGTGGGATGGGGTTCAAATCCAGAGTTATACAATCGTAATCCAGAAGGCCAAAATGGATCAGAAATGGGATTTCTTCAGAATACCAAAACTCAAGGCACTGATGAATGGGAACCTTAGTGCAGAAACAGAGATTTAAATCCAGAGACCAGAGCAGGGCCAGAAGGTAAAATACAGGGAAAGCTAACTGTCCTATTCCACTTGTTCCCCTAAAGCTTCAGACTTTTGTGGTGGCTCCTTGCTTTCCCTGTACCAGCTCTGCACTGATATTGGCATGACTACATGCCAGGTCATCAGTGTCCTTACTAACTCAACTAAGGGTAAAGGTCTGGGTTTAGATATTGGTTTGACTCCTAGCTCTCTGATCCTTCTTTAAATCTCTTGATCTCTCTGGGCCTCAGTTCCTTCACCTGTAAAATGAGGGGGCTGGATTCAGGGGGTCTTAACTTGGGGTCAATGATCTTGTTTTCTAATAAAAATTTCGATAACTATTTCGATATTTTTCCAATATATTTTTCCAATATTTCAATCATTTTTTTTCCTTCGCATTCCTATATATTTTATTTCCTGCACTTAAAAACATTATTTTGAGGAGGCCATAGTCATCACCAAGCCTACCGAACAGGTCTATGACATAGAAAAAGTTAAGAACTGTTGAAGATGATCTCTCAGGGGCCCTCTGTCTCTAAATCTTTTGATACTGTTATCAACAGAGCAATCACTCTTCCTTCCACCCTTTGAGCAACTCATGAAATTCTGCTTCTTCTGGGAATCCAAAGAGGAGACAACTTCTCACACCTCAATGTTCTCTAAACATGAAATTCCTACAACTCTCTATCACTCAAGGTCCACTGATGCACATAAACTTTTGCCTTAAGCAGTGTAAACATTAACTTTTTTCTATTTGTTACATACATGTTCTCTATATGTTTGCCTGTGGAAGTGGGTGTCTTGGATGGCAAGGCCCTAGAGGGTTGGGACTCTGTCTATATAACTCTTAGCACACTGTCTAACATGATGCACATGTAGTAAAATTTGACTTTGTAAGAGTTTCTTGCTTGAATAATAAGAATTCACAGGGACAGATAAAGGGGACAGAAGTAGAAGGCAATGAAAGAAAAACAGCCATTTAGGAATTATCAGGTAGAAGGACTGCACAGAAACCCAGGTGGTATCAGAGAGGAGATGCCACTGAACCAGACTCCCAAGTCAGGCCAGAGGATATTAGCAGGTTTAAAGGCCTTAGGGGACATTGGCACCCACTGCAAATACACTCACTTCTGGCCAGCATGGGAAGAGAAAAATATTTCTGGCAGAAAGAGAAGTCTCCAAGGAGGCAGGTCTGAGTTATTCCCAGAGTCTGGACCAAAGGCTCGCTCACATCTGAACAGAGTTATAGAGTAGAATCATGGAACATCAGAGGTCATGGGCAGTGAAAAATGCAGTTGACTGGAGACAAAGAATTCGATTTCAAATTCTAAATATCTACAGGTGCTTGAGAAATTCACTTAATGTTTCTTGGCTTCAATTTTCTCATCCTTAAGATGAAAAAGGTGAACTGCATGAGTTCTAAGGGCCTATCCAACACTGAATCCACTATCTATCCACTATCTAGTCCAGAGGGGTCTATGAACTTGGGTAGAAAAAAAAATACCTCTTCATTTTCATTCACATCTAATTAAAAGTTAGTATTTACTTTAATAATTTAGAACCATTCTGAGAAGAGGCCTCTAGACTGGCTACCCCAGACTGCCAAGGGGGCTCATAACACACCCCTTCAAAAGAGATCTCCTTTGCTTTTAAAGTCCTTTCCAAGCTGACCCCAGCCTATCTTCCCATTAGACCTATCTCTGCACTCTTCAGTTCTACCAAACTGGCATATTCCCTGTGACCTGTCTACTCTTCCTATTACATTACAAAAGAAGAAACTGAGACCCAGAGAAGTAGCTCGATTTGAACCCAGGTCCCCTGACTTCTAGACGGGTTCTGCCAGCCTGAGGATCCAGTGTTTCAAATAACAATAATCATAACAATAACAGCAATAACATGCCAAGCACTGTGCTAAGCCCTTTACAATTATTATCTCATTTCAGTGACCGTTACCTAAGTCAGAGGGGTCAAATAAGTAGCCGCAACCCTCCTGAGCTCAACCAAAACTAGATTAAAATGGAATTGGGGAATATTTGGCAAAATAAATAAAAACAGAATAAAACACAGGTTACATTACATTTTAAAACTAAGTCAATATGTGACCTGCAGAGATTCTTATTGGCCCCATTTCTTTTTGAGTTTGACATCACTGATTTAAATCATGGTTCTTGATTTTTTGCGGGTGTCTGGTGAAGTCTATGGATCTCTTCTCAAAATAATGTTTTAAGCGCAATCTACAGAATTTACAATGCAATATACAGGATTACAAATGAAACCAATTAGATTTAACCAAAACCAACTAACTTTTTAAAAACAGATTCTCAGGCCCCACCAAAGGAAAACCTACCCAAATGTACTCATGGGTGACAGCCTCAAGGATTTGGGTTGAAATTAGACTGATCTTCAGAGTGAAGGGTGTGGCCAAAGTATTCCTAGGCCATCCATCTCTTAGTTGAAGTAGACTTCCTCAGTTCTACTCTCCCCTCCCCTCCCCTCCTGCCCCTGGTTTCCTGTTGATCTGATTTTGACTAAGGGTGGAGCAGAGAGGATGAACATTTCCCTATTGGGAGGGGGGTCCTATGTTTTGGGAAGGGGGTGGCGCTGACAGTTGGGTGGTCTGATGTTCAAGGGAGGAAACTTCAGCTCCCTACCTGGTTATTAATGTGCAGTAATAGCAGCCCTGATAGGGGAGGGGCATAGCTAATAAACACATGGTGATTAGGGGTAATGTGGTAATTGCAGTCCTGGCTGGGGGTGTAATTGAGAGATGCTGCATGGTGATTATATAGCCTGATGCTGCTATTTCCCTGGAATGCATGGCTCTCAGGCATGGCCTTTGTTATGTCTCTAGCCACCATGGATACAAAGCCAGAGGGAAGGGTGTCAGACTCTGTGGCAAGGGCAGCCCCCCCTTTCACCCCTAGGAAGAGGTGCCTCTCTGACTTTCAGGGTGATGATCATAGATCAAAGACTGAGAGTTAGAGGAGACCCTGGAGATAACCTAGTTAACCCCCCTTCATTTTAGGGATAAAGAGCCTCAGGCTCAGAGGCCATGCAGGTGACCCGCCCAAGGTCACACAGCTTGTCAGAGCTAGAATTTAAATTCAGGTCCTCTCACTCCAAATCCACCACTTCAGCAATATCTGTCTTCAAACAGACAAAAGTGTCTCTTGCTCCAAAAGAAAAGACAGAACTAACACCAGTGAACAGAAGTTACTTCATTTCGTCAAGTCAATACAAGAAGCAACTTCTTAAGGATCGAGTTTCCTCGAAGTGGGACAGGCTGTCTGAGAAAGCAGTGAGTTTCCATCCCTGGATTTGATGGAGCAAGAAGCTGGATGACCAAAACTGGAGAGAGACTTTTACATGGGGTGGGAAGTTGGACTGGGTCAGAGATTAGGACAGTGAGGTGGTGCCATAGTGCATAGAGTAGCTGGCCTGCAGTCAGGAAGACTCACCTTCCTGAGTTAAAATCTGGCCTCAGTCACTTACTGACTGTGTGACCCTAGGCAAGTCACTTAACCTTCCTTGCCTCAGTTTCCTCATCTGTAAAATGAGCTGGAGAAGGAAAGGGCAAACCAGTCCAGCATCTCTAAGGAAACCCCAAATGGGGTCATAAAGAGTTGGACGTGACTGAAATGATGAACAATAACAACCTTGTTTGATGCTCTGATACCTTCCCTTACAACTCTAGCCAGAAACGACTCTCCCTTCCCCTTGCCCTCCTAGGGAACTGAGTATGAATCACTCATTTGAGCCCTGCTGTGTATTTCTTTGCCTTATGGTTACATATGCACCAGACTCATTCCTCCTTACTAGTCTGTACAAAGAAATGCAGCTGTCTGAGTACCCAGAGTGCCCAGAGGACTTGGGACCAGGAGACCTGGGTTCCAATCCTGTCTCAGGCTCTCACAATGAAGTTACTTCATTTCTTCACATTTCAGTTTCTGTATCAGCAAGGGGTGGGGCAGTAATACATTTATTTCCTTCCTTTTCAGGAAAGCACTTTGTAAACCTTAAAATGTTGTAGAAATGTATGCTATTATTATAGAAGTACTTTAAAAACTGGGAAGGACTAGGTACTTGTCAGTGATTCATTCTGAATAGAAGCCACAGAGCTAGGACTGAAAGGGACCTTGCCGCTCATCCACTCTGACCACCTCATTTTATATATAAATATATAAAAACAAACTGTTTATTTTAATTAATATTTATAGGAATTAATAATAATAGGAATTTATTTTTAAAATTTATTTTATCAAACTTTTTTCAGTAGACAAAAATCTATTTCCTCTCCCTCTTACCTTCCCCCACCCCCACCAAAGAATAAAAACAAGAATGCCCGTAATGTGTGCATTGTTAAGCAAAGCAAATCCCCAAAATGGCCAGGTCCAAAACAGGCCTCATTCTGCCCCCTGGGTCCCTCACCTTTCTTATCAGAATGTGGGTAGTATGGTTCATCATTGGTCCTTCGGAATAGTGGTCACCCAATTTATATATGAGAAGACAGAGGTCCCAGAGGCTAAGGGATATGCACACAGACGTGGCATTTGAAACCAGATCTTCCACTTCAAGCTCCTCAAGGACCAGGCTTGTGTCTTATGTATCTCTGTATTCCTCATAGCACCTACCTCCCACAGTGCCCAGCAAAGAGAGTAGGTGCCTAATATATGTTTATTAAATAAATGAATGGCTCTGCTACCTCCTCAACTCCTCTTCCCCCGCATCCTTTCTTTTTTTCCTTCTGAATTCCTAGTAAACAGAACCTCTAGATTTTGTTTTTATCAATACACTGCAGTATTTTGGCTAATCCACTTCCTTTCTTGCCTGGTAGGGGACAAATGACAAAGAGAGAGAATCTCTTAAAGTAAGTAGATTTAGACCTATGTACTGCGGTGCCCTGGTGAGAAGTATTAGCAAAACTTCAAGGAAGTCTTCTTGGAATATCAAAGTAGAAAAAATAAATTAAAAAAACTGTTTGATTCCTAAGTTCTTGTAGAAATGTTTACGCACAAGAACATTACTGGGTATCTGGGGTGTCTGGGGTGTAGGCATGAAAGAGAGAACAAAGCGAGTAGTAGTAGAGTAGCACAGTATAGTAGAACGAACGATGATTGGTCTGAAGTCAGAGGGCCCGAGTGCAAATTCTGGCTTTACCACATACTAGCTGTGTGACCCTGGGCAAGTCATCTAATCTCTCTACACCTCAGATTTTCCATCTGTAAAATAAGGAGGTTGGTTTATATAGCACTTTAAAGTCTGTAACGTACTTTACATGTTATTTCATTTGGTTCTCACGTCCAACCTGGGAGGTAGGTGCTATCATAATCTCCATTTACAGATGAAGAAACTAAGTCAAACAGAGGTTAAGTGGCTTCCACTGGGTCACACAGCTAATAAGTGCTTGAGGTAGGATTCAAATTTGGGTCTTTCTGATGCCAAGTCTAGTTTTCTATCCATTGCAAAACCAACTGCCTCTAGGTCCCTCTGAGCTCTAAATCCACTGTAAGTAAAGGGTGTGGAAGGAATATCAGGTGGGAGACTGCCAAGGGACCCCCACTGAGGGCAAGGTTAATACAAGTACTCAGTTTACATGGAAAATAATAGTAACTATTATTATTATGTTGTAGTTATTTGGTGATTTCAGCCATGTCCGACTCTCTGTGACCCTGTTAGGTGTTTTCCGCATTTATGTAAGAGATTAAGGTTTGCAATGTGCTTTACACGTCTTCTCATCTGATGCTTATAACAACCCAATGAGCTATGGAGGGCTTGGGGCAGGGGAGAACCTGAGGCTTCAAGTCCACAAGTGACCCTCTAGGTCCTCAAGTGCAGCCCACTGAAGTCAGACTTCACAGAACAAATCCCCTTCACAAAAGAATTTGTTTGTAAAACTTGGACTCAGTCAGAAGGCTGCACCTGAGGACCTAGAAGGCCACATATAGCCTCAAGGCTGCAGGTTCCCCACTCCTGAGCTAGATATTATTATTACCTTCATTTTTACAGATGAGGAAACAGGCTGAGAGAGAAATGACTTGTCCAAGGTCACACAGCTAATGGGAGTCTAAGGTGAGATTTGAACTCAGGTCTTCTGGATTTCAATTCTATCATTCTGCGTTTAGCTGCCTAATGCCCTGAAAGGATGCGGTGCCCCGGGGGCACACAGAAATCTCCCACCGGCCTCTTGTGACAGCCCAATGGCACCAGGGGGAGTTTCCTCCCCCAGGCCGCTATCCCCCCTCTCCCCATCACGGTTACCTCATTCTCTTCCTCGTTGTGCAGTGGCTGAGTGTAGGCGTCTGGCTTTCTGATCAGTGGGTCTACCAGCATGAGGAAGGCCATGTAGAGTAGGAGGGCACCCACCACGGACAGGTAGATGACAATGATGACCTGAGGAGAAGGGACGCAGCTCAGGGAGGGAAGGAGGGAGCTGATGGCAGTTTTAGGCCTGGGGACCCGAAGACCAAAGGAGAGCCCTAGGAGGAGACCATCCCCTGGCTGGCCCCACCTCAAAACAGAAAGGAGATCACTAAGGCTGGAAAGCATAAATAAGGGCTAGTTCAGGTGTAAACCACATTCTGAGGGACTGTGAAAAAAACAGGAGTGACTGAAGATTTCCTAGAGGGAAAAGGCTTGAACAAGCATTTATTAAGTACTTACTGTATGCCAGACCTTTACAAATACTACCTCATTCAATCCTCACCATAACCCTGCGGGTAGATGCTGTTATTATCCTCTTTTTATAGCTGAGGCAACGAGGCAGGCGAGGGATAAATGACTTGCCCAGGGTCACCTAGCTAGCAAATATCTGAGGCTGGATTTGAACCCAGGTCATCCTGACTGCAGGCACAGGTGCTCTATCCACTATGCTATCTAGAAATGGGATCCTGGAGGTGAGTTAACAGAAGAGTTTAGACTGAGGCCTTTATAAGTCGTGGGACAGCTTCCTCTGGGAGGGTGGACCGAGAGAGAGAGGACGAGCTCCTGTGTGTGGGGCTTGTCCAAAGGTGGGATGCACTGATTAGGCCAGTTTAGGGACGAGGGGGACACGGAAGGCCTAGAGGCAGAAACGGAGGTTTAATCTAATGATGATGATGATGGTGGTAGTGATAATCACTGGCATTTGGATAGTAAAGCCTGATTAAACTGATTTTCCCAACAACCCTGGTGCTATTATTAACCTCACTTTACAGATAGGGAAACTTCGGCTCAAGAGAAATTCAAAGACTTCCTTAGGGCCAGCTAGTAAGTAACAAAAGAGGCAGGTTTGAGCTCAGGGCTCCCCATTCCAAGCCCCTCTTCATTCCATTGTATCACTTAACTTTGTCCTATGTGGACATGAACATTCCCTGTAAATGTACAAGCAAATTGATGTTGGGGGACATTATTCTTAGTGGGCACTGTATTTTGTATTATTGTGCATTGTGCTATTCTACTCTATGTAGACAGACTGAATGGGGGAGAAACTGTGACTGTAGGAGTCAGGATATCTGTTCACAGTCTCCTTCTGTGGAGGTGTGGCGGGGGGATTGCTCCAACACAAGGTCAAGACCCAAAGGGAGCCAAAATCTGATCTTAGGGGGTGAGCTCAAAGCCGCACTGCTGGTCCTAGCCCTAGTTAACTGGAAGGAGCAAAGCCCCTCTCACAGAGAGAGAGGTGTGGGTGTGGGCGCAGGACCCTTGGGTGGCAGTCCTAGCTCTCTGTCCCTGGTCAAGGCATTTAGGATTTGGATTCTTCCACTCTTGGGGCCTCAACATCCCTGTTCCTTATACAACAGGAAGTATTCTTGATTTCCTAGGTGGGTTGCTTGTTACCAGTATAACACTAGGCAAATCACTTGGTCTCAATTCCCTCACCTATGAAATGGTTGGGTCAAACTAGATGATCATTAAGGTTCCTTCTAGCTCCAAGTCTATGATCAGATCATCCTTGCCTCTCAACCCCATCCTGAGTGGGAGGCGAGGAAGAAGGTCAGGTCTATAATAGGCTTGGGGGACGGGGAAGGTCACCTAGGACAAATCATTGAAGAGAAATCCATGGGATTAGGAAAATGTGTTTGATGAGGTCTTGGGGCCGGGAAGTCCCTTCTCCCTCAAACAGAATAAGGTGACATCTGGTACAGAGGGTACGGCTCAGGCATCTGGTCCCCAGAGGGTGGGGCACCACTGGAGGGAGTTCAGAGAGGGAGAGGGAACCTGCTTAAGGGAGGGGCTGACTCAGGAGGGAAGATGAAAGGAATTGAGTCTGCACAAGTTGACAGGGTGATGACTAAGGGCTATGTGTGTGTGTGTGTGTGTGTGTGTGTGTGTGTGTGTGTGTGTGTGTGTGTGTGTTTGGGAGGGGGGGGTAAAGAATAGATATGTGTTGCTGTTTTTTGAAAGGTGTGAACACAAGAAGTTAACCCAGGTACCCTCTGAGAAGTCAGGATAAAGACAACCAGAAGGAAGGTCCCATTATTTAATCTGAAAGAAGCTAATGGACACCTAATTATTTGCAGATTCACAGGGGTTTCTACTCTTCACTGTATAAAATCATAGAACTCCAGTTGAAAAGGCCTTCAGACATTATTTAGTCCAGCCCTCCCCTGAACAGGGATCCTGCCAACAGTACACCCCAAAGATGGTTTTCTACTTTACTGAGGACCTTTACAGACAAGGAACTCTGTACTTCTGTAGTTCATTACTTTTAGACAGCTCTAATTGTCTGTTAAAGTCTTTAAATTGGGCTGAAATCTACCCCTCTGCAGATTCTGCCCAAGGATCCTTGCCCTTCCTTCAAGGGTCCACCTTGGAAATGGCAGCAAGAAAGCTTTATTTATACAGTAAAAAGAACCTCCTGGCTGAGGCTGATTATCTCTTGGCCTGGAAGTCTTTTATATGAAAAGAGGGGAGGTAACCTGGGGAGAGAATCTACCTCAGAGCTAGGGAGACCTGGGTTCAAGTCTTCCTTCTGACATCCACTGGCTGTGTGTCCAAGGGTAAGACACTTGAGCAAGTTTCAAGCAGCTCCCCAAGACTCTATCCTGCAGAATGGGCACCTACTTACACAAATAAATCACAGATTTGGTCCACTTTCTTTTTTAGTATCTCTATAGTCAGATTAGATGCAATTTTGACTAGAGAGGGGGATGGATAATAGGATCATCAGAGATACCTTTTAACCTAGAGATTCTTTTCTATTAAGTGATTTATATTACTTATCTCCTTAATTCATGTACACCTAAGTGGCACAGTGGATACAGTTCTGGTCCTGGAGTCAGGAAGACCTGAGTTCAAATCTGGACTCAGACATTTCCTAACTGTGTGACCCTGGGCAAGTCACTTCACTGCCTCATTTTTCTCATCTGTAAAATAAGAACAACATGGCAAACCACTCTAGTATCTTTGCCAAGTAAACCCCCAAAAGAGTCACAAAGAGTCAAATATGACTGGAATGACTAAATAACAACTCCTTTAATTCATTCATTAAAAAATTTAAAAATACACCCAATTTGGGGGATGGAGATTTGGGGAAGTATGAGGATAAAAGGAGATGGAGAAGGGAGGGGTTTCAAGGAACATCAGAAATCCCAGCTCCCAACTTCCCTCCTGATCCATAAGTTCTTTGGAGATTCCTTTCCCTTTTAGAAAGGAATTATCAGGGTAGAAGATGTTTCCCCATTACATTTTTATAAGCTTCTTGAGAGCTGTCATGATTTTGCTTTGACCTTGGCCTTGCCAGTAGTTAGAAATGTGCTTAGAACATGGTAAGTACTTAATACATTTTTGCTGATCACACGGCAAATGTGGAAATATGTTTTGCATGACTTCACATGTATAATGGGTCTCAGTTCTATTGCTTACCTTCTTCATGGGTGGAGGCAGATAGAGAGAGGGAGAGGATTGGGAATTTGAAATTAGAAAATAAATGCTTGCTGATGGATTGATTGGAACTGGACAGAGTAAAGGATAGAAGTCTAACCAGTCCTCCCAGGGCCCCTGACACGGTTGGAAAGAAGCCAGAGTGAAGAGGCCAGCGAAGAAGGCCAGAGAAGGCTGGGAGCAGCTGTGTGGGGGAGGGGGCTGACCAGCAGGGCCTGGATTATGGAGAATTGGAGGGATGGGAGAAGAAATGAGCCCGGAGGGGAGGCAGGGATTGGGGACAGTACCTTGATGGTGGTTGTACTTCTTTCCTCATATTTACACTCACACAGCAGGCAGTAAGCCTCCACATCATGGCCTGGCACGGGCATTGGTTCCACCACATGTAAACAATTACTGCAAGAAACAGAAAGGGAAACAAATCAGGGGAAAATAGACACTATTATGTGACCCTGGGCAAGTCACTTGACCCTGTTTGCCTCCGTTTCCTCATCTGTAAAATGAGCTGGAGAAGGAAATGGAAAATCACTTTGGTATCTCTGCCAAGAACACCAAGTGGGGTCAAGGAGAGTCGGACGTGACTGAACAACAAAGAGACCAGGAAAGGGGAGAGAGGTAATGAGGAAGCTTAAGGAAACTTGGAAAAGGCACTGGGAAGGGAGAAGGGAAAGGGGGCAACGTGGGAGAGATTAGAGATGATCTGGGTGGCCCCAGAGGGCAGAACCAGGAGCTGTGGGGAAAAGGTAGAAAGAGGGAAACTTAGCCTTGATGTCATGGAAAAAACTTTCTAACATTTATAGCTGCCCCAAAACGGAATGGGATGTCTCAGAAAGGGGTGAGTTCCCTTTCCTTGGAGGTCTTCGAGCAGAACCTGGATGATCACTTGTCAAGTACAGTGAGAATTCATTCTGTTAATAATAATAGCATTTATATACCACCTGCTTTGTGCAATGTACTATGCCAGGCACTTTTCAAATAGTTCATTGGGTCCTCACAACAAGCCTGGAAGACCGGTGCTGCTATTGTCTCCATTTTAAAGTTGATGAAACTGAAGCAAACAGAGATTGAGGGACTTGTCCAGGATTGCCTAGCTACTAAGTACAAGAGGCAGGATTTGCATTCAGATGAAGCCGACCCTGCGGAGGCTGAGCTTGCCTGTCATTAGTGGGACAGTGTACCAGTGGATTCAGGTACAATGAAAATCAGGCAGAGGGTACAGGAATGGGAAAGCGCTATAAGAAACGGTGAAGGGGATGGTTTCAGAGAAAATCGGGAAGACATAAACTGATATGAAGTGCGCAGAACCAGGAAAACAAACTGTACAACAACAATACCATAAAGACAACTTTGAAAGACTTAGGCACCCTAGTCCAGGCAATGACCAACCATGGTCTCATGGTAAAACATGCTACCTGCCTCCTGATGGAGAGAGAGAGGAGGTGGGCTCTAGAGTGCAGAATGTGAAGTTGCTTGTTGTGTTTTGTTTTTGGATGTAGTCAACATGGGAATTTGTTTGGCTCGATTATACATGCGTTATGGAAGAAATATCTCCATGTTTATCACTGGATTCTGTTTTACTTTCTCAATGTAGCAAGGGGCAGGATGGAGAGAAGGCAGGTTTTCACTATCAAATTTTTAAAATAAAATATTCTAGAAAATGAGGGAGATTACTGAAGAGGCCAACTATCAGGGGATACAGGAGGGAATGGATTCAAGGGTACCAGTAGAGGGAGTGGTGTTTGCAAGCAGAGCTGCTACTTCCTCCAAACCTGGAAAGGGATGAGGTTGAAGAGAGGGGAGTAACCGCTGGCATTGGGAAGAGAGAGCTTCAAGTACCCAGAAGACCCTCATCGACCACATACCACATCAGAACATAAGCAATTCTAACATTCATTTTAGAAAGTTTTTGAGTTTCAAGTTTTTTCTCTCTCTCCCTCCCTAAGGCGGTAAGCAATTTGATATAGGTTATATATGTGCAATCATGTAAAACATATTTCCGCATTAGTCATGTTATAAAAGAATAAACAGGAAGAAAGAGGATGAAAAATTGAAATGAAAATGAAATGCTTTGCTCTGATGGGTATTGGAGAGGTAGAGGGGGATGGAGACATGAACAAAAGAGCTGGGAGAATGGGACAGTGCAAAGATGAAGCCATAGACCAAAGGTCCATCAAAGAGAGACTGAGTTGCTTGGGAGAATGTGTGCAAAAGGGTAGAAGATGGTGGGAACAGTATATTGGAAGTCACATTTTGGCACCTTTGTCTTTGGTCCCAAAGTATATTCTGTCTCCTTGGGGTCTTCCAAAAGGGATCAGTGACATCAGAAGACTCTTTGTGGAGCAGGAATCTCAGGTTAGAGAAGCATAGAAAAGGAACCTTATCTGCAGATGGGATGTGTAATGAATGGAGTGAGAAGTTTGTAGATAAGATGACCTGGATTCTAGTCTAACCTCTGTTGCTTACTAGCAGCGTGACCCTGAGCAAGTCACTTAAACCTATCTGTAGAAGGAAGAGAGTGTACCTGAGGAACTTTAAGGTCTTGTTCAGCTTAAAAACCTATAATTCTGGGATTCTAGCTTGAATGAAACCCTTGGATCGGTAGGGACATGTGTTGAGGAATGGAGGTGCTTTTCTTTAGGCAGTTTTTCAATTCGATACCCACTTGTCAACAGCCTTTTTTTGCAGAGCATGGTGCAAGGGTTTGTAGAAGATGCAGAAATTAAACAAGGTGCAATCCCTGTCTGCAAGAAACTTATAGAGAAAGAAAGACCTGAATTCAAATTCTGCTTTGGACACTTATTGGACATGTTATGTGGGGCAAAGTAACTTAACCTCCCTTAGCCTGCTTCCTTATCTGTAAAATGAGAAGGCTGGATCATCTGACCCCTGAGGTTCCTTCACAGTGCCTCCAGGTCCCGTGATTCTACATTAACAGCTGCAGATGCTATCAATGAACACAGGAGGGCAGAACATTTCCATTTCAGACTTTTGTTTTTTTTAAACTGGGTCCTCTCATTCTTTCCCTAATATAATTAGGTTTGTAATTAGAATTCAAGAAGAGCCACATCTTTTCAAGCTGCTCTATTGTTCTCCCGAAAATGCTGACTTGAAGGCCCCGGGAGGGAAGGAGGGGTGCTCTGACTGGTATAGGAGGGGCAGACAGGGCTGAAGAGAGGCAGGCCCAAGGACTCTGCTCCCTCCCGCTGAAGCACCCAGGCCACAGCTATCAGGGTTTCCCTGTCCTGAGCCTCAGTTTAAGCCCCTCAAGACCTAGGGAGGCTGTGACCTCAAAGCCTGTAATCCAAGTCAGGAGCACCACCCGGACAATCAAGGGCTGAGATCAGTAATGAACAAAAGCTTCCATTTCATTTCGGGAGCACTTAGGATCCCAGGACGCTGCAAGGGGCCTTAGAAGCCATTTCATGCAACCCTCTCTTTACAGGTGAGGAAGCTGGGGCCCGGGGAGCTCAAGTCCCTCATCCAAGGTATTTGAATGCATTTAGATCTGATGATCTAAAAGCCAAGCATTCTTTCCACTGTACTAAGCACTTTCCTCATAGAAAAACCTTCAAGGTAGGTGGTCTGAGTATCATTATCCCCATTTAACAGATGAGGAAACCGCGGCTAAGAGATTGCTTTGACTTGCTGAGGGCGCTGAGCTGATGTGACTTGCCGGGGTAGCTACTACTCAGATTGAGCTCTGGTTCTCTCAAAGCCAGGCGGACGACACTCTCCACCACACTGTGCGGCCTCTTTTAACCGTGACACGTCAAAGAAGCACCATTTTCTAGATCCTCCCAATTCTGATCACTGAGGGGAAGGGAAGGAAGCAAGACAGACCCTGGCTCTAACAAGAGACCACAAGTCTTGGCTCCTGCAGTGCTGGGGAGACAGGTTGGCAGGGTCCCTCACATCTGATCCAGCACTCAGGAAGGCTGGAGCGGTGGTTTGGACAGCTCTGTGTGCAACCACAGCGTAGCCAGACGCTTCATCAGACTGTCCACGGCTGTGGCTGCTGATAAAACCACGGCCAGCTAAGCGGGGACTTCCACCGCACCTTACGTTTTGTGTCTTTGACGGAATCTGCCAGAAACAGGCAGAAACTATGATGTTGCGGACAGGATCCGGAGACCCGAGTTCCAGTCTTACAGGTACAACCTCTTTGAGGCTCTGTGACACTATTCTGAGAGGAAGTCTGGTCTAGTAGATGAACCATGTGCTGGGCCTGGAGTCAGGAAGACTTGAGTTACTAGCCGTATGACCTTGGGCAAGTCACTTGATGTCTCTGAGCCTCAGTTTCTTCATATGTAAAATGGGAACTAAAAATAACCATAATAACTACCCACAGAGTTGTTGTGAAGCTCAGATGTCATAATATATGCAAAATGCCTTACAATCCTGAAAATACTTTGTAAACGACGATTACTATTGTCCATATAGTTGCAGGGTGCAAAGCTGGAAGGAGTATTAAAGATCTTTGAGGTCTACCATGTCCTGACAGATAAGGAAACCAAGGCATGGAGAAATGAACAGACTTGCTCAAGGAGCAATAGAGTAAGGATTTAAACGCAGGACTTGGGGCTTCTATTCTAGGGTTCTTTCTACTACACCAACCAGTTTGTGAGCTTACAAGAATCAAAAGGAATAATGGAAATGAAAATGCTTTGGAAAAAAAGTACAAAGAGCTGACCTATTTTCTTCCCTTCCCCTTGCCTCTATCTCAGACAGTACTCTATTCCCCCAACTTCCCCAGTCTCAGTCTACATGTGGCACCAAAGACTTAAATTTAATAACCAGCCCTTCTGTCAAACAGCAGCTAGGGGGCGCTGCAGTGGATAGAGCATCAACCCTGGAGTCAGGAGGATTCATCAAATTTGACCTCAGACACTTACTGGCTGTGTGACCTTGAGCAAGTCCCTTAACCCTGTTTGTCTCAGTTTCCTCATCTGTAAAAATGAGGTGCAGAAGGAAACAGCAAAGCGCTCCACTATCTCTTCCAAGAAAACTCCAAATAGAGTCGGATATAACTGAAATGACTCAACAGCAATGGAACTGCCAAACCACTTCTTTTGGGGGAATGGGCCCCATTTCCCATGGGCAGAATGACTCTAAATATCTTCCTTCCTCAGTCTCTCCAGAGATCTATGAAAAAAGTTTCCAAAACATCCACAGTTAATCTTTGACTCCAGATGTGGCAGGTGCATAAAAGACAGAATCTCAAGAGTTAAAATGGACCAGAGGGGGTGGCTGGGTGGTGCAGTGAACAGAGCACCAGCCCTAGAGTCAGGATGATCTGAGTTTAAATCCAGCCTCAGACACTTAACACTTACTAGCCATGTGACCTTGGGCAAGTCACTTAACTGTGATTGCCCTGCCTTCCTCTTCCAAAAAGAAAAAAAAAGAAAAGAAAAAAGGAAAAACCATACCTGAGGCCATCTAGTCTAACCCACAGCTATATAGTAATGTCCTCTGCATCCCTGGCAAGTAGTGACCTCGCCTCCATCTGGAGCCCTGCAGGACTGGTACATTGATGACCTCCTGAGGAGGCCCCTGTGAGGAATGAGGGTTGAACTGGGCAGTGTCTTACCAGTCTTTCTGGGACACATTCTGGTTGTAAATGTGTCCACTGATGTTACGATATGGTGGGCAGATACATTTGCACCGGATGTCTTCGGAGCTCTGCAAGAGAACAGGAAATACAGGTCAGGTTGGGAGGCAGGGCGCCAACTCTTAGCAAAGTCCCCTGCCTTGTGACTCCCTCATCAATCAATCGATAAATCAATTTATCCATCGATGAATTAACAAGTTTTGTTAAGTGCTTCCTATGTCTCAGGCACTACACTAATCACAATGATCTCATTTGAACCTTGTAGCTACCCTGGCAGGGAGGTGTTATTATCCCCAGTTTATAGCTGAGGAAAATGAGACAGCCGGGGTAAACAGCTTGCCTAGCGACACATAGCTAGTCCTCTGAGGCCAGATTGGAACTGAGGCTAGGTTTGAACTCAGAGCTTTCTTACTCTGCACTATTCACATCATCTACCTGCCTAACAAGCATTTATTAAATGCTCACCAAGTGCCAGGCACTGGAGAAATAAAGGAAAAACAAAGGTGTTCTTATCAAAGCTCTCTCTTTCTCACTCTGCAGAGTGACCCAGAATTAAGGCTGCACTTCTCTTTAATACTCATTAAACGTGAATGTGTATCTTCATCTTTCCTGGACCTAGGCTCAGCTACCAACTGGAAGGCTGCCACATCACTGGATCCTCAACCTCCTGTCCTGGGCAGTCCTTGGGCACTGGAATAGATCAAGACACTTAGAGTCTGATCTTGGCTCTGTTACTACAGAACTGTCACTGAACAAATCACTTAACTTCTCTGGGCCTCAGCTTCCCTATCTGTAAAATGAAGACACTAGATGAACTCAAGTCCCTTCCAGCTCTAAGATTCTGTGGTTCTGTGGTTCTAAGTAGCGCAGCTAAGTGGTGCATAGGATAGAGCAAGGGCTTTGAGTCAAGAAAACCTGAGTCAATAGACCTAGCCCTATATACTTACTAGCTATATGATCCTGGGCAAGTCACTTGACCCTGTTTCCCTCAGTTTTCTCATCTGTATATTGAACTGGAGAAGGAAATGACAAATCACTCTAGTATCTTTGCCAAGAAAATCCCCAAAAGGGCCATCAAAAGTCAGAGACAACTGAAACCATTGAACAATAACAACAATGAATGATTCTAAGTAGGTCTGGGCAAGACTGCTCAGGTCTGTGAACCCTGGAGTGGAGTGGAGATACGATCATCTCACAAAGCCGCTGAAAGGAGGCTTGTCCCTTGACGCATCCTTATCCTGGTCTCCGTAACAACCACCACCACCACAAGACTGACTTTCTTCACAGCACTTTAAAATTTCCAAGTTTGTACTTGACATCTCATTTGAGCCTCTGAGGACTCTGGGGGGGATAAGTCCTATAGGTCTCCATCTCCCTAATTTTGCTGATGATGAAAGTGAAAGCTAGAGGTTAAGTAATCGGCAGCAGCCAGAGACAGCATCCTAACCGAGTCTTTCTTACTCTAAATATATGTTTTAATCTAATCACTTAACATGCCATTTATTCAGTATCTACTTTGTGCCAGGAAGTGCTATGGGTGCTCGCTGAGGGCAGGGACTGTCTCACTGAATTTTTTGCAGGTTCTCCAGCCCCCAGTACCTTACTCCATAGACAGAATCTGTTGAACTGATGATCACCACAGACAACTTCATTTATTCCCGAGTTGGGTCTCAACCCTTTCCTCCCTCAACCCAAACACAGGATCAGAGAATCAATATGACATTTAAAGGTTTACAAAGCACTCTCACTCTCCTCACAATTCTGTGAGAGGCCCTCTTTTTGCGATTGGAGAAAACCGAGGTTATGAGAAGCAGAAGTCAGTGTGAGCTGGGACTGAAATTCAAGTCTTCTGACTCTTAAGAGTACTGGACCACGACACCTGGCATAGCGCTCCTGAATCCCCAAAGTACAGCGAGGCTTACTACAACTACTTTTGGGGAGGGCCAAGTCTGGGCTAGGCTCTGGTCGTCACTACGTAAACCAGGAGACCCAAACCTTCGTCTCTTCCCAGCCCATCTTGCTCACCTTGCCGGCCTGAGCTGGGGGGATGGCCAAACAGCAGGCCAGCACCACCAGGGTTAAGAGCTTCATGCTTATCGAGACTCGCTGGGTCAGCATGACCAGTCACCTGGAAAAGAGAACAGGAGTTGGGGAAGGGGGAAGGGGAGTGAAATCAACATTCACGTTTTTTCTCCCAAGTCTCCAAAGCCCAAGTTACAGCACCCTGCTCTGCTTGGCTAGGAAGCGGGACGTCTGGGTTCTTTTTCTACCTGATCCTCTTAGGTATGCGACCTCCTTCTGGGTCTCAGGTTCCCCGATAGTCAGAACGAGAGAAAATAATTGCGGGGGGCCCTGAGGTCGTGAGTAAGGCTGAAATCCTGTCTGGACTGTGGTCTGAATTCCTCGGACAGCGCTGATCCAGAAAGATCCAGGCTGACAGTCCACCGCACGGACCCCACGGTGCATCGCGGGCTGCTGCCCCCAGCCCCCCCAAACCCCCAGTCCCCAGCCCCTGCCGTGCGCTCCCAGCCCGAGCGCCTGCATCCTTGTACATCCCTCTCCGCATCCCGGTCCCCACTCTCTACCCCAAGCTGCTCCAGCCTCTCCTTCCCTGCGCAGGCCCAGAGCCCTAGCAACCCTCTCCAGCCCTGTCTGGGGCCAAGGCCAGAAGTCCAGAGCCCACCGCGCCTGGCAGAGATGGACCGAAGCCGCCTGCACCCCACCCCCAAGCCCAGGGGCCCAGAGCCCCCGCGCCCCTCCCCCAGCAGTCCTGCAGCGAACCTCCGAACCTCTCAACATCAGCACCGGGCCCAGCACGGCCCCGCCCCGCTCCGGCTCCTATTGGCTCTCAGAAGTGCCCCTCTCCCCGACTCGGGTTGTCTCCACGGTAACAAGGACCCGCCTTCTGGGGGGGGGGTGTTGGAGGGTACTGTCAGGGATCGGAGGGCATTTCTTAACCTCAACTGGGCAAGAAAAGGGAGCGTCGCTGAACACTGAACGAAAGGCAGAAAAATAGAAGTCCAGAATTGGAAACGTATATAAAACATGCATAGATTTAGAGCTGGAAGGTGCCATGCGTCATCTTGTCCACCTGAAACATGAGTCCACTCTACAACCTCTCAGGCCACGTGGCCATCCTAGTATAGTGGAAAGAATGCAGGATTTCTGGTCTTCGATACTATCTGTGTGGCCTTGGGCAGGTCACAGCCTCTGTAGGCTCAGGGTTCCTTCCTTATCTGCAGAATGAAGGGCTCGGATAAGATCGTTTTCTAAGTTGTCTTCCAGCATTCAAGAGATCTGGGACCCTGGGATCCAAACTGCACACTTCCAGTGCCAGGGAGACCTGTCTTTATTTCTGCATTGTTTTGATGATTGATTCCTAAACTCTTCATTGATCTGCTCTGAAATCTACCTCTGTAATTTCCATCCACTCCTCTTAATTCTATTCTCTAGGGCAAAGCACAGCGGTCATCTCCAGTCCTCCTGACCTATATCTTGCCTCTGGGCTCACGTGACCCCGGAGCTGACTGAGGCCAATGACTTTGCGTAGCTCTGCCTCACTTAAATCCAATTCCTTTGCAAGTGAAGACCACACCCTCCTGATGTCATTTGTCCTCTTTGAGAAGGAAGGACAAAAACCAGGATAAGGCAGAATAAAGCAAAATCTTTCCCAAGTGTTGTTGATGTTCAGTCCCGTCTGACTCTTCGTGACCCCATTTGGGTTTTTTTCTTAAGTAAATATATAGGAGTAGTTTGCCATTTCCTTCTCCAACTTATTTTACAGATGAGAAAACTGAGGCAAACATGGCTAAGTGGCTTGCACAGGGTCACACAGCTAAATAAGTATCTGAGGTCATATTTGAAGTCGGGAAGATGAGTCTGAAGAGGGTGCCCAGAGGGTTAGGGCTGCCTGAGACCCCAAAATAGCAATATGCCGGTCCTGCTGAAAGAATTCCATTCAAATCTTCTCAGCCAAGGAAAAAGTGAAGTTTATTGAAAGATAAAGGGTAGACTCTTACAGAGCAAGTCTCTGCTAAGCTAGTCTATGGCGTTCTCACAGAGTAAGTCTGTGTTAGGCCATTTCCTGGCTCTCTCACACCACATGGAGGGAAAATGGGATTCTATAAACAGAAAGGTTGTGGGAGGAATCTAGGGGTGGTCCAGAGAAGGAGACTGGGGAGGGTCTTTAGGAGGAGTCAGATGAGGTCAGACTCTAGTAGGGAGGGTCTTCAGGAGTCAAGATGAGATCAGACTCCAGTAATGAGTGGTTAAGGGTGGGAAGTTGCTGGAGGCTACCTGGAAACCACAGACAATGGTGGGCCAGGCCAGTTCAAGGGTGGGAACAGGAACATTAAGGGTGGGAAACTATTGGAACTACAGGGGGAGCTAAAGACTTAGGCAGAGCCTCAACTTAAGGCTCATAACCTCAGGCAAATGTGTTCACTGGGAAGGTTTACTTTGCCAGAGCCTGTTCCTCAAAGATTCAAGGAGCTCAAGGGGGGGTCCCAGAGCCTACACCTCATCAAGTCTTCCTGATTTCAAGCCCAGTGCTCTGTGCACTATGGCACCATGGAGCTGTCCCTCTTTCAACTGACAGCCTATCTGTATTTGAGAAGCTATAGAATATCCCTCCATACTTTTTTTCCCCCTTCTCCTGCAAGGAAGTAACATGGTACAGTAGACAGTGCCTTGGACTTGGATTTAGAGGACATGGGACTGAATCTTGGTTTTGCTGATTGCTCTTGGTGTGAACTTGGGAAACTGACTCTACCATTCCAGGCTTCAGTTTCATCTGTGAAACTGACTAGTTGACCTTCAAATGGCTTTCCATAATCCTGATTCTGGGATCTGAATCTTTGTTCACCTAGAATATCCTTGATTGCTTTCCCTCCCCAGTTTTGCCAGTTGACATTTCATACATTCTTCAAGATCTAGATTAATCATCATCTCTCCTAGGAACTTTCCTAGCTCCCAGACCATAAATTAGTTCTGTCCTTGGCTACTGGTCACTTTTATTTAAGAATTCTAGGGCAGATAGGTGGTGTACTGGATGGAATGTAGGACTGGGAATCAGGAAGATTCATCTTCCTGAGTTCAACTTCACTCTCAGACACTTACCAGTTGTGTGACCCTGGGCAGGGCACTTAAACCTCTTTGCCTCAGTTTTCTCATCTGTCAAATGAGCTGGAGAAGGAAAGGGCAAACCACACCAGTATCTCTGCCAAGAAAATCCCAAATGGGGTCAAGAAGAGTCAGATGGGACTAAAACAATTGAAAAACAAATTCAAGATTTGGTTTAACAGACCTTTACTAACCACCCATTGTTTACATATCTCTCTCCTATGTGCTGGGGAGTCAATAGTTGGCGGGGGAGGGACTGACAAATCTTGTGAGGGTTTTTTGAAAATGGGGGAGACGAGTGTACTTATAAGCAGTAGGGAAGCATGCAGTAAACAGGGAGAGAGTGAAAATTATTGACAGAATGGGGATGATAGAAGGTAGTCATTTTCTGGAGAAGGCTTAGATGGACCATTACCAAGTCCCTTTGTTGCACCATAGTATTTCCATCTGTAAAATAAGGGAAATAGACTAGTTGGTTTCCGAGGTCCCTTTTAGCTTTGGATCTATGGTCCTATAACTTCTAGTCCATTTACCATAATTAAGAATTCTCCCTCTACCCATCACTGCATAAGGTACCTCTTTTCATTCTTTTCTATTTTAAAAAAAATGTGATTTTTAAATTTAGGCTAAACATTTATTCAGCGTTTGTTATTGTATATGGTGTAAATATTGGTTGAAACCCAGTTTCTGTCAAAATGCTTTCCGATTTTTCCAGACATTTTTGTCAGAATCCTTATCCCCAGTAGGTGGTGTCCCTGCATTAAAAAAAAAAAAACTAGACTACAGTGTTTACTTGTTTTTTGTTTTGTTTTTTAGTTTTTTGTTTGTTTGTTTTTGCAGATTAAGTGCAGAGAGAATGACTTGTCCAAGGTCTTTAGATGATAAATGTCAGAAAGGGATTCAAAACCAGCTCCTGCTGTAAGCTCTAGGAAGCCTTCTACATCGCCTCTAGAGCGGGGGTTCTCAACCTGTGGGTTGCAACCCCTTTGGGGGTCGAACAACCCTTTCACAGTGGTTGCCTAAGACCATCAGAAAGCACATATTTCCGATGGTCTTGGGAACCTAGACACTGTGCCTCTATCCATTTCCAGGTGGGTCTGCCCGCATGCAGATATACCCACATAAGAGTATTAAAGGGTCATGGCATTAGGAAGGGTGAGAACCATTGCTCTAGAGTGTGAGGAAGTTTAAATCTAACTCTCTTAGAGGCAATGTACCCCAACATCTCTCTGCCCCACCTCTTGCCCTTCTCCCATCTCAGCCCAATTTAAAGGTATTTACACTTATGCTATTCAGCAGTAAGGAGCTAGCTGATGGACTTTTAAAAGGTGGCATGCATTCATTCTTTCAAAAAATATATATCAAGAGCCTTTTAGGGCCCCAGGGTGTGTATCACCTACTCAGTCACTCTCAATTAGTTTATGATTCATTATATGTAAGTTGTTTAGGGGTAAAAACTGTCCAGTGCACATATATGACACCTAGTATATACTATAATAACAAGAGTTCTTAATGTGGGGGGCAGGACCTCGTTTGTAAGAACTTTGATAACTATGCTTCACTAAAAGCAGTATCAAAGCTTTGTGATTCCTTGCATTTGATTTTATGCATTTAATAACATTATTCAGAGAAGAGATTCATGGGCTTCAGCAGATGGCCAAAGATATCCATGATACAAAAAGGTTAAAAACCCCTGCCCTAGATCCACTCTACCAATTCCAAATGAACTCAACAATATTGAATTAAAGGATCTTTTTATTTAATTACTTCAAGGATCTATGGTTTTATTGGTGTATATTTTCCTTTTATAGATGCCAATCACCTTCCCTTCCATGCCTTAGTAGATTGTTTTCATGAGTTGAAGCAGCCAAAAAATAAAAGTCATGGGATGACTGGTCATCTGCTGACGGGTCTCTCTAAACTGACCTAGACTGTTCTTAGAGAATAGGCAGCCTATTGCCAGTCCATAGTCGATACTTTAGTACCTTCCAGAGTTTGTACTCTGCTGGCATTGCCTTTGAGGACCCAGGCTCACCTTCACAATGGGTTCAGGCAGAGCAGGACTTTAATAAAGGATTTTATTTTATATTTATAGAAGAGTAACCCATGGTCTATTATCAAAGGTCGGGATCCACACAGAATAATTTCTTTCTTGAAAACTACTCATCATGATTTATGGTCCCTACCCCCCACTCAGTGTCTTCCTTGGAAACAACAGAATTTGACTTGTTTCTATCTCTTGTTGTATCCTCAGATCTCTTATAAACACCAACTGATAAAAAAAAAAAGCACAGAACAAAAGCCAGGTTTATTACATACCACAAAGAATGAAGAAAGGACTTATGTAACTGAGCCCATACTCGGTCCAGAAAAGTTTTCCTTCCTTTCAGGGAATCATTCCAAACTTATGGCTCCACTCCAGGAGCTGAGGCTTACCTCCTCACAACCGGTTAATAAAAAATTAGCTTCTCTCCTTCACATTGACATCTAGACATGACTCAAAATCAGTGAATGGCAAGGATCAGGTTTGTCCCTTCTTTCTGTGTCTCTGCACCTTGTTTCTAGTTGGTCGTAGTCCCTCCTTGGAGCCAATTCCAGGGTCCTTTGAGTTCAGGGTTCTTTGTGGCATGAATTTCTTCTCTCCTTCTGGAATTCTGTCACTCTCAGGCTGTTTCTAGCTCTGCCCACCATCTCCTTCTCTCTGACCTGAATGCAGCTCTGCATCTTCCGGTCACTTACTCTGGCTAAGTCTTGGAAGCTCTGCTCACACTGTACTGTTGCTGTCTATGAAGGTTTCATTTGCTAATGCTGCTTCCTAGGCAATGTTGCAATTCTTTTAGACTAGAGTTTTGTTTTTGTTTTTTTTCAGATTTCCTCTCACAAGTATATGTAGGGGGTGTTCCAGGAAGACTAGCACCATTGGTGTGAGGGCTTGCCAGACCCTTTTTAGGGCTGCTCAGACACCTTTGGTGTCTATCTGGCACTCAACTCTCACCTGTGGCTCAAGAAGTTCTAGTATGCACAGAGGTCACATCCTAATAAAACCATCTTAACCTGGGGCTAATAAGGGTAACCAACGGACCTCAAACTTGTTAGTGATTTAGGGGGGTGTCTACCCCAAGCATCTGAAGACTTTCCCCAGCTGAATGGGTGGATGAGCATAATCTCTTCCAGCATCTCTGAAGGGGTTGAAACAGAGCTTGGTCAGACATCGAAGATTCCAAGGTCATACACTGTATCCTAGGTCATTGCCAGTTATCCTGACTTCTGTCCTGCCACTGGACTTTGATGACTCTGGAAGAGAGAGAGAGAGAGTGAGGCTGCAACTCTAGCTCACTTTAATTCATGAGCAAGTCAAGACATCATCATGTGATATCACTGGTCCTCTTTGAAAACAAGGACAAACAGCCTCTCTTTTTACAATGTAGTGCTACTCTATGCCTCTCTCTTCCTACCCCCTTCCCTTTTATTTATTCTTATCCTTTGGAATGAAGTATATCCTTCTAAATAGGTATTTCAATCATGTTATTAAAGTTGTATTTCAGTCATCTTACAAAGTTTCAGTTACACTGATGATTTAAAATTTTTCTCCCTATGTTAGAATGTCTGGATTCACCTTGTGTTACCCATATTTTCTATATTTGTGTAAAGAAATCTGAGGTCATGTATTTTTTTTATTTTGCTGGCTCCTTTCTTGGACTTTTTGGACTTGATGGTATGATGCCATTCTTCTGACTGAACATGGCCCTCTCTGTTTCAAGCTTGGTGTATACATATAAACACTTTCCTCCTTCTCTCTTCCCTTTGAGTTAAAGCCATTTTGATTAGATTTTCCAGGACTCCAGACAAAAACTTGTCTCTTCTTATAGAAGCTCATACCGTTGTCTTCCTTTAGTTCTCTTTTCTTATGGTCACATTGAAGCTCTTGTTCCATTTTGACCAACTCTGCTTAGGCTCATTCCAACATATCAGAAGTCTGTCATTTCTATGGTTTTTTTTGTTGTGTCCACTTCTTAACCAGCCCTTTACTTCCTAATTCTACCTTTCTCTTGTGAAACCCTTGCTCTCTGTTAATAACAATGGTGAAAATGCTGCCTGGACCTTTACCTAAGATCTTTACCAAAAACATCCTAATGCCTGGAACCGCTTCTAGATTTCTTCTCAAAGGATCATTTGTTTCCATGTCCACCTCACAAGGGGTGGACTTTAGGTTTCACAAGTTTATTATTAACTCCCAGTTAACAAATTGCTACCTTGGTCCCCTGTAGTATGACCCTTCTCTTTTCCCTCTGATCCTCATTAGGTAATATCTTATGGTATCTATGGATCCAAATTATAGTTGTTTTGGGAGGAGAAGTATAAGTTTCTTTTTGGGTAGAATCTCATCTCTATTGCTTAGCTCTGAGAGTTTAGTGATCCTTCTCTGAGTCATATCCTGGTTGTCATCTCCAGTCTCCTAGCACAGATCAGAACTACTCTTTCTGCCTCTTCTTTTCTTCTTTATTTTCACATTTTTTACATTTTATATTAAAAAAAATCAAGTCTTTTGGAATTATCTTAGCTCATTGCATCACTCAGAAGCGCTAAGTCTATCAAAGTCTGTTGTCACACAACATTGCTGTTATTTTGTACAATGTTCTGATTCTGCTCACTTTACTCAGCATCAGTTCATGCAGGTCTTTCGAGGTTTTTCTGAAGTCTGCCTGCTCACCATTTCTTATGGAGCAATAGTATTGCATTTCATTCACGTATTGCAACTTGTTCAGTCATTCCTCAATTGATGGGCATCCCCTTAATTTCCAGTTCTTGACCACCACAAAAAGAACTGCTATGAATATTTTTGAACATGTGAGTCCTTTTCCCTTTCTACGATCTCCTTGGGATGTAGACCTAGTTAATTAATTAATTAATTTGCTGGATCAAAGGGTATTCACAGTTTTATAGCCCTTTGAACATAGTTCCAAATTGTTCTCCAAAATGGTAGGATCAGTTCACAACTTCACCAATAATGCATTAGTGTTCCAATTTTCCTACATCTTCTCCAACACTTATCATTTTCCTGTTTTGTCATGTTAGCCAATCTGATAGGTGTGATGTGATACTCAGAGTTGTTTTAATTTGCATTTCTCTAATTAATAGTGATTTAGAACTCTTTTTCATATGACTATAGATAGCTTTAATTTTTTTCATCTGAAAACTTCTTGTTTAGATTCTTTGACCATTTATCAATTGGGGAATGACTTGTATTCTTATAGATTTGACTCAGGTCTCTAGATATTTTAGAAATGAGGCCTTTATCAACGATACTGGCTGTAAAAATTATGTCCTAGCTTTCTGTTTCACTTCTAATCTTGGTAGTATTAGTTTTGATTGTGCAAATTTAATGTAATTTAATATAATTATATTTTATTTTTATTTTAAATTAAAATTAATTTTTAAATTTACTATAATCAAAATTATACATTTTGTATTTCATAATGTTTCCTATCTCATTTGGTCAGAAATTTTCCCCTTCTCCATAGATTTGACAGTTAAACTATTTGTTGCTCTCCTAATTTGTTTATAGTTTTACCTTCTATGTCTAAATCCTCTACCCATTTTGACCTTATCTTGGTATATGGTATAAGATGTTGGTCTCTGTCTAGTTTCTGCCATACTGTTTTCTAGTTTTCCCAGCAATTTTTGTTAAATAGTGAGTTCTCATCCCAGCAGTTAGAATCTTTGGGTTTATCAAACAGTAGATTATTAGAGTCATTGACTACTGTGTCTTGTGTACCTAATCCATTCCACTGATCCATCACTCTGTTTCTTAGCCAGTACCAAGTAGTTCTGATGATTGCTGCTTTATGATACAGTTTTAGATCTGGTATGGCTAGGCACTATCTAAAGTCCTTTCTGACCCTACATTTTAAGATCCTTAAAATCAACTTAGAGTCTTTTTCATAGGCTAAAAATCTTTCTCTAGATGCCCTTTCCTCCTCCAGGAAATAGCGTGAGGGATGGAGAGAGGTATACTCTGCTGATATAGTCTTTGAAATATCATAGTGGGACATTGGCACAGTTGTTCTTGAGAATTACCAACCTAAGAAGAAAATGACAAAATTAAAATGAGTAATTTTCAAATAAGAGAAAAGTTACCAGCTAGTACTTTTTGGGTTTATTTGCATTGAAATTAGCTATTAAGAATAAAATATATTCATAAAAAACACACATAGAAAAGAAAGTCAGTGCTAGGCAAGCTGCCTTAGAAAACTTGAGCAACTGAACCAGGGCAGCTGGAGACAATCTGGGAAGATGTAAAGGAAATAGTGATGATTTGGGACCCAGAGAGGGTACTGAGACACTGTCTGATTAAGCAGTAAAATTCTTAAGAGAAAGAGATAGTCAAAGACAGAACATTGCTTAGGATAGAAGGAGGAGGAGGAGGAGGAGGAGGAGGAAGAGGAGGAGAAAGAAGAAGAAGAAGAAGAAGAAGAAGAAGAAGAAGAAGAAGAAGAAGAAGAAGAAGAAGAAGAAGAAACTTCTTATAGCTGACTAAAGGGGTAGCTAGTGCTGAGCCTGGAGTCAGGAAGATTCATCTTCCCAAGTTCAAATTCGGTCTCAGACACTAGTTGTGTTACCTTGAACAAGTCACTTAAGCCTGTTTGCCTCAGTATCCTCATCTGTAAAATAAGCTGGAGAAAGAATTGGCAAACCACTCCAGTATTTTTTGCCAAGATGACCCTAAATGGGGTTACAAAGAGTCAGACATGACTGAAAATGACTGAGCAACAACATAGCTGACGAAAAATGGGATGGCCTATTTTTAGAGACAGATGGTTCTCCTTCACTAGAAATCTTTTTTATTTTTCTCCACTAGATGTCTTCAAGTTGACATTATGACCCCTTTTCATATACACTTCAGATTTGTTTGGATCAAGTGGCCTCTCCAACTCTGAAATTTTGTGAATAAAATAGAAATGACAAGTTTAACCTGGAACAGGACAGACTACAATAGAACAGAATGGCAATTTCTCGGGATGGGAGTCCCACCAGCAATCTGCACAGAATCATAGAATCCCTTCCCTGGAAGGGAGCTGAAACCTGCCTCTGTCTAACTTCCACCCACTGATCCCAGCTCTATCCTCAGAGGCCAAACAAAACAAGTTCTAAATCTCTCTTCTACATGTCAGCCCTTCAAATACTTGAAGACAGCTATCATTACCCCTCTAAGATTTCTCTAGCCTAAACATCCTTTGTTCTTTCTTCTGATTCCTCTTTCCCTCTCATCATTCCCTGGTTGCTCTCTTTGGGACAAATTCCAGTTTGTCACGGCCTTTCCTAAATTCTGCTATCCTAAGTGCTGATATGGTCTGACTTGGCAAGAATACGGTGGAATTCTCTATTGCCTCATTTGGAACGCTATATTTCTATTTATGCAACCCAACAATTTCATTAGTTTTCTTTCTTATTTTTGTCTTTGTAATTAACATTGAGCTTATAGTCCACTAAAATGTCCCATTCTTTTTCACCTGAACTTTCATCTAGCCATTCCTTTCCTCTCCTTTAATTATAGTGTATTTTTTTCAACTCTTACATTTTAAATTTGTCCTTGTTAGGTTCAGCCCATTGTTCTAGCCTGTGAAGGTATTTTTGTATCTTGATTCGATCAACTTGTTAGTTTTTGTTTCTATCTTCATAACATTTACAAATTTGATAAACATGCTGTCCATACTTTTAACCCAGTCATTGATAGTAAATGTTGAACACAAGAGAACCAAGGACAGAGTCTTATGGCACTTCACAGTAGACAGATACTCTTACAGTTTGAACAGAAATCCATTAAATATCTCTCTTTGGGTCCAGTTGGTCAATCAGGTCTGAATCTAACTGCTCACTCATCCGGTCCATATCTCCTCCATCTTATCTTTAAAGATACATCACAAGAGAATCTGTCAAATGTTGTGCTGAAGTCAAGTATGAGGGGGCGGCTAGGTGGCACAGTGAATAGAACGCCGGTCCTGGAGTCAGGAGGACCTGAGTTCAAATCTGTCCTCAGACATTTGACACACAAGGTGTGACCTTGGGCAAGTCACTTAACCCCTACTACCCTCAAGTATGCTACATCTATCAGATTTACTTTTGTCTAGTTTTTCAATTTGTTCTGCTATTTTTTAATGGTAAATTAAATATCTGATATTTAATATCTGCTAGATATTTACCAATATATGGTCCAGTTCTGAAATTCATAGATTTTTAGAGTTCAAAGGGACCTAGTCCAAGGGTTCTTGCACTATCTTTGTGTCACAGACCCCTTTAGCAGGATGATAAAACGTATGAACTCAGAGTATAGAAAATAAAATACCTAGGATTAGAAAGGAAACCAATTATATTGAAATTTAGTTATTAAAATACTAAACAAGTCCATAGACACATGGTTAAGAACCCTTGTGACCCCTTTATTTTGCAGGAAAGAGAACTGAGGCCTAAATAGAGTCAGGAGGGGAACACACTTTTGCTGACATCAGACAATCGTTTTCTATTGTTAGCACCACCATGCTTCTCATCATTCATACTTGAAACCTTAGGGCAGGGCTAGGGAACATGCAGCCTTGAGGCCACAAGTAACCCTTTAGGTCCTTTGAAGTGGATTCAATCAGAGGGCCACCGTTGAGGACCTAGAAGGCCTTGTGGGGCCTGGAGGCTGCAGGTTCCCTACCCCTGCCTTATGGTTATCTTTTGCTCTCCCCTCTGCCCCAAAATACAATCTGTTACCAAGGCCTCCATAACATCTGTCACACCTCTCCACTCCCCTTCATTGCTATTATTCCCATAGTTCAAGTCCTTATTACCACTTAGGTTGATCAAAGTCCCTTCACTGGTTTCCTGGTTTCTACTCACTCTTCTCCAATCCACTTTCCATATAGCTTCAATATAATCTTTGATATATAATCTTGTGTCTATTGCCCAAATAGAAACCCAGCCTGGCATTCAAGATTCTTTGCAGTCTGGCTCTGACCTACTTTTTCAGTCTCATTTCACAGCACTCCTCTTCACACGCTATTCTCTCCAAAGCTGAGCTACCTCTGTGGGTTCAGGCAGGTTTTCCCCCTTTCTTCCCCTCTCTGCAGTTTCTTTGCTCCTCATCTCAGACTTTCAGAAGCCTTAAGGCTCAGCTCAGGGATCATTTCTATTTTTTTTTTTTGTATCCCTGGTGCTTAGCATATTACAGGTGATTAATAAATGCTTGTTGATAGATTGATCTCTTCTTTGAAGCCTTCCTTGAAAGCATATTCTCTACAGTGGCTTCCTGTTACCTCCAGGATCAAATATAATATGCTGTTTTCCATTTGAAGTCCCTCAAAAGTTGTCCCCTTCCTACCTTTCCAGTTTTAAACTCCACTCTTTTCCAACCATTCTATGATTTGGCTACACCTACCTATTGGCTTTTCCTTTGCACTATACCCCATCTCTGAAATCCATGCACATGGTTTTTGTTTTGTTTGTTTGTTGTTGTTTTGTTTGTTTGTTGTTGGTTTGTTTTGAAATCTGTGCTTTCTGCCTGGCTGTCCACCAGGCTTGGAATGTTCTCCCTCCTCCACCTTGGCTTCTTTCAAGCCTCAGTTTCAATTCTACCTTCTGCAGAAAATCTTGCCTGGTGCTTCCCCTTTCCCCCCAAATTACTTGTCATTGTCTGTATATATTTTGTACCTATATAGTCACTTCTGTGTTATCTCTTCCATTAAAAATGAGCCCCCAAAGAGCAAAGATGTTGTTTTTGCCTTTCTTTTAATAAGCAGCTAGATGTTTGTAGATGGATCAACTAATATTCCAATCAAATGCAAAATGAATTTAAAGTGTGATAAACATCCAGTTTCCCAAAGTGGAGCTTGTTTCTTATTGTCCTTCCATTAGATTGTGAGCTCCTTGAGGGCAGGGGCTGTTTTTTGCCTCTTTTTGTCTTTCCAGACTTAGCGCAATGCCTGGCACATTGGAAGTACTTAATAACTGCTCATTGACTGACTGAATTTAGTTCACAGGGTGGAGTAAGGCTGGGAGGTAAAGTAAACAACTGTCTGACCAACCTCTGTCCTAACCTGTTTAGTGGCCCCCTGGAATGTCCCTAGTCCCCAGAAGTCCCACCCCTTGAAAGCTCTAACCAGCAGACTTCTGCTGGTCATAGCTGTCACCTGAGAAAGCTTGAGATACCCTACATTGGGATGGCATGGCTTGTTGTGCCCCTGCCAAGCACAGAATATCCCAGCTCAGATTTCCTTCCTGGGGCTTCGTGTGATCCCTGAGATAATTAACCCCATGAAAATGTGAAAAATCTACCCTCAGCCTATTGCATTCACTTCTCTTTCCCAAACTCAGCGGGAGTTCTTAGCCTGTCCTTTAGCCATGATTTCATTGGGGAAATATGACCCAGGGGGCGCCAAATCTGCTTAAATGTGCTCTGATCCCTCTCCTGTCAAAGGCTTGAAATGACCCATTTGGGGTGTATTGGGGCACTCATCAATGATTTCTCCTAAATGCAAGGACAACCCTGGCCCTCTAGGCAGATTTTCAAAGCTAAAGGCTAGGCCGCAGGTTCTCAGCCAACTTTAGTGTGAACATTGGGTTATTCACAGGCACCTTGTCTTCAGATGCTTATGAGTTGCAATTTATTTTCGGCACTATTTGGATAACCACGTCCCCTGGCATCACATTACTCCCTTGACTCCCCTAGCAGAGCAAGTGAGTGGGGATTCAAGCTGGACTGTCTCAGTGAGGCAAGGCAAAGGGACTGGAGGCTCCATGTTGCTGTTTCATCAGGCAGGCAGGAACTACATAACTGCACGGACTTACTAATCCTCTGTTTTTACATCTAATTACTTCACACAAGATAGATTAAGTTGCTAAAATTTCTCTCATATCTGATGGGATCTGTTGGTTTAGAGGCTTCTCCCTCACTGTTGGATAACTTAGTGGAAAGATCTCTGGGCTCCTAATCGGCAGAACGATTGCTTTGAGACTCAGTTTTCTCATCTGCTGAATGGGTCTAACACCCTTGCCTGCTCCATATGTTGCTACAAGGATTGATTACATGGGATGTAAAAAAAGACTGTGAAAGTCTTGGAAAGTTAAAATATCTTATAAATGCAACAAATTATTATGAGGTATAGCAGAAAGGAGATGAGATATAGAGTAAGAGAGCCTGAGTTCAACACATGTCCTTGGATAGGTATTTTTACTTCTAGGACTTCAGTTTCTATATCAATAAAACAATTAAACCAGATCAGTGGCCCTTGGCCATATGTAACCCACAACACTCCCAAGTGTACCCCAAACCAGTCATTTCAGTCCTAACTCTTCCTGACCCCATTTGGGTTTTTCTTGGAAAAGATACTAGAGTGGCTCGCCATTTCCTTCTCCAGCTTATTTTACAGATAAGGAAACCGAGGCAAACAGGGTTAAGTGACTTGCCCAGGGTCACACAGCTAAGAAGTGTCTGAAGCTGGTTTTGAACTCAGGTCTTCTTGATTCCAGGCCCAGCGCTCTATCCACTGTGCCAGAGTTGTTGCATATTCTTCAAGGGCACTGCTGTCCTTCCAGACACACATTAGTCAACACTTCACTGTCCCTCATGCCACATATCCATCCAGTCAGCTGTCCTGTCTCATCAATGTTACCTTCACAATATCTCTAGAGTCTGTCTTCTTCCCTCCCCTCATCTAGCTGCCACCTCTGTGCAGGCTCAAGTTATCTCTTGCCTGATCAGTTGCAATCACCCCCATCTTGGTCTCCCCGCTTCTGGTCTCTCCTCTCTCCAGTTCATTCTCCACTGAGCTGCCAAAATGATATTCCTGTGACACTGCTCTGACCATCCTGCTCCCTTGCTCAGAAAAGCTCCCTCGCCTCTCGGATAAAATGCAAACTTCTCTGGCATTTAAAGCCTTTCACCATCTGGCTCCAGCTTAGCTTTGAAGGCTTACTGCCTGGTACTCTGAGGGTAATCTCAGAAGCTCCCCCTGGACTGAGGCAGAGGCTCCACCCAAGGAGTGTGTGGGTAAAGACTGGGCCCTGTTACACGCCATGTTCTGGTCTAAGTGACCTCTTTGCTGCTCTGTATACATGGCATTCCATCCTGTATCTCTGTGCTTTCATACCTGTTGGGTTCCATGTCTGGGAGTCATTCCTACCTCCCCTCCTTTTCTTAGCATCTCTAGCTTCCTGCCTACTGCTACATGAGGCTGTTTCCTGATCCTCCAGCAATCAGTGCTTCTCCCTGACCTCACCTTGCATTTAATTTGTATGTAATCACGTGTATGCATCGGCTCATAGTCATTTGTCATGGCAAATGAATATAACTTCAGAATATAATCTCCTTGAGTGGATTTAACTTCATCTTTTATCCACAGTATCTAGTTGATGCTTAATAAATTTCTTTATTCTTTGATTCATTGAGTGATTTCTTTGAGCTCCTTCGGGGAAACCTGCCTTTGTGATTGTGTTTCTCTGACTAAAGGTTGTGGGGAAATTCTAAAGGGCTCCAATAACCACTGACACCTTCTTCCTTTAGCACAAAGAAGCTTCATCCTGACTGCTGTGTCAGGAGGTGGCCTCTCAGGGAGTCAGCTTTTCATGGGAAGAGTGTTTTTGTCCAATTTGGGCCCTGCTGTGAATAGAGACCATCAATCACAGTCAGGGCCAGCTGGTTCAGCCTTGGAGCAAGAGTTTGTCTGCAGTTGTCCCTGGTACCTTGAGGGAGGGAAGAAGACACCAGTGAATGATCTCCTCAAGTTCCAAATCTGGAAGTGATCTGCCTAAAGCAAGTCATAGGAGCAAATGCCTGAAATATGATTATGATTTTGCTTCATGAGCATTTACAGCTGAGTGGGGGAGAGTGGTGATCCCTCAAGTGTTCCAACATGAGAGATCTCAGAATTCTGACCCCCGCACAGGAGGCCAGAGTTGTAGATTTCCATGATGGTAAGTGGAAGAGCAGAGAGGTACATATGGTAATGATAGTGGGATCGATGTCTAGCTGGAATGTGAATTCTTTTGTCAAAAAGGCTGATATTTTGCCTTAGCTTTTCGAGGCCATTAGTAAAAGCTGAGGTCGGATGGTAAATGCATCTCTGAAAAATCCAGGAGGAGGGAGGAGACTATAATGAATCCACTTTTGTGTCTTTGGGACCCCAGTTCTCTAGGTGAAAGGGATAGCAAAGAAACCAACCCTTAAGTATTGGTGGATACCTATGCTGCCCCAAATTAGAGGGAATGGGGGATATGGTAGCTTCTCTAACTGTCCTGCTGATCTTTAGACTTGAGGTCATAGCCAAGATTTTGATTTACTTTTCTTTTTAAAAAAAATGTACTAAAACCTATTGGGGGAGAGTTTGGGAGATAAGGAATGTCAGTCCACCATGTCCATTAATGTTATAACTCATGTCACAACAGGATTATCTGTGCCTATTGGATGGAAGAGGAGAAAATGAATTTAAATGGTAGCAGTAGTGGGGATTTGGGATAGATGCATGGAAGCATTCCCTTCTGATTGAACTGGCAGCAGTCACCAGGAGAGGTGGCAGGCTTTTCCCCTGAAAGTCTGGAAGAACAGCAAATGTACAATTGCTTTCCTATCTACACTCTTCCTTGGAGGGGAGGGAGACAGATGCATTAGATGACCTCTAAAGGCCCTTTTGGTTGAACAATTCTTGGATTCTTTAACGGGGAGTTTTCCCCTCACACATGTAACTTCTCTTTTTTTGTAAGCTTCGGCCTCCTGATTGGTTTCAGCTGTTGGGGTGAGACGGGGCGGGGAGAGGACAAACCCCTGCAGGATTAAGGGAGATGGTGTGCTGAGGGCTTGAAAACAACTCCTGACAGAGCCATTCACAGTCTGAAACCATGCTAATAATCTAAGGGGAGGGAAGTGAGACCCTCACATCGGCTCTTCCAGGCTGCCTTGGCAAACCTCCCTGGTGGCCTTCAGTGTTACCCAGACCGGCCTGTAATAAACACCACGTTCCTCTCTGTCAAGCATTCAGCTGATATTTCTTTATGACTTCAACTTGCTATGATCTCCCATCTTCCATCTGACCTTAGTGCATACTGATGGGTGCTAGAAAAGCCCTAGGAGGGTCAATGACCCCACCCCTTGCCTCTAGGCAGAGCTGGGACTCATCTGTCCTGGACAGAAAGCTGCCTGTCTTGTTCCTAAAAATGTCCACATGGAGATATTCAAGTTTCTTGGGCAACATATCTCAATGTTGAAAAAAAAAATGTCTCAACGAATATATTTCAGAAGTTTGGAGTCCTTTAAAAGAACTATGAGAGAACAACTCAAAATAGTGAAATTTAACCCAAATAGTTGACAAGTTAGGGTCTTGCTAGAAGATAGAAAAGAATTTAGAAGCTAGGACCCTGTTCAGAACATCCACTATTCATCCATTATATCGACATGAATACTGAGAGAATATTTGGATATTTACCAAAGGCCTGTACTTTTTTCTGGTGCATTGTGGGAATAATTCAGGGGAAATGAGAAGAGATGTTAACTGCTTGTACTAATGGAGTAGACCTACCTTGATTATCATCCCACATCACCTAGAAGCTTTCTTTAAGGAAAATCATCTAAAGTGGCCACTGTGTTGTAGCTGAGGGTTAAAAAACTTTTTTTTTGTCTTTTTGGGAAGGCAGGGCAATTGGGGTTAAGTGACTTGCCCAAGGTCACATAGCTAGTAAGTGTTAAGTGTCTGAGGCTGAATTTGAACTCAGGTCCTCCTGACTCCAGGGCCAGTGCTTAATTCACTGTGCCACTTAACTGCCCCTAGTTAAAGGTTTTTATGTGTGTCTTATGTCACCAATAGAATGTTTTCCTTCAAGGCAGAGCATACCCCTCACATCTAGCATAGTTCCTTGTACACAGTAGGCACACTAAGTCTCTGTTGAATTGTTTGAGTTTTTCTATATCTCAGTTACGTGAAAGTCTGTGCCAGAAAGTGATCTCTTGTAATAATTACTACCATGGTTGTGTCTTGAGACAAGTTCATCCTACAGAAGAGAAAGCATAATAACAAAAAGATGATAAGTGAAAAGTAATAAAAACATTTTTTATAAAATAATTCAATATGATAAAAGCTGATGTGGACCTTGGGGATGGTTGGCTAGTTTCCCTCTTTGCATTTGAATGTTATGTCTCTTTTCTGTTGCCTTCACTTTGAAACGTCCTTTGAGCATACACAATTATCAGCAGATAAATACCTCCATACCACATGGAGCAGACTTTTCTGGCATTCAAAATATGTGCCCTTGAGAAATAAGAGTTGACATTCGCATAGTCGTGCAAGATTTGCAGCACCTTTTCTAGACATTATTGCACTTCACTCGTACAAAAGTCCTGTGAAATTGTTCTATTATTATCCCCATTTTACAGATAAAGAAACCAAAAAGTTCAATGACTTGTTCGTAGTTCCATAGCTAGCAAGTGTCTGGTGTGGAACCTGAACCTGACTCCAAGTTGGGCATTCTATACATGACTTTATGTCCCTCATTACACTTTCAGTGGTGACCTACCCCTAGACTTGACTCTGCCCCAAAACCATCCCAAGAAAATACTCATACATCTTGTTTTTAAAGACTTCTTGAAAATACTGTGGGACCAGGGAGGACTTTCCCACAGATGAACGGATCCTTTCCTTCTCAGATCTTGCTTTCAAAGACTGGAGTCTGAACAAATTTGAAACAGATGTTCCCTGTGTCAAGTTAAAGACACAGATTTTAGGCTTTTGGGGGGCTTTGTGTGGGGGAAGTATTAGGAGGAATGTTTCTTTGGATTTGGTCTGGGGAGCAAATCTCTTTTTCTCTGCCTTATTGGGGAGACCTCTGTTTTTCTGTGTCTCGGTTTTTCTTTTTTTCTAAAGATGTAGATGTACAGGGTAGTTCCTATATCATCCACTTTTCCCCTAATAGTTAAAAAGTGAATGGGGTAAGTGTTCAGCTCTGAAGATTGTTGTGCTATTTCTTGGAAAAATCTTGGAACTCTGAGAAAACTCTGAGCCTGATAAGGAATCCATAAGCAGAATTTTGCAAGGTAGTACCTTCCTGCCTCTATAAGGAAAAATGGGTCTTATATTCAGACAATCTCGTGAATGAGATTTGGACTTGGCAAGTATCTCCATAAGAGCTCCCAGCACTTTCTTCTATGCCATTTCATTGACCTCAGCCTTCCTGGGATGGAGTTGAGTGGGCAGAGGTCAAGTCCACAAGCATTAATTAAGTGCCTACCATGTACCAAGATTGTGGTAAGGCAGGAGATTCAAAGAAAGGATATGTGTGGGGGGAGGGAGGGACCAGTCCTTCTCTCAAGGAGTTCATAGTCTAATGGACAGACATGAACATCTCCCTTTATACTGGTAAAGAGACTGAAACCTATAGAAATAATGAGATTAATGTCTAGGAGATTAAAATAAGAATGAAAATTCAAATATAAACCTGTGTCTACTAGTGCTATCTTTGTTTTTTTCTGGCACTCATGTTCATCAGAGATTGCTGCTAGGTGAGGCTGATAATGATTATATAGGTTGAAATTTTTTTTCTTTAAATGTATTTTTATTCTGAACTTAACAAATACCAAATAAAAAGGGTTTTTTCCATAACACATAGTAAAACAAAAAAAGAGGAATGCATATGAAATGGCAAATCTCTATCATGTACAACTTCCTTTTCTTTTCAGAATATATATTCAGTCTGTAGTTTTCAAAGTTCTCGGTTTGTGGTTCTTTCTGACTTTCCTTCTATTCTTTCTTTTGCCTTTGGGGAAAAAACAATGCTTCAATGATTCTGTCCCCTCCCCTTCCTTGCCTTGTCTTGCCTTCCCTTCCTTCTTTTGCTACCTTATCTCTATCTCCCACTACCAGCGAGGGGGGGGGTTGGGGGGTGGGGGGGTGGGGGGGACGGCGGAGGGAAAGGAACAGAAAAATGAAACGTAACAAATATGTATAGTCGACCACAACAAATTCCATATTAACGGTGTCTGGAAATGTATGTCTTCTTTAGTATCTTGAATACACTATCTCTCTGTCAAGAATGTGTATCATATTACACTATCAGTCTCTTTAATTAGTCATTGCATTTATCAGAGTTCTCAAGTCTTTCAAAATTATTTGTCTTTAAAATGCTGTTGTATAAATGGTTCTTCACTTTCTGGATCATTTCACCCTGCATCAGTTCATTTAATTCATCCTAGGTTTCTCTGAAGGTTGAAAGGTTTTGGAGAAGCAGCCACTTTATGGGAATCATTTTGGGAAATAAGATCACTGGAATGGATGGGAGTTCCTAACCAGTCCTGAGGATTTCTGCTCTCCTTACTCTTCTCCCTCTACCTCTATGGGGTAACTGATCAATTTCTCTGTGATATTTTCCTTTGTGCTGGGCTTCAAATGGTCACGGTCACGGACTAAGGAGAGAGCCAAGCCTCCTGGCCGGTGACTAGCTGCCCATCTTGATTTCAAGGTTTTGTGCCTTTGTTGGGATAACCTTTGGAGCACTGTTGGGGTCTACAGGGATGAAAAAGCTTGCCAGCCAGCTGGAATTCTGTGAGGTCATGGTATGTGTATGGGATGTTAAAATTAGATTTCCTCCAAAATCTTATCATGCCTCCTATTCCCTGCCTACTGCTCCCTGATCTCTCCCATCTTGTGATCTCCCTAGGGATGGAAATATGAGTTCACCTGAGGATTCAATTTGTTTTTGGCATATTCTCACTCCTACACCCTGAAACCACTAGACCTTGGGATCTGTTCCTTTCCCTGAGGTTCCCTTCATTCATCAGACTATGACTGATCATACTAGCAGAAGAATCGATGAGTCAATTGACAGCCTGGGCAGCTCATTAAATACCAAAGCCAAGAAGTGTTAATTGCTTTTCTTCTACAAGCCAAGGAGACTTACTGAATTCCAAGGGGAATTTTTGGTTGGGAAGAGGCCAAAGTTCTCCTATCTTTTCTTGATGAAGCCTATAGCCTCAGTGCCTTCATTCATAAGCCAGTATTTCTCTTGGCTTGTTTATACTTCTGTTGGGCAAGTTGAGTTCAAATTCTGGTTCTCTCATGTGACCTTGGGCCAATCATTTTGAACCTCTGAACCTCAGTTTCTTCACCTGTAGAATGATGGGGTTAGAACTTCAAGATCACTTCCAGCTCTAAAACTATGATACTGTTAACCTGCTTTTCCATCACCATTATTACCCCATTTTTACCCATTATTAAGTCTTTCAAAGCTGCTCATTTGTACAGTGTCATTGTAATGGCATAAATTGTTCTCCTTGTTCTGCTTACATCACTCTACATACATCAATTTACACAAATCCTACCAGATTCCTCTGAAACTGTCCCTTACATAATTTTTTTACAGTATAATGGTATTCAGATACATTTGTATGCCATAATTTCTTCAGCCATTCCCCAACTGCTGGACACCAGCTTAGTTTCTATTTCTTTGCCAATGCAAAAAGCTGTTATAAATGTTTTTCATACATATGGGTCCTTTCCCTCTTTCTTTGCTCTCTTTGAGAGCATATTCTGCTTTATTATAGGAAGGCATTGTGAAGAAGGTGGGGTTTTAAAAGCTGACTAGAGGGATTGTTCTATGAATGGGGAAAAGCTAGAACCTTTGGAAAAGCTACAAAGGTAGAAATGGGACCAATGCCCAAACAGGGTCTTGATCAGTGTTACCTACATTTACAGAGCCCTGACTCACTTGACAACTAAACTTTAACAACAGATTCTACTGTGTCTTGTCTGTCCCCTGTCTGTCCATGCAATGACACCATTTAAAGATGGAGAATTCAGGGACTGCTGTTGGTCAATTAAAGCTGAGTATATGGTGTTGAATTCCAATAGTTACAGGTGATTAGCAGCAATTAACAAGGAAATAGGGCATTGTCCAAGTCATGAAGTGAGAGAGTAAATAGGATGCCTTGTTGGGTTCAGTTTGAATTCACAGTCAATATGAGAACAAGTGAGGAACTGAGCTAGGGTTATAGTTGCGGGTGACCAGAAAGAAGGGATATTGTGAAGGTTGAAAATGGGCGAGATTTGGTAGCTGAATGGATATATGGTGTGTGTATGTGTGTGTGTGTGTGTGTGTGTGTGTGTGTGTGTGTGTGTGTGTGGTATGTAAGTGAAGATGACATTCAGGTTGTGAACAAGGATGACTGGAAGGATTGTTATGTAACAAATTCCCAAGTGGCTTATGCCTCTGCTAAGGCTGTAAAGCATTAATTAATTTCCCCCTTTTCATGGCAGTTCAGCCTATTCCTTAAGTAGTTTGGCCAAGGAAGGACTAGAGACACAACCAGGGCTAGATAGACACTGCTCAGGAGAAGCTTGCTGGCACCACACTTCTAAATATGGAGATGCCCTTCTTTTTAACTGTGGTCATGACTGCGTGCTGCAAAACCCCTTCTACCAGGAAGGAAGATCTCCATGTTTTTGTATCTATTTGTGAGTCTGGAGCAAGAAGAGTGACTAAGACAGGCTGCAATCATTTGGAAGAAGAGGTCATTTACTCCCTCTCCAATTTTGTAAAGTCTTGGCCTTAGAACCTTATGGTAGCTTATATGACTATTGCACTCATCAGTTTATAAAATACTTCATATACATTACATTGACCTAGCACTCCAAGCTCCTGCCCTGGAACTCAGGGCTTCTGATCAGTGAGCATTCCCCATATTTAGCTGAGCCCCAGCGCCAACCCCATGCTACTCCCTTCAGGATCTGGGTATAGTAGCCCCTGATTCTTAAAACAATCACATCAACACTATCAAACGATGCCTCTCTGGCCACCTTTTTCCTTTCTGTACTCTCTTCTCTTACAATGGTTTTTTTTGAGGGCAGGCGCTGTTTTTCTTGTTTATAGTTGAATCCCCACTGCTTAGTGCAACATCTATAGCATAGTAAGTATTTAATAAATGCTTTTTCATTCAATCTGCCCAATGGAATGGGCAGATGAGAACAATTTATCCCAATGGCTATGAAGGCAGGTGAAGCAGGTGCTGTGGTAGACTCTGCTGAAGCAGAGGTAACACATCTTAAATGTTACTTCCATTAACAAAATCATATCCATTTTTGATACTGAATCCTTTGACTTTTTGGTTTTTCGTTTCGAGAACTTTGTTTTCTAGAACTTTCATAGCTGTGGCTGCTGAGAAGGCAGTGACTGTGACATGAGCAGTAGCAATGGCTTCCTTACATCTCTACAAGGGTTAATACCCTGGATAACAGCTACACGGGCTGGTCTGGAAGCTGGGTGGGCGCTTTTGGCAATGCTGTTATTGCCGGGGCTCTCAGACTCAAGATCCTGAATTGTCTTACTTTTAGGTTTGAGAGGAGGTGGTGTTGGTGGGTTGACTCGCTTGGCACATGCTAGCAGCACAGTGGATAAAGTATCGGACACGAAGCGAGGAAGGTCTGAGTCCAATTGTGCCTTATGTCTTTACTTACCTTAGGGCCCTTGGCAAATTGTTTAAACTCTCTTGGCTTAAATCCTCGGCTTTAGTTAACTCGTCTGTGAAATGGGGAGAGAAGGATAGCACCTGCTTCAGAGACCAAATGAGATGATGTATGGAAAGCCTTTGCAAATCTTAAAGGGCTATGTAAATGCCTCATGACGTTCATGACGCCTCATAACAACCACCACCAGCCACAACAACAACAACTTTGAGAGCTCATGGATTTTTCATGGAAAACATTTTCCAAGGCATTTGACAAATGCTGTTTTGTAATTATTAATCTGTTCACCCAGGGATAACAAATGGTGTCTAGATAATGTTTTAAAGTTATCAGAATCTTTTTTATTGTTCCTCTACCAACTTTACTCGAGCATTCAGTGAATCACATAACACTAACATTAATTTTTATGCTTCCTTTTCACTTCTTTCTTGTTCCTTCCTCCTTTTTTCTGCTCTTTCTCCTGCTTATCAGAGCACCGGAGAATCTTTCTTTCTATGGGGCACAATACAAAATGATCCCTACCCTATTCTACCCTTGAGTCGTTTACATATTGGGGATGAGAATACTCATAGTATCCCTTGGGTTTGGAACGAGGAAGACCTGAGTCTTTCTGCCTCCAGACACTTACTAGCTCTGTGATCCTGGGCAAATCACTTAAATGCCCTGAGCCTCAGTTTCCTCTTTGGTTAAAAGGAGAAAATACTAGCTCAGAGGGCTGTTGTGAGGATCAAATACCATGATATTTGTAAAGTGCTTTGCAAACCTTAAAGCAACATATAAATGCTATTGATAGATATTATCCTTATCATTCTTATCATTATGGAATCATGAGATTTGGGGCTGGAAGAGACACAAAACATCATTGAATCCAATTTCCTCATTTGACAGCTAAAGGGATTGAGGCCTAAGATGAGGGGCAGTGTCCAAGGTCACACAGGGAATAGAGAGCAGAACTAAGGCTTCTCACAACATTCTTTCCCCTATTTTGCCTCATTGGCTTCTGATGGTCTCTAAGGTTTCACTGTTCAGATGTTTTATTATCATCCCACTAAGAAACAATGTCAGATTTTTTATTATCATCCCACTAAGAAACAATAAATGACTCATTATATGTGCCAGGTGAGTTGGTCCACAAGGCTTTATCCATTTGATTTGCTTTTGGAGGGCTAGGGTGTGTTAGGTGATCAGATGTTGAACTATTCTGGTCCTTTTTTCCTGGTCCTTCTTTCTAGACTCAGCTGGTTAGATCAGGCTCCTTTCTCTGGTCTTACGGTTTCATGTAGTTCCTGCTCCCTGTAACTGATCCCTCAAGAGATTTATGCCTCTGCTGGCACCTTAGCAGGCTAGACACCTCTCATACTATCTGGACATTCCAGTTTTTCTCAAGACAGCCATGGGGGAGTGAAGTAAGGCGCTAAATAAAGAAGTATCGGGTGAGAAGAATTTATACTTAGAGGACACAGGAGTCAGATATGTGCTCAAGGCCATAGTGTTAACCTAGACGTCCATAATGCTACCTAGCCTATGAGGGCTATGCCACCTTGGAGACATTCCCAAAGGACTAAGGTCTATCTGCCCATCTCTTGGTCCACTGGAGCCTCAACTGCTTTCTCCTTGAGCAGCCATTCCCACTTAGAACTAGAAGGTTATGTCTCTATTCTCCATAATAGTGTGATGGTCTCTGGAATGGAATATAAGGAGCTAATGCAAGGTGACTCAATAGTATGATACAGTGGATAGAACACAGGGCCATGGAGTGAAGAAGTCCTGAGTTCAAATCTGGCCTCAGACACTTACTAGCTGTGTGATCCTGGGCGAATCACTGAGCCCCACCTGCCTCAGCTCGTTACCAATAAAATGATCTGGAGAAGGAAATGGTAAACCACTCCAATGTCTTTGCCAAGAGGACCCCAAATGGGGTAACAAAAAGTTCAATACAACTGAAACAACTCAACAACAACAGCAAAGTATGATATAAGTAAAAATGTAAATGGTAGTCATTATTATTATCTTTCATATGCTCGACATATGCCCTGAGACTCTCCCACTTACTCAGAGGGATCTTTTTAGTCCTGGCCTTAGAGCAACTTGGCTAAATAAAAGAGAGAGGAAACAAGATTCTGACCTGTGATTTTTGGCTCCCTGGTTAGAACATAAGCCCTGGCCTAGCAGCTCATTAGATTATGATTTTTCATTCTGAGGCCAATGACCTTTGGTCCCCAGACTTCTCTGAGAAAGAGCCTACCCCGAAGTGCAAGTGAAGTTGCATGAAATGCTGATCTTGGGAAATTGGTTTTCCCCCAAGCAAGCCATATGATTTCTGCTCTGCATAGGAGTGTGTTATAGTGGAAAAGAAAAGTCATGTTGTCAGAAGACCCCATTTCTGTACCATTTTTGGGCAAATCAACCTCTCAGACCCTGCTTAGAGTACTAGACCTAGAGTCAGGGAGACCTGAGTTCAAATTTGACCTCAAACACTTAGTAGCTGTGTGATTCTAGGCAAGTCACTTAACCTTTCTCAGCCTCAATTTCCTTATCTGTAAATTGAGAATAACAATAATACCTAATTCCTAGAGTTGTGATGACTAAATAGGATGGCATTTGTAAAGTACTTTGCAAACTTTGAAATATTATATCAGTGTTTTATTATTATTATTATGGGGAGACCATTTTTCCTACCTGCCTCATAAGTTTGTGATACACTTAGATTAGGGTCATGCATGTGACAGTGCACTGAACAAATAGAAGTTATTATTTAATTTGAAGGCCATTTCCAGTCATCCTGATCTATATCTTGCCACTGGCCCCAGATGACTCTAAAGGAAAAAGTGAGGCTGGTAATTTTGTACATTCCTTCCTCACTTAAATCCAATTCACTTGCAAATCACTTTTCTGATGCCACAGTCCTCTTCAAGAATAAAGGCCAAACAACAATTATTAAATTTAACAGTGGTATCTAAAATCTCTGGTTGTATTCTTACAACTTCGGTCTTCTTTCCTTTTCCTCTGCTTTCCCCTACTTCCTTTTCTAATTTTCCCCAATATCTTTCTTCCTTATCCTTTGGCTTTTCTTTCCTCCCTGTTCTTCCTGAACCTTCTCTTTTCTCCTGCCCAGTTTCTTTTCTTCTATTCCCTTCTTCATAACCCTTCTTTCTCCAAATCTCATGAGTTCCAAGATGAACCACCTCCTTTGCCCCCTTCACTTTTATCATCCTTTCTCCTAAATTCCAGGAATCATAGGATTGTAGATTCAGAGCCAGAAAGGACCTTAAAAGTTATCTCGTCCAACACCTTCATTTTACAGATCAGGAAACTTAAACCTTGAGTTTGTGACTCTCACAAGGTTATATAGGAAGGAAGGGACAGAGTCAGAATCTGAACTGGGTTCTTGATTCTAAACTCAGTGGATACATAAAGGATTGGGATGAAAAAGACAGGGGTGAGAATAGGAAGCAGCAGAGATAAGATGGTGAATGAATACAAAACAAAAAATTCACCAAGAAAATGCACTAAAATCTAGACTTTACTTTGAACCTTCTGACTCTTATATCACTGACCAATGAGGGAATCCTGCTTTGTTTAGATCACTATGGACTGCGGTTGCAGAGGCAGAAAAGCTTAAATAGTATTGATGTGAACTCATGCCATGGAGAAATGAAATACAGCTCATTGGTTCAGGCCAGGATGGTGTGAACACCCTTAGGTAATGTTTCTGACAAATACTGAAGAACGTGCTTTAGAGGTGATTTGGAGATTCTAGAGAGAGCTTGTCCAAGGTTCTCTTGTGCATCTTTTCAATTAATTCTGGGAAATGCCTTTAGAAAAATCTAGGAGCTCTGCACAATCCTTGGGGGAAACAGAGACTGTAAACTGAATCCCCAGGGGTCCTCCTGCCAGTCAATGGACACCAAATCCCTGATTTCTGGAAGCTGACAAGAGTGGTCTGGATTTCATTAATGCCTTAAGAGGGAAAGGGATTTTCTATCCATCATCTTTCTTGCAGAGTGACTGATTTGTTCCCATGGAAAATTCATCATCAACAACTAGATACTCCTCATGAGCCTGTGGGTTCCCTCAGATCAAGAGATCTGGATTCTAAACCTGATCCTACCAGAGTCCAGGCTAGGGAATGTGATTCTTTTGGAGATGGATCTTCTTCTAGTTTCAGCAAGATCCTTAACGTCCTGTATCTCAGACTCTTTCATACTACAAAGATACTACAACTGACCAACCAACCTAGTATCAGCAGAAAACTTTTCCATCTATATTTGTAGTACCATGTTATCTTGCATTATACATTTTATTAAAAATACATATCTTTTTTTCTAATTGAAAAGAAGGGGAACTAACATTTATTAAGGAGCTGCTATCTGCCAGACACTGTGCTAGGCTTTTTACAAATGTTATCTTAATTAATTAATTAAATTAATTTTAATAATTTCTAATAAGTTCTAGATTGTAAATTCTTGGAGGGCAGTGATTCTGTCTTAGTTATTTTTTTGTAATGCCCACAGTTCCTAGAACAGTGACTTATATACAGAAAATGCTTAATTAATAGTTGTCAAATGAATGAATGGATCTATCCACATATTTTTGGTTCAACCCCATTTATGATCAATGGCACACATTTATGAGACTATAGAGTTATTGCTCTGTCCATGGTCCTAGAAAAGTTAATTAATTGTTCTGCATGGAAAGAGAACCTCTGATTTTGTCCTCTTCAGCACTTGGCTTTAACCATCTGAGTTTTTAAGAGGAAATATGGCTTCTTAGAAGAAATACAAGTCTGGGAGTCAAAAGCTGAAATCTAGTTTTGGTTCAGCTACCAACTCACTTTGTGAACTTAGGGAAGAAATCTCAATCAATTAATAAGCATTTAGCAAGTGTCTATTATGTGCCAGACAGTATAGTAGGCTTTAGGAATACAATGACAAAAATAAAAAAGGTTCTGCCTTCAAGGAGCTTACATAATTGAGCCTCTTTATTCCCTCAGCTTCCTCCCCTATAAAATAGGAATATTAATACCTCACCTACTTTGTAGAACAGTTGTAAAAATACAACGAGGCTATGTATGTGAAACTACTTTGATAGAGTTAACCCACTCCCCACTCTACAACCGCAAATGATTATAAATATGGATGCTTGATGATAGTTTTATTTTAAAATTATTTAAACATATAATTTATTTTTCAGTTCTAAGTTTTCTCCCCTCTCCTACTTTCCCTCTCATTGAGAAGGCAAGAAAACCAAAGCTTGTTACAAATATTTATAATTATGCAAACAGTTTTCACATTAATCACATCTGAGAAAGAAAGAAAGAAATAAAGAAAGAAAAAGAGAAGGAAAGAGAGGAGGAAACGAATATATGCTCCTATCTGCATTTTGAGTTTTTCAGCTTTCTATTTGGAGGTGAATAGATGTTTAAACATGAATTCTTTGGAATTGTGGTTGGTCATCGTGTTGAACAGAGTCCCCAACTCTGTCAGAGTTGTTTATCTTTAAAATATTGTTGTTATTTTATAAATTGTTCTTTTGATTCTGCTCACTTCACTCTGTGTCAGTTCATACATGTCTTCCCAGGTTTTTCCTCAAACTACCTTTTCATCATTTCTTGTAGCACAATAGTATTCCATCACGTTCTTATACCACAACTTGTCTAGTCAGTCCTCAAATGACGTATATCCTCTTAGTTTTCTTTTCTTTGTCACTACAAAAACAACTTCTATAAATATTTTTATACGTAGGGATCCTTTCTCCTTTTGTCTCTTTGGGGCATAAATCTTGGAGCTGTATTGTTGAGTCAAAGGATATGCACAGTTTAATAGCTTCTTGAGTATAGTTCCAAATTGATTTCCAGAATGGTCAGACCAGTTCATGGCCTTACTAACAGTGCATTAAAGAACCTGTTTTCCTATAGTTCCTGCAGCATTTGTCATTAATAATGGTTTTTATAATGGGATTTTCCTAATTAGTGGTCATTAAGAGTTCAGAGTGGACAAAGAAATGAAAGGAGTCTTCTGTTTAGTAATATATTCTAGCTAATGTAGAGTTATTATTACACATAGATGATCAATTTTCAAAGAATTTGATCACAGTAATTTGATATAAAGAGTTTTCTGAATGTAGCATCTCTTTGATGCTTCAGAAAGCCATTTGGGATTTTTCAGAGTCCCAGTTTTCATCATACAGTAGAAGTGTAAAAGGTTCATTCAGTAAACAGAGACCTCTATGACCAGCAGAACCCTCAATAAACAGGCTTATACTGTATTAGTGTCTTCACAGTAGCTTCTGAGGTCTGTTACAGAATTATATCTTGCCTAATGCAGGATAGAAATGTGGGAAATTAGGTAAACATATAGTAGGAAGACAGCTACTACCTAACAGAGTCCAAAATGAGAGGTAAGTAAATAAACCAAAAAGTCAATCTGTATAAGTATCAGGTGTGCTGATATCCAAGAGGCTTAGACAAATGGGAAAAACCAGTGGTCAAAACAAGACAAAACAATGGAAGGTAAGTATTAGTTCAGGAGGCAAAATAAAGGAGACAAAATGTCAAGTTGCTGACTGTCTGGCTCAGCCTATTCCTCTAAAACTTTGGTCTTTTTTTTTAAACAATTGCTTTCCTTCCTCCCTCTACCCCCATGTGGTATGGTTGTATCATACCCTCTTTTGACTGCTGTTCCCATCAAGCTATGGGCTTATATGACTAGTATATTATATTGGGGAGCCTAGAGTTGGGGGGCCTTTGAAGAATGTATAGTTACCCCTTCCACATTGCTGGGGTTAGGGGCACAGCCCCCCCATCTTGAAAATCTGCATAATACATTTTGGTCCTCCCTAGCACCAGAGAAGTCTGAATTTTTTCTTTTAATGGGGGCATTTACAGTACCTAATCATAAAATTTGGGATGAGTATTTCATCATAGGCTATATGTAAGTCAGTGTTAAGTAACAATATTTTTTCTGTCATCTGCGGCTTTAGCAAAACTCCCTCCAAATTCCTGCTTAATTTTTTTTTTTGCCTACACACAGTATATTGAAACCACAATGGAGAAAGTTGTGATGTGGAAGGGATAACTGTATTTACTTAACTGTGAGAACTGCATGTTCATATATTGCTGTTTATGTAGTATTGATACAACCTCAATGGAAAAACACTATAATTCTATTTCCTATCTCCTCTTATATAGCCATAACTATAAAGTGATATTTTAGAAATGACGTGTCAAGGAACTCTGGAATTCCACATGATATAACTAAGGTTATTTTGAGAAAATTATAATGTTAGTGATCTTTTCCCTCTAAAATATTAATGAGACTATGTATGTATCACCCATTAAAGTTCTACTCCAATGCTTTGTTGTAGCACCGAAGTGACCCTGAGTTGAAGGCTAAGAGAGGAAAGTGTAAGCTCTGAAAGTCCCTGCCAAGCTGCAAAAGGTTTCATTACATGCCCCTCACAGACTGTATGTCTGATCTGTAGGACCAGCTTACCTAAATTTGGCCATAGGAAAATTCTTTTTCTTTTTTTCAAAAACTATCGACTAAGGTGTAGTGGAAATGGGATCTGTGTTGGTAATAGGTAATAGAATGACTTGCCTTTTAAGAATTGTCATTTGATTTGATTTTTATTCTGGTTATAAAAGCATCAAGTTAAAAATGAGCATTTTCTGCCCATAGTAAAACAGGAGATTGTGCACGAAACTGAATCTCCTTTATCTAGAACTTCCTTTTCTTTTAAAATATATAACAAATCCAGCAGGTAACTTTTAAAGCTGTTCTGCTTATAATTCCTCTGGCTTTTTGTATGCTTTCTTTTTTGGGGGGCAGGAGGGGAACGAGAAAGATATTATCTCTTGCCCTCTCCTTCTCACTTTCCTTCCAAAAAATTGAAAAAAAAAGATAACAAAATCCTTGTGTAATAAACATAGTCAAAGTGTAACAAATGAACACGTTGAATTTGTGCCCAGATACATGAACCATTGTGTATCTCGAGTCCATCTTCTCTCTGTCAGGAGGTGAGTGGCATGTTTCCTCACTTGATCATTGCGTTGATTGATTGATTGATTGATGCAGTTAGGTGGTGAAGTAGCTAGAGTGATAGGAAAACTTGAATTCAAATCCCGCCTTGGACCCTAGCTGTATAACGCAGGGTAAGTCACTTAATCTTTGTCTGCCTGACTTTCTTCATCAGTAAAACAGGGATAATAAAAGCAACTATTTCTTAGAATTTTTGTGAGGATCCATTGAAATAGCATATATATATATGTACATATATATTATATATATATATACATACCCACATACATATATATGCACACACACATATGTGTATATAAAACTTTGTAAACCGTAAAAGGTTATATGTTGTTATTGTTGTTCTGTCATTTCAGTGGTATTCCCATTTGGAGTTTTCTTGGCAAAGATACTGGCATGGTTTGCCATTTCTTTCTCTGGTTCATTTTACACATGCGGAAATTAAGGTAAACAAGGTGAAGCGACTTGCCCAGGGTCACACAGTTAATGAGTCTGAGGCTGGATTTGAATTTAGGAAGATGAATTTTTCCAACTCCAGGCCTAGCACTCTATCCACTGTGCCACATGGCAGCCCATAAAGGGCTATATAAACACTGCCTATTGATTAAAATTCTTAAATCTTTCAAAGCTGTCTTTTACAATTTTGTTATTGGATAAATGGTTCTCCTGGTTCTGCTCACTTCATTCTGAATTAGTTCATACAGGACTTAGCAGGATTCTCTGAAATCCTTCCTCTCATAATTTTTATGATGTAAATAAAAATGATAATAATATTTCATTACAATCACATACCATAATTTCTTCAGTCATTGAACTGATGGTACATATTTTGGGCACACCCTTAATTTCCATTTCTTTTCCACTACAAAAAGAGTTTTGCCACTAGTCAAAAGAAGAAGGGGAGATTTGAATTCACTCTGCTTATAGTAACTGTGTAGACCTTTTTCTGCACTCACACAGGATAAAGAAGAAAAGAGATTAGAAATGAGATGACCTTGACCCAACAAATGCCTCCAGGTAAAGGGTCCAATCAGGGCAACAGAAAGATCAAGTTGGTAGGGAGTTTGTAAGAGAATTAGGACAGAGGCCCATAAGGAATTGGTCTCTTTGTCTGGAATTGGGTGGGAGCAGATCATAGGGAGAGAAGAATGGAGATGTGTCAAGACAACAGGAAACACTTAACTGCTACTATTGCAGTCACTTGACTACTATTGCTACAGTCATTGTTCTTTGGGGTTCACTTTTTTGAAAGGTTGAACGAATGCTATCTTGTTCATATGGTCTACCTCCTTTCAGCTTTCCCTCACCTCCATGTAACACATTTAATCTTATGTCTTCTTCCACCTTCCTTTTCCACCCAAACTACTCCACTGCTCAATGGTAAGGTCTTTGGGAATGGAAAGAAGCCAAGAAGTCTCATTTCCCCCTCCCCTTATACTTTCCAGAAGCCCGAATAGACCCATTAAGGGGCTACCCTCTTAGGGAATGAACACAGGCTTTCAAGATAGTACATAACTCAAAATACATTTTAAGGTAAAAAGGATTTACCTTCTCAGAACAAATTTTCAGAAATGTCTACTTCCTTAAAAACATAAAGCAGCTTCTCTAAATACATATGGGTAAATCTGATAAGGATGACCTGATTTCCTTTGTCCAGACCTCTCAGGTCAGAATTGATGGGTTTTGTCAGGATATCTTAAGTTCAAAAATATTTCATGGCTAAATTAATTGGAGAAACGTTTCCACAATAATAGCTAGCTAATAATAATAGATACCACTTACATAGCACCTTTGGACTTGCAAAGTACTTTACCTGTTATCTCATTTAATCCACAGAACCATTTTGTGAGGTAAGGACATTGTACAGGAATGAAGTTAAGTGACTTGCCCAGGGTCACACATACACAAACTGGGGTCTTCCTGTTTTCAAATCCAACACTCTCCATTGCTCCACTAGGCTGCCTACTGTAAAGTAATAGTACTGTTTTTTAAACAAATATGACAACTTATGCATCCAAATAGGTTTTAACCCCTTCGAAGTAACCTAGAGAGACTGTCTCTCTATTTTTGGTGATGTTGGTCTTTACATTTTGGGAACCCTTCTGCTTGAATGCCTGAGGCATTTTCTTTTGTATGTTCTCACTGGTGTCAAAGCTTTTCGGTATTTTGGACAAGTCACCAGTAAACATGGAGGAATAAGTGATCATACTGACTGATGACAGTTTTGGGGGTCCAGAGAATGAGGTGGTTCATCAACTATTTTGAATTTTCTGGCGCGCATGAGACCAGCTGCCACAAAATGACTTTTTGAAGCTCAGTGATCAAAAGCTGTGTCTATGACCTGGTTTAACTGAAACAAGACTTCAGTAGATTCCTAATCCTTACTTTTTGCTTCGAGCCTGAGGAGTTCCAGAGGATAACAACCCTTTGATATTCAAGCATCCGATGCTTATTTCCTTTTGATGTTCTACTGGTTGGTTTAGGGGTACTCAATTGGTTTTAGTATTTGATCTGATTTGAGGATCTCATATCTTAAAACTCAGGTACTGGTGCTATTGTTGTCCTACTATAAATCAAGAGAAATTGGTTTGACTCTTCTTCCAAAGTGAATACATTTCCAGCTGCATCCTGGAGCTGGGAAAGTAGATGCCTCTGAGTGTTTCAGCCAGCTGCCCGGGGACTATATTCTAGATTTGGACATATTTTTGGAAATGGTCTAAAGAACATTTGGGCTCTAAATTCAAATTCTGGACCCTTAGCTGACAGTCCAAAACCGAATAAGAAATTGTCAAGCATATTTTTAACAGTTTTACCAATGGGCTGTGGGGCCTTTCTTTTTGGCTAAGTCCTTTCTTTCTTTAGGCTTCAGTATCCACTTTACCCTCTCTCTCCTTCCATCCCTTTCTCCCAGAATTAGATTATGTGTAGTGATAACTAGTGCTTTTTCAGAAAGGAAAGTCACTGAAGCCATTCTTGTCCTCCAAAGCTTCCCGGCACCGATTATGTCCCTCCCATCCTGGGGTATGTTGAAGCCAGCTCAAATGGGCAAATATTAAATTTTCTATGTGAGCACTTATACCTTGGAAGTTGTTGAATGTTACAAATTAGCGTTTGATTTGTTGTTCTATTGATTGTCTAGACTTAGGAAAATGATAGAGAAAATGTTAATTGTATAGATTAAACTTTAAAATGAATCAAATGGAAATTTTTGGGGGGGTGGGAGAGCTGGTTGGTAAAGTTTTATCAGCACTTCAGGCTCCTTCTGAACTTTATTTGGCTCTCACTTCTAACACTCCACCCCATGCCCACTTTGATCATTCTGTCCTTTTCATCTCCCTCAATAGTTTGTACCATAAGAATTTGTACCATTTTCTCTGTGTCCAATATTGTTTGTTTGCTGGGAGTTGCTGGAGGTCGGAAATTATCTCCTTCCTTTAGATTCTGCCTTCCTTCCACCTCAACATCAGGCCCCATTTGAGGGGATAATTGATACATTTGTTTTCTATAGCTGGACTTCCTAAAGGGCCAGACCCTGGAATGGAGATATAGAAGATGTGCTCAGCTAGTCTTAGGCTGAGCTCTCTCCCTATCCTTCATTCCCAGCAGTTGGTCTGTGGCCACCCTGCTTTGGTATTTTGTCCCAGGGCCAAAGCCACTGGCTAGGGATGGAGTTTCAGTATGATCTTTACCAAGGGGCTGAGTATGGCTGGGCTGCTGGGAATTTGAGGACAGCTCTGCCAGGGGGAGGACAACTGATCTCAGGAGAGGCGCCACACGGCCATCTGAGCTGGAAGCTGGGACGCAGAGTCCCATGATTAGGTCTCTTGGGTCCTATTCTCAGCACAGGGGTCGGATTGTAGGGTGACCTAGGGAAAGTCATGTGACTGGTCTGCATTTCGGTTTCTTCATTGAATAAATTGATCACCAATTATTGGCTTCCCTTTGCTTGCAGAACCCTGCACTGGGGGAGAATGTAGGGTCTGGGTGGAGGAAATGCATAAAGTAGGAGACATAAATTCTGCTTCCAGGGAACTCCCAGTCTCACAGAGGAGATAGAATACAAACATATACACTATGTAGATAAAAGCAACATTAATTTATAACTGAACACAGCAATATGCAGAAATGCTGGGGATGCTAGAACACACAGAGTAACTCCAACTGAATTTGATATATCTGAGAAAGTTTTTGGGAGGAAGAAAATCTTATACGTGGTTTAGTATAGAGGAAGGAGAGTCAGTTACAGTTGAAGATGTTAGAGAATCTTGGACAAAAGGTAGCATGGTGGAGTGGAAAACATACTGGGCTTGACCTGAGCGCTAACCATGACTCTGCTACTAATTAATTGGCTGTGTGTCTTTAAACAAGTCACTTACCCTCTCTGGGTCTTTGCTACCTCTTCTATGAGATTAGGGAGCTGGACCAAATGACTTAAGTCTTCTTCCATCTCTAACATTTTAGGATCTGAGCAGAAACCAGCAAGGTTTAGATATAGATTTAGATCTGAGAATGGTCTTAGCAATCATCCATTTATTTATTTATTTTAATCATCTATTTATTTTACAGGCAAGGAAACTGAGGCTGAGAGTGGAAAGGACATACTCATATAGATAAAGTAGAAGGAGGATTTGAGTCCAGGTCCTCTTACTCCGAATTCAACTCTGTTTCTCCTGTAAAATGATGACTCCCGGGTTACTGTAGAGCAAGGATGCCACAGAAATTTTAGCATATGGAGTTGTCAATATTGGCTAACAGTGAATGACTCCTGATCTAAGTGCTTTGGAAACGTTATGGGAGAAATAATCTCTTTTCGAAGTTCACATAGTAGGCGACTGTTGCCAATTTACCACAATGAGGTAAAACCCTAGGTTTTATTATTATGCTCAAGTGTAGGTTCGGGTCTCAGAGAAAACCTGAATCTCCGTTGTAGTTGTTCAGCCATTTTCAGTCATGTTTGTCTCTTTGTGACCCATTTGGGGTTTTCTTGGCAAAGACACTGGACTGGTTTGCCATTTACTTCTCCGGCTCATTTTACAGATGAGGAAACTGAGGCTAACAGGGTTAAGTGACTTGCCCAGGGTCACACAGCTAGTAAGTGTCTGAGCCCAGATCTGATCTCAGGAAGATGAGTCTCCCTGACTCTGAGCCTATTGCTGTGTCCACTGCATCAGCTAGATGCCCAGAACCCCCATTAGTATTATCATAAACCCTCTTACAGATAAAATTATGTCTGAGTGACAGAAATCACTTATATGTTATAATCTTGTATGTTACTTTTAGGCCATAAATAGATTTAGAATTCCATACTTCCTTTAATGTCATAAAAATTGAACAAGTTTAATTGAAAAGAGTCATAATCTCACACATCCCCTCAGGAAACAAACCTCTCAAACAAATCCTATAGGTAAACTAAGTCAGAATACAGATTAGGTTACATTTGGAGGAATCACAAATAGGCTAATTGAGAAGGAGGATTGATATGTCACCAAGAAATCAGAGACAGTTGAGATTCTTCCTCTGGCTTCTTATCTAAGGGATGTTTAAGGCTTTAAGTAAATTTTCTCATCCCATGGGACAGGTTTTAGTCAGGTGAGGTTAACATGAACAGAAAACAGGCTTTTAGTTAACCAGAATTTGCAGGAGGAATGAACCTGATTCCTGAACAATAAAAGGAAATAAAAAATACCCACAACAGAAGCAAAACAGATCCTTGGCTTAATTTTCTGAGTAATAATAACTCACAATTTCATAGCTATTTTCTCAAAACAATCCTGAAACTGGGTAGAGTAAATGTTACTATCCTCACTTAGAAGTAAGGAAACTGAGACTTAGAGGCAGGAAGGGACTGTTTGCATCCATTATGAGTCTGTATTCAATTTAATTCTGCACTTTCTAAAGGCATAAGTGCCTTCTTTTAGCTTTCTTTGCTGTCTTTTTGTTGTACCCATCTTCTGACCACCTATGTATCTCCCTTCTTCCTCAGTACAAGCTCCCTGGAGACATAGGTCCTATCCTTATTGAACAGATAGATAATAATCAGCAATATAATGATAATGATGGCTAGCTGGGAGGGTTGCCACTTGTTTGAGACTAAGGAGAACAGCATCCAGAAGGCACACTAAGAGAATCCCCTTACCCCTTTATTTCCTAGCCTCCTGGGAGCTAGGCATTGGGTGGGCAGGAGAGGAGCCTGGGGAATCTGCCCATAACTCTCTTCCACTTCCCTTAGGGCTCCCACTGTGCCCAGACATCAGAGCTTCCCTGCCACTTTCTCAGAGACCCCTCCATGGACTGAGACTGGAGCTCATTGCTTCTGCCCCCTTGACCAAGTTTCCTAGAGAAAAGGTGTTCCATGTTAGAGTAGATGTTCAGATTGTATTGTTTTACCAAGATCTCAAAAATCAATCAATAAACATTTATTAAGTGCCTACTATGTGCCAGGCAATATGCTAAATACTGGGGATACCAAAGGAGGCAGAAGACAGTCTTTGTTCTCAACGAGCTTACACTCTGATGGGAATGTAGGAAAAGTTCCACTACATGTACCTTTTGCTCTGTGTTCAACATGGGTTCAATTGGTTTCTAATAGAGCAACTATTATAGTTTCTAACAGGCAGCTAGGTTGTGCAGTGGATAGAGCACCAAGCCTGGAATCAGGAAGACCCAAGTGCAAATTCAGCCTCAGACACTTTACTAGCTGTGTGACTGACTCTGGCAAGTCACTTCACTTCTGTCTGCCTCAAGTTCCTCAGCTGTAAAAATAGGGTAAGTAGCACAACCTCAGAGAGTTGTTATGAGTTTCAAATTAGGTAGTATTTGTGAAATACTTACCATAGTGCTGGGCACATAGTGGTGTTAAATAAATGCTCATTCCCTTCTCTTCCTTAATGGAAGTATTTGCACCATATTCTCGTCCAGTTGCCTCTTGTTGTGACTGGCGTCTTCATGAGCCAGTGACAGAGCTCAGGGATCCTGACTGCTGAGTGAGCTCCAGCCATCATCCCAGTTCTGATACACCAAACATCTAGTCTCCAAGTCAGTCTCTTAAAGGAAAAGTGTAGACATATGGCTCGACTGCATTATTTACCCAAGTCTGTCAGCTCTTTTTTTTTTCAGTTTCTCAATTTGAATCAACAAACATTTATTTTTAAATTAAACTTTATTTTTTTATTTTCACAAAGATCTATGTTCTTTTTCTTCTACTTCCTCCTCTTCCAACTCTGCTTCACTGAGAAAATATGAAAAATAAGACCCTTATTAAAAACATGTATAGTCAAGCAGATCAAATTTCTTCATTGAACACATTGGTTTTATTATTATTTTTAAAAAACTGTTTGATTTATTTTTAATATTTTTTCAAAAGTCTTAATATATCCACTGAATTAATCAGCTCTCTATCAGGAGGTGGGTGGCAGTGCATCTCATGAGTTCTCGGGAATTGTGATCGTCCACAAACATTCATTAAGAATCTATAGTAAAACATAAGCTAAGTGCTGGGGAAATGTAAAGACCAAAAATTGAAACAGTTTTTATCCTCAAAAATAACTTCTGGTCCAAAATTTTCTTTTTATTTATTTTGTTCACACACACACACACACACACACACACACACACAGAATTGTTCCCCTCCTCCACTGTTACTTATAAATTTTTTCCAGTAGTGATTATTTCATTCATTGTATTTTATCCATCCTCAGAAGCTCAATGCCTACCATACCATAGGCTCTTAATAAATGCTTGTTGAGTGTTAACATCCATATTCTTCCTATTAATAGACTGTAAACGTTATGAGGGCAGGGCCTGTTTCATTTCTGTCATTGTGCCCTTAGCTTCCAGTACAGTGGTTGGCGCCGCTACTAAATAGTAGTTGCTTAATAATGCCTGTTGATTTGTGCTGGGATTGAGGAAGGGTAGGGCATGAGGAAGGGGGAATAGACCAGGAACTGCAGGAAGATTGGAGGAGGGAAGAACATTAAAAACTTTAGGGAATTCAAGAAAGCTTCACAAAGTAGCTGTACACAGTACCTGAGGGCAGGGACTGCCTTGAAGGAAAAGAATTCTAAAGCAAGTGTAAGTGAAGAGGGAGTGTGTTTCAGGAATACACAGAAGTGAGGAACGACCTGCAGAGTGTGGAGAACAGTTAGCAGCCCAATTCAACGGGAACATAGACTTTGTGAAGGAGGATAATGTAAAACAGAAAGGTTGATTGGAACGGAGATGTCGAGCAACTTACATACCGAGCTAAGGAATTTGTATGTGAAATCACAGAAGCAGTTGGGAGTCGCTGAAGGTTTTTGAGCAGAGGAGCAATGATCATAAATGAGAAAACAGGGTTCTGATACTATAAGCTTTGAGATAATTGGAAATTAGGTAGGCTGAAGCATTTGATAGTTTGGGAGGAGGTCAGTGCTTTAGTGAATCCTCCAGGTCTCCTTCCTGCAAACCGCCAGGAGACAATGCTAGAGTTCGACCTTCTTTTGCCTGTAAACTTTCAGTTCCATAGCACTTATATTTAGGACATCAAGGAGGTCAAGGTTCAGAAGCAGAAGGCAGTGGACATGAGGGACATGGTTTGAAAATAGGGTTGATCATCAGGACTAAGGAACTGAGAGAAGGTACCAGATGAATTCTCAACTCTTGGTAACTGGCCTCAGTCTTGCAGGGAGAGGGACTAATCAGGAGCTATTACCTCTCCATGAGGGATACTACTACTACTACTACTACTACTACTACTACTACTACTACTACTACTACTACTACTACTAACTACTATTACTACTGATGATGATGATAATGAAGACAATGTTGGTGGTGGTGGTGGAGAAGAAAAGAAGTAGGAGAAGAAGAAGAAGAAGAAGAAGAAGAAGAAGAAGAAGAAGAAGAAGAAGAAGAAAACATATTTCTGTAATTCTTTGAGGAGTTTTCGCTGTGGAACACTGTGAAGTATCTTTATTCTCATTTTATAAATCAGGAAAATAAGATTTAGAGGGGTTAAATAAGTCCACAGCCTCACAGCTAGTATCAAAGAGAGGATTCATACTCTTGTATCCTAACACTCAGTCCAGGGAGGCCCTAGAGCATGAGTCTCAGCATAGGGGTTCTTAGAACAAAACCTGACTTGATATCCTCAGGGGATAGAGATGGGTTTAGAAATATGACTTAAATGCTAATTGTGTTCTCTTCTCCAGCCATAATAGAATGAGCAATCTACCTCCAAGACCTTTTATCACACACCTTTAGATGTTGTCCCTCCCTCCATCCCAGGGGCTACTACCCCCTAATGGCAAGGTACAGAAAGACCCCTTGGAAAGCTAAGGAAGAGGGAGATAGCACTGTCCTTTGGCTCCAAGCCTCCCTCCCCCTTTAAGGGCTAACTGCCATAGCAGCGTCACCCCTGCATCTCCTCTTGGGTGACCAGACACAGGACAAAACCGTGCTTTGTACTGGTTAGCTGAACCCTTAGGTCTGCTCCCCTGGGGCCTATTTCAGGTTTAGAGCATTGGTTCCAGACTCAAGTTTCCCTCTGGTGCTGAAAGCCAACTTTATAAGTGTGAAATTGTCTCATTGGTTTTACAGGGTCTCTTTCTACCTCTTAAGCCTCTGTGGAATCCAGGTTGCTGTCAAATTGTTCTACCACAGATGGGGTGAGAAAGATAGGAGCCTGGTGCCTCCCTGCTGGGTTGGACCCAGAAAATCAGGGCTGTGGGACTGGTGATTGATGCAGCATCACAGCAGTGAGACAGCTGTAGGCACACAAGGGTGGTATACAGGAAGGGAAAGGGTTACTTTTCAGTAGCAAAGCCTGTGAACCTTAGGAGCAAAGTAGAAAAAGTCACCGCTAAAAGTCACTACAACAATATACCAAAGACAGTCCTTGTACAAGCTTAAGGACGAAAGAACTGAGAACCATAAATTTGGTCTTTTCAACTGGGCATAGAGAAATCACATCTTCAAATGGAAGGAAAGGACCGTGGTTGGGGCAAGGTGACCTTTCTAGAGAAGATTTCATTGCTGCAGGACTTGACCGCCACACAGAGAGTGTCTAAGGTCAAGATCCGAGGTTCTTAACCTTTTTTTTTTTTTTTTTGCCATGGATCACTTGGGAAGTTTGGTGAAACTTCTGAACTCCTTCTCACAATAAGGTTCTGAAATGTATAAAATAAAAATGCACAAAAACACATAAGGTTATAAAGGAAACCAATAATATTAATTTTTAAATTTGACAATTTTTTCCAATGAACAAAAATCTATTTTCTCTCCCTCCACTTCCCCACTGAAAAAGAAGGGAAAACAAAACCCTTTTAACAAATACTTTTTTGTGGTTGTTCATCTTGTTTCAGTCATGTCTGACTCTATATGGAAAGTGAAGCAAATTAACTTCTAGCCTTGACCATGTCCAATATAGTATATGTTTTAATCTGTAGTCTGAGTCCATCATCTCTCTGTCACCTGGCAGGCAGCACAAGAGACCAATTAAACTGAAATACAATGATCAAATTATGTTTTATAAAGCCCCATGTTCATGAATTTCAGGTGTTTTTGAGCCTCAGTGCTCCATTTGACCACAGAATAATATACACAGAGTAGATATCCCCACATGTCTGAGGCCCACGTCCCTGAATTTTGAGGAATCATAATAACTCAGACTTAGAAGTGACATCAGAATTCATTTGGTTGAATCACTTGGTCTGGTTCATTTTTGAGGTTGCTTCCAACTCAGATTCTGTGAATGGGATCCCCTTCCAGCTCAATATTCCTAACGAGAGACCGCCCAGCTTCTTTTTGAAGATAAGGTATGACACTGAAATACAAATTAGTTTAGGTAAAAAAAGAACCAGCAGGGCTTAGAAATCAGTCCCCCTCCAAAAAAAAAAAATGAACATTTAAGATACTTTTAAGCTTAATTTATATTATTGACATTTTCTCCATCTCTTTTTAAAGTCAAGACAATCTACAAAACAAGTCCTAATTTGTAGTGTTTGCTTGTTTCCAAGATATAAAATTTAATCTTTGGTTCTCTGGTCACCCATGAAGGGTGCTCTCTGGAAGGAGCTGGGTCTATTTGTGGACAGCTCTCATTGTGAGGAAGCTTCTTCCCACTGAGCCCAAATGAACCTTCCTACAACTTCTCCCCACTGCTGCTAGTTCTGCCCTTTGGGACCAGGTTGAATGAGGCTCTTCTCTTATCCACATGCCAGTCCATCAAATATCGGAGGACCGCTCATATCCCTCTAAGACTTCTGATGTCATGGTCCTCTTTGAGAATGAAGGACAAATACAACAACAATCCTCAGGCTAAGTAAGCCCTCGTATCTCCTTCAAATGATCCTGATTGGATTTGATCTCTAATTCCTGAACCATCCTGTTTGGTTTTCTCTGAATTCATCAATGTCCTTTCTGAAATGTGGTAACCAAAGTGAACCCAATAATTCGGGTATGGCACAGCTAGGGGATGCATGCATGACCCAAGACTATGAGGTTTCTGGTTTTGGGCTCCATACCTGTTTTATCGTGGCCTGATCACCATTGTGCAGGGCCGTGGTTCCCAAGCCCTTTTGTATTGGAACTCTTTACACTTTTAAAAGGAATTGAGCACTCCTCAAAGAGGTTTGGTTTATGTGGGTTCTATCAATATTTACCATATTAGGAAATAAAGCTGATAAAAATTTGAAATACATAGTTATTAATTCTTTAAAAATAATAAATCTATTACATAACACAAATCACATATATAAAACGAAAAATAACTATTTTACAAAGCAAAACAAAAGTTAATGAGAAGAGCAAAGTACCTACACTTCTATTTTCTCCATAGATAACTGCTTTTATGGTTGACAGGACAGACATTTTAATACCCATTTGCAATTAAGGTCCAGAGAAATGAAGTGATTTGCATAATCTAGTACGTAGCAAACTTGGAACTAGATTCCAATTTTTGGCTTCTCATCTAGCCCTCTTTCTGAGACAGCAGGCACATATACCTGGACCTAGAACAGTATCTACATACCTTGGCTAAGCATTTGCTAAACAAAGAATACTTTGTGATCAAGTCTTCAGCAGAAAATCCCTAGATAATGAGAATTAATTCAATAGTTCTGTTTATCAACTTTTCCTAAGTCACATGAAGCCATGTGTTCTATAATGACTTGGAGGAGAAGCTGCAGGTCTGCTGAGGATCCCTTTGTGGGAGGGGATTCTCCCTCCTCCTTTCCCTCCTGGGAAACTGATCTTATGGGTGATGTTCCCATAGGTATAGGGGAGTCTTTTGTAGGACACAGGCCTTTGCATTTCCTTCCATCCCCAGAAATTCTCTTGCTCTCCTAAGTCAGCCAAGCTCTTTATTCATTTACTGGTCCAGACCTCTGTCCAGATGTTCCCTTGTCTACTTGCCTCAAAGAATAGCAAGTCCATCTTTAGAAGACCATACCATTCTTCACAAGAATCTTCAGTGGCTTCCTAGAGCCTCTAAAACTGAACACAGATGCCTTTAATTCTATCTTTTACTCTCTACCTCCTCCCACACTTTTCCGTTTAGCCAAACTAGTTCATTGGACACAACATTCCATCTCTCATCTACATGCCTTTGCCTAGAATGCCCCTTTCTCCTCACCTCTATCTCCAGGAATCCCTAGTTCCCTTCAAGGCTCAGATCAAGTGATCACCTCCTTCAGAACTCCCTTCTCAGCTCCTGTGGGTATTGTTATCCTTGTGTCATCATTTTAAAATTTCTTTTGTACAGGTATAGTTCAGAGATATTGTGGGTTCAGTACTAGATTATCACAATAAAGCAAATGCCACAATAAAGAGAGGCACATGAAGTTTTTGGTTTCCCAGAACATTTAAAGCTATGTTTACACTACACAGGAGTCTATTAAGTCTGCAATAGTATTATGTTTAAAAAACAATGTATATACCTTAATTTAAAAATGCTTTATTGCTAAACAATGTTTACCATCATCTGAGCCTTCAGCAAGTTGTAATCTTTTTGCTGGTGGAGGGTCTTGCCTCAACAGTGTTAGCAGCTGACTACTCAGGTGGTATTTGCTGAAGGTTGGGATGGCTGTGGACATTTCTTAAAATAAGACAACAATGAAGTTTGCCCCAGCAATTGACTCTTCCTTTCACTTGAACAATCAGAGGCTATTTTAGGGTTATTAATTAGCCTAATTTCTTTTTTTAAATATTTGAACACATTTTATTAAGTAAGGGAAACAGCATGATACAAGAGAAAGAAGTTTGGGGCTTGGGATGTGTTCTAGTTCTGCTGCTGACAAGTTGTTTGACCTTGGACCTTCTCTGATCTTCAGTTTCCTTGCCTGTAAAATTAGGAGGTTGGACTAGTCTTTACCTCAGTTTCAAAGTAAAATGATTAAAATCGTCATACTCAATGCATGAAAAAATGTTATTAATATTTCTCTGCCACAACCACTACTATATGCAAACACCTTTTTTTTTACAATTTACTTCCAAAATCTTTCATTTTTTTCTTTTTTAGGATTGATTGATTTATTAAATAAAATTAATCTAATTTCAATATTTTTGTGTCTCAGGGAATTGGGGTGCACTAAAGAGAGATGGATGAGTGGCCTGTTGGTAGAACAGTCAGAACAGGCACAATGTTTATCAATTAGGTTCGTGGTCTTATATGGGTGGGGTTCGTGGCACCACAAAGCAATTACAGTAGTAGCATCCAAAATCACTGATCACAGATCAACATAGCAGATATAATAATAATAATGAAAAGTTGAAATATTGCGAGAATGATAAAAATATGACACAGAGACACCATGTAAGCACACGCTCTTGGAAAAATGGCACCAATAGATTTGCTCAATGCAGGATTGCCGCAAATCTTCAATTGGTCAAAAAAATACTGGGTATCTGCGAAGCGCAATAAAATGATGAATGCTTGTGTAGACCTCATATTTATTCACTGAAAACATGCTTGGTTCTCCCAGTAAGAATTTGAGAGCAGAATATTTCTATCTGTTGTGTCTAGTAGGATGCCTGACATGTGGTACAAGCTTAATAAAACTTGCTGATTGATTGCTTGATTTAAGATCCCTTCCAATTTTAAATCTATGATGCAATCACTTGGGAAGTTGCTTGTCTTGAGATCTCTGTAACAGGTGATTGTTAAGATTTCTTCCAGTTCAATTATTATTATAGTTGTTCCAGTCTGGGGAGCACTAATAACCTGGCAGAGGCAGTAGGTAGCACAGTGGATAGAGTGCTGGACTTGTAGCAGGGAAGGATGTGAGTTCAAATTCTGCTTCAGGTAAACATTTATTAGCTGTGTGCCCAGGGGAAGTTACTTTAACTTTACCCTTCCTCAGTTTCCCTGTCTATAAAATGGAAATCATAATAGTTCCTACTTCATAGAATCAAATGAGATAATATAGATGAAGTGTTTTCCAAACCTTAATGTTCTATGTAATGTTAGTTGTTGTTATTATTATTATTATTATTATTATTTGATCTCTGCCTTCTGAAAATTTCCAGGCCAGGACAGACAACTTCATTTACATCATTCCCTCTTATATACCTCAATTTATCTCCTCTATTCTTCCAGGAAAAAAATTGCATGAAAGAAAATCATTTTGCTCTCAATTCCTACCTCCTAGTCATGCCTTCACCTAGCCACCTCCTAGCCATGACTTCTTTCCAAACTATGGCACATGTTTGAAATGCCCCACCCTGACTCCTAACCCAGCTTGCTTGGAAGCTGTTGCTTATCCATCTTTCAAACAGCTTCTTCCTCTTCCAGGAAGTCTCTCTTGACTAAAACTCACTCACTGGGTCGTGGGATGTCTATGCTTCCCAATCCCACTCCCCCTACACATTCACTCACCAGTCTACTATGAAATAATACTCTTATTGAGTATGTATTGGAGATATTTCTTCCTATCTGGGCATGAAATTAATTCGTTTTCCAAATCTGTTGTTTGTATGGTTTCTCCATGTCTATCTGCACAAATGGATTTTTGTCCGGGAGCCTCTAGAGCAAGGATTCCTAACCTTTTTATGTCATGGATGCCTTTGGCAGTCTGTTGAAATTTGTGGACCCCTTCTCAGAATAGTCTTTAAATGCATAAAATAAAGTACATACAATTACAAAGGAAACCAATTATATTGAAATACATTTATTAAGTCCCTCATCTAGAGGATTGTGATTGAATCTGTTAGTACAATTCCCACCCCTCCCAACCAAGTGTCAGTCAAGAGAAGAATAAAGGCTTCCAAGAAATAGGAAATAATATGCCACTGCACCACCCAAAGGATAACTTAATGGTCATTGAACTATTTCACATTAAATGAATAAAATGTCTTGATCAAAGTCTGAAACAACTGGGAGAAAACAGAAGGAAAATGATCCAGTGGAATTGTGTGTATGTGATGTGTGTGGTGTGTATTAGAGGTCTGGTATATGTGGTGTGTATTTGGTGGTAGTGGTAGTGGTGTGTGTGTGTGTGTGTGTGTGTGTGTGTAAGGGGGTTGGACATAGCCTCTCCCCTGCCTGGGAGAAGGTGGGGGGGGGGAGAAGATGAAGAGCAGAGCAGGAGTAAGTGAGAGGGGTGGGGGGGTGGAATTCTATGACCTACATCTCCTCCCCGTCTCTGTTAGTCAGCAGTCCAGCTCTGAGCCTCCTGCAAGAAACAGCAGCTGGGGCTAAGGAGGAGAGGACTAACAGCAGGCAGGCAGCAAGCCTGTTGAACAGTCGCTCGCGGGCACAGGTAAGCCGGGCATTCTTTGACCAGTGACTTAGGCTAAAGGTAGGAGAGAAGTAGGAAGTGGCTCTTTTCCCTCTTGCCACCCCCCACCTATCAATTTCCCACTCGGAAAAAGATATTACCACTCTGGGATAAGCCCCTAATGTTGCAGTCAACACTGTCATACCAAGCCTATAGTGAATGCCCCTGCTGGTCAGCTTTTCTATATGGCACATTGTAATCCACTTCAATAAGTCTTGAGGTTCTTGAAGAAACAATTCCAATAGAGATGTTCAGTAGAATTTACCCAGCTTTGGAGAGATCAGAGTAGCTCCCTCCAACCTTATTTCCTTCTGGTGTTGTGCAGGGTGTTCTCAGGGAGACAGGAAAAATGATCATCAAAAAGAAATTCTGAGAAGGAACCCATTGCTAGTGGGGAAGATGGGCTCAAAGCCAGGCGTTTGTACAGTAAAGATGCCTCCTCATTGGGACTCAGAGTCAACTCAGAAGCTGAAAATTACATATAGAAAAATAGTGAAACAAAGAATCTTTCTATTTTGGATTATGGTCCTCCACTGATGTCTGGTCGACATTTACCCCCAAAAAAGGATGGCATATCTTCAGTGGATCAGTAAGGTACAGGCAAGAAATCCTAACCCACGACAGGAAGCCATAGGGTCTCCCTTCCACAACTGCTACATCCTCGAGGGGTTAAAAATTTCCTTTACTCTCCCCTGGCAAGTGATTTCAAGGATGGGGAAGAAGCCTTGGCTCACAGTCAAGATTTAATTAATTATATAGCTGAATCTGAGGGGAGAAGCATCTGTTTGATTCTTTTGTCCCTGTCTTCCCTCAGTGTCAGAGTGATAACCTCAGATGGAATGAAAGAAGTGAGCCTTCAGGATGGAGCAGAGATGGGAGTGGGAGGGCAGAAAGGCAAGTGAATCCTAGAGGGAAACTGGGCAGGTCCTTGTCAAGCAGAGTTTGGATGGGACACTGAGTCAGGAGACATGTACAGGATGATGTAGAAGTATCCTTCAGTGATGGATTGAATTGAGTCTTTCAACTAAATTTGAGAATGAGCACTTGGGAAGGAAATTCAGTTCTTCCTCTGCCCTACCTGTTCTTTTAACTGGCCTCAGTTTCCCTTGTTTACCAGAAGGGTGAAGTGTCCTGAAACTCTCAAAGTATCTTCTTCATCATTTCTACTAATTTTTAGCACTGGTTATACTCATTGGGAATGGAAACCCAGAATGAAGAGGGATATTTTACTGGTGAATCATATTCTAGTTCCTAAATGAGAGGAAACTAGAAGCAGTGAATATCCTACTGACACTCTTCCCTCACCCCCACCTCCATCCAAGAAGATCCTTGCACGCATAGATGGGAGGAGGGGAGATAGAAGAGAATTTGAGCTTTTTGTATACTGAGTAGCACATCCCCATGTTCAGTTAGTAGCTCAGGAATTGTCTTTTGATGGTGATGATGATGCCAGCGGCTTCATACTTCTTTCACGGTTGGTTCTTGGTCACCTACCCATACCCTTGCCTTCCACTGGGATGGCTAGAATGGGAATGATTTGCTTCAGGGATAACCTTAGAATGCAAGCCCTCAGGGGATCAGTTCTCTCCCTCCCACTCCATCCTAGCCCAGAACCAACTGGTCTTCTCCTTAATTGGTTGCTATCCTTTCCACCACCCCGCCATTCGCCACCCCACCCACCAGAACTCTCTAGCCCTGGCAGTGACAGCAGTGAGCTTGTGACAGCTCCAGAATGCTGTTGGCACACTTTGGCGTTCCAGAGATGACAGTGGGACAACGGCCATTTTGTGGGTGTTAGTGGATCTTGTTTGGGGTGCTTTTGGGGAGAGTGGATGGGAAAAGTTGCACAGGGGTGGGGAGAATGAGTGGGGGGAGATTGCAGCTGTGAAATGAGAGAAGGCCAATCTGGTGGAGGAATTTGCTCTGTCACGGGGAATTTTGATCTGATGTCAGGGCCTTTGGGTTGGAAATGGAGTCCTAGAACAATCAGACAGGTCTCCCAACTGGGATTGCTTGGCATTAGGTCCATTACAGTAGAAGGTTGGTTAGTTTGAGCGTCCTTGTTCTAGGTTCCCCAAAAGCAGTCCCTCATCCCGTGTTCCCCATAAAGAAAACCCCCAAAGGAAGTTAATATAATTCTCTGGGGAATCCCATTCCAAAGCCATTCTCTTTGAAGGCCCAGTCTAAGGGATACATTTGGGTTTCAGAAGGTGGAATTATTTGCTCTCCTTCTCTTCCGATGGGTGTGGTCACCCCTGGTTGAGACTGATGGTAAGTGAGACAACAGGGAGGAGGATGGTGATGGTAGGAAATACTCTTATTCACACCTGACGCTATAATTCACAGTCCACAGAGGGGGAGTAGATAGATTTATGAGGGTCAGATAGTCCCTGAGCCAAAGCCAGCTCAAAGAGGCCAAGAGTCAAAGACTGTCTCCTGCAGGCTGATGGATTTGGAAGATTCCAGTCTGGGGTGGGGGAGAAGATTTGTATCCTGCCCGAGGGGAGTCTTACACAGTGGGGGAGAAATCAAGAGGTCTATGAAAAAAATTATTTTCCCAGTCAAGAGAGAACTAGACTGTGAAACAGCTGGAGAAGTTCTGAATTCCCAGAGTCTGTATGGGGTGAGGAGGAAGGGGGGAAGGAGGATAAGGTAAAACTGCTCCCAAAGACAGACCTGGCCACTAAGCTAAGACAATGGCATTCTTAATCCAGGACCAGGAAACTTATTTTCAAAACTATTTTGATAGCTGTATTTCGGTATAATTGAGCTTCCTTTGTAATCCCATGAATTTAATTTTATGCATTAGAAAACATTCTGAGAAGGCCTCCATGGGCTTCGCCAGATTGTCAAAGGGATCCATGATATAAAATTTTAAAAACCTTTTCCCTTAGGATTTGAGCCTCCATCCCTCCTTCTGGGTTTCTATATAAGTGCTAGAAACATGGAACTCTAGAATCTCAGAACTGGAAAGGAATTCAGAGATACTTAGAACATCTCTTATCTGAAATACGGTTTCTCTTTAAAATATCTCAGACAAATAATAGTCGAACCTTGTTCTACACAGGTGATGCCCCCTAGAATATAAGCCTGGCAGAGCATTGAAAGAAGTAGCACCATGGCAGGTAAGAGAAACTCATCTCCACTTCATCTCTTTCTATAATGGAGGAAAGGAAGTGATGAAGAGCTGGACTGGCAGCAGGAAGAAACACCTTGAGAACACAAAAGAAGACTCTGGGTTAGCAGCTGAGACCAAGGTGGAGACTGAGAGACAGATACAAGGAGGGACACTCAGTAGCTCTAAAAGAGTGTCAAGTGTTTCATGTTCATGATGAGATCTCTCCAAATTAACCCTACAGAACGGATCCCTTCTTTAGGGGTTGGGTGTAGGGGATTGGCCCTATGATATTGTCCTTATAGAGGGAGATTCTCCTCCTATGTGCACAGGAAGCTCATCTTTAATTCGTAGTCTTAGAGAGCTCACCTGATCCCTGTGTGTCAGCCTTGAACTTAGTCCTTTTAGACTCTTTCCACTGTGTTGTCCTGCTTCTTTTTTTGATTTTTGATTTTGATTTTTTGCTTTTGGAGGGCAATTGGGGTTAAGTGACTTGCTCAAGGTCACACAGCTAGTTTGGGTTAGGTATCTGAGGTTGGATTTGAACTTAGTCCTTAGTCCTCCTGACTCCAGGGCCAGTGCTCTATTCACTGCACCACCTAGCCACCCCTGTTGTCCTACTTCTTGAGTTAGGTAGTATAGGTATCAAGGATAGATACTGGATCTGTGATGTTGGCGGCACAAGGAATTCTCAGGTGAGCAAATTCCCTCTCCCAGTGAAAGTGGTCACCTTCTCTACCACTTATGGTCTTAGAGAACTGCATAGAGCACTAAGTTAAGTGACGTGCCCAGGGCCACACAGCCAGCAAGTGTCAAGGTTGGAACACAGACACAAGTCTTCCTGGTTTTGAGGAAAGCTCTGTAACTACAGCCTCCCCCATTAGGATACAAGCTTTTTGAAGGCATGTAGTGACTCTAGAACACCTCTCCATTCTTGTTTCACATCAGTTCCCTTCAGATACTCTTTATTCCCGCCACACCAGACTACTAGTTATTTGCCCATCTCATGTAGCCTTCTCATACCTCTGTATCTTTGCACGTGCTGCCTCCAATTCCCAGAATGAACTCTCTTAACATTCATGCAATTTTGACAGGCAAAGATCTTTCTCTTCCTTCAAGATGCTTTGTATGGACCACCTGACTCATAAATCTTATCCATAGTCTAACTATATGTGATCTCTCCTTGTTCAAATCTTTCCAGACCCTCTGAGCCAGTGGTTTTTGACCTTCCTAATGCAGCAATCCTTTAAGAGTCATTTGTGGGCGTGTCTGCATATGGGCAGACCCACCTGGAGATGGATAGAGGAGCCGTGTCTTGGTTCCTACGACCATCAGAAATTCGTGTTTTCTGATGGTCTTAGGCATCCCCTGTGATCCCTGTGAAAGGGTCATTCAACCCCAAAGGAGTCTGCTTGAGAACTGCTGCTGAGTACTCCTATGCATTTAACATTTCAGTTATTTCTACAGAGACAGTATTTTATATAATACTTTGGAATAAAGAATGTAGAATATCACATATATTTTATCATTAAATCATAATCTAAATGTTATTCCTATTTTATTATATATTACTTATATTATACTATATCACATATATACTGTCATCTCATACAATTATATATATTATTGATATATTGTTTCATTATAACAATGTGCATTATATTATATACTGTATTATATAATATACAATAACAAACATTACGTTACAATATTATATACAACCTTATATAACGTACAATAATACACATTGTAGCACTATAGATATTGTACGTGGGATATAACATGGAGTAAGAATATTGTTACAATATAAACATACACTATGATTCCACACTATTATAGTTATTGGCACACTTGTCTGTCTTTCTTGCTTCACTAACACTAGATTATAAACTTCAGATCAAGGACTTAGCTGCTTTTCACCTTTTCACTTGCTACTAACCCTCACATTTCAATGCTAGCCAAAGCACTCTCCCATAGGCAGCCTCTTGAGTCCATTTTTTAGCCATACTGAGTGGGCAGGAGAGAGGGGCTGCTTTCCCAAGGGACAATGAATCATAGTGACTGTATTGTAATAAAAGAGAGAGTGGTAGGACAGGAATCCAGCTCTCTGTTGTTCAGACTGTTAAGCAGACTGGCTTTAGAGATCACTCACTCATTTTTTCAGTCATGTCCAACTCTTCATGACTCCATTTGGGGTTTTCTTGGCAAAGATACTGGAGTGGTTTGCCATTGCCTCCACAGATAAGGAACTGAAGTAAACAAGGTTCAGTGACTTGCCCAGGGTCACACAACAAGTATCTGTGCCAGGATTTGAATTCACGAACACACAACTTCCTGATTCCCAAAATATTGCTGTGTCCACTGCACCACCTAGATGCACCATGTTAGGGATAATGGAGAAATAAACTCCCATCTTTCTCAGTGTCTCTCTGTAGACCCCAATGCCAGCCCTTCTGTGTGACTCTGAGTAAATCACTTGATCTCTCCAGGCTTCTATAAAAAGAGAGTGTTGGATTACATGACCTCTAAGTTTCTTTCCAACTCTAAATCCAATAAGATGGTCTTAATGGTAAGTATTGAACACTGCTGTGTAGAACAACCTGAACAGGGAAGGGGAAGGACGGGGGAAAAAGTGGGGTGAATTTATTTTCCTTCTCTCCTTCCCCAGGGAAGCCTTTCAAGAAGACTGCCATTCCTGGGGTGACCGTCAGGCAGCTGGTAGATGAGATTCCAGAAGGATGTAGCATTCCCGATTTTGAGCGGAAGCCCATCACAATGGCTCTGCCGGAAGGTGAGTCTCTTAAAAGGATGCCAGATTCCTGGTGCCATCCCCCAATCTCTCCTCAACCTCTCAGCCTATATTCTGAGGGATAATACAGTACTTACCTTCAGGTCCTGGCTCATTGATCCCCTTCCCCAGGCCCTAGAATGTCTCCCAAATCATTATTAGAACTGTCTAGTTCTGTGCTTGGTTACTCAGGTGGTTTTCCTGGAGCCCCAGATAAGCAGAGTTAGAAAGCAGGGACTGAACTCCCAGGGTTTTTAGAAACAAGAAATAATAACACACTGTATTGCTTCTTTTAAAAATGGAACAATATATGGTTTCTGCAAGAGAAACACAGATAACATGCTTAATTAGGAGAGCACCTTTAAACCTTAATTGTAGAATATCTTTATTGCTTGTCAACTGAACCAAACCTCTTGGCCTGAGGAAGCCGGAGCTGGACAGCAGGGAAGGATAACCATGCAGAAACTAAGGCAGAAGTTTACTTTCTATAGTGAGGGGAATGGTTTGCAAGCAAGGAGGGGAACTAGACAAATGGGAACCCCCTCTCCCAGTGGGGTAAGTTTCTTTAATATGGGTGAACCTCAGTACTTCTATCAATGGCTGGGCAGTGAGCTGTAGCCCTAACAATGGGGATAACAGCAAAATGAGACAAGTTTCATCCATAGCAGGGCTTCATGACCCGACGGCAGGTACTTGTCTGAGCTTAGGGAACACTTGGTGCTGGTTAAAGTAATGCAATAATTATGTGAAACAATTCTGGGATTTTGCTGTGATCGAGATCATCCAGAGGGTGAGAGAAAAGAATTGTTGTTATGCCAAGTTCAGGGTATAGCTTGCTGGCTGGGTTTTAGCTCTGAAAACAGGATGTCTCCTAATAGTATCTTGACATGCTCTCTCCCTCTCCCTTTCCCTCTTCTCCCTGTATCTCCTCTTTCTCCCCTCCTTTCTCTCTTCTTTTTCTTCTCTCTTCCCCCTCCTCTTTTCACCCCTTTACACCCTATCTCCTCTTTCTCTCCTCATGCTCTGGCCCTTTCCTTTCTCTCCTCCCTTTCTCTCATTTTCCTGTTTTCCTCCTCCCTTCCTCCTTTTCTTTCTTTTCTCTCTCCATTATTTATTTTATTTTTGGAGGAGGGAAGGCATGGCAATTGGGGTAAAGTGACTTGCTCAAGATCACACAGTTAATAAACTGTGTCAAGAGTCTGAGGTGGTCAAATTTGAACTCAGGTCCTCCTTACTCTAGGGCCAGTGCTCTATTCACTTCGCCACCTAGCTGCCCCTTTTCTCTCTACATTTACTTTCATCTTTTCCTCTTTCCAATTCCTAATGTCCCTCTTTTATCCCCCCTTTTCTTCACATTTCCTTTCTCTCTTTCCTTCTCCTTTCCTCATCTTCTCTCTTTTCTGCCCCCAATCTGTCTCCCCCTTCCATTCTCATTCATCTGTTTATCTGCCCTGATTCTTTCTAAGCTTCCCTTTGAATCTCATTCTTCATAGGAAAAAATGCCATCTTCCGAGCTATGGTCTCTGGGAAACCTAGACCTGAGGTGCAATGGTATCGTACCAATGGTAATCTCAGTGACCCCAACAAGTATAAAATCTTCTCCCCACCAGGAGGCAAAGAACATGTACTTCAGGTAAGGAGATCAGGGATCTTATATTAACCAGCGTTCTTTTCCCCCATCTATTCTGTTCCCTTATAGGTCTCCTCATATACATATTCAACAAAGAATCCCCATTACCAAAAAAAGCAAAAAATATTAAGACATTTCTGGTTGAGAATGAGACCATTTTACTCCTTATTGTGACTTAGGTTTCTCTAGTTTGAGAGAAGGGACCAAGTAGGACACCCAGGGAAGGAACATGTTTTTCACCTGGATTTTATGGAATATATAGGTTCCAATGGTTAAGAATGCAATGTCAGCCTTATAAGTAGTAAATATTCAAACTTCCCCGACAGCCTTTCCCAGGCTAGGCTGTCTTCGGGAAAAATGAAACATTTGCAAAGTATACACCATGTGCCAATTGTTTGCTGCCTTTCTACTCAGCTGACTTAGTCACCCACCTGAGTTAGCAGCTGGGGAGCTGTTAGAAGAGGAGTGGAGGAGATGGTCAACGTGAGGGGGAAGATATGATGACCTTTAGAAATCCTAGACCGCTCTATCTGTCCTGTCTCCCACCTTTTCTCCTACAGATCAACAAATTGACCGGAGATGACACAGACACCTACCGATGCTTGGCTGTGAATGACTATGGAGAAGCCATGTGTTCAGCAAAGCTCACAGTCATTGAAGGTGAGTAGTTGTGGCCAGACCTTGGCCAATGAGAGTTCAGAGCCAAGGGGCTCTCATCCAATTGGAGTACTCTGATGACACCCTTCCATTTCCAATAAGGGTGGAGGGGAACCGGCTCCTTTGAACTGAGGTCCAAATTGGAGTGCCTACCCTAGATCTCCTTCCCTAGCTTTATACACAAAGAGCTGCCAAATTGGGGAGGAGGGAGAGGAAGTGAATAGCATTTTAAGGTCTCTGATAAAACAAAGACCCAAACTAAAGAATCCTAGATTTGTTGTCAGAGGATCTCGGTCCAATACCAACTTGACCTCTTATTGCTGTGTGACCATTAGAAAACTTCCCCTTTTTTGGGACTCCAGTACCTTATCTTTAAAATGAAGGCATCAATCCAGGTGAACCCTACAGTTGCAACTCTGTATCTCAGATCTCATGATCTAGTCTAAATACTACAGGACTGAGATGTGAAAACTTAATTGAGAGGTCAAGGGGAAATGAAGGGGTTTCTACTTCTATTATTCTATATCCCCAGTAATCATATATATTGACTTATAAAATGATTAGAGCCTTCAATTTACATGTGATTTGCGTGACATATACTCTGAAATGCATAATTTGCATATAATTTGAATGATGTGCACAAGGTATCTGGAAAGAGCACTAGATTTGGGCAAGGAAAACAGATTTTTGTCATGATCTGCCATTCTCTCGGACAACTTATTTCCTTTCTATGAGCATCAATTTCCTAATCTGTACAGTAAGGGAGTTCAACAAAGTCCCTTCTCTAAGGTCCCTTCCAGGTCTAATATATTATAAGTCTATGGCATAAAAATAAATGGATAACTTCTCTTCCCTACCTGTCCCTTCCCACCAATCTGTTTTTCTCTCTTGAATGCAAATATATTCTGAAATAAGACCAAGCTACACCTAGACATGCCTAGCTAAGTGTCTGAGTGTCAAGGTTGATAATTTCTCCAGTTCTTATGAGTAAGAACAAAGAATAGGGAAGGAATCGAATTACTACCAACCTCATAGTGTTATATTGGTACCTAAGAAAGATTATTATTATTTTTTTTTTTTTTGCTTTTTGGAAGGCAGTTGGGGTTAAGTGACTTGCCCAAGGTCACACGGCCAGCTTTTTGTGTTAAGTGTCTGAGGCCGGATTTGAACTCAGGTACTCCTGACTCCAGGGCTGGTGCTCTACTCACTGCGCCACCTAGCCGCCCCCCTAAGAAAGATTATTAATGCTCTTAATCTCTGTCTTCCTTCTCAAAATCTGGATACTTCTCCTCTCTTTGGATGGAGCAGTTGGCTTCCGGAAGAATCGGAAGAGACACAATGAGCCCCAGGAGGGTAAGTTGCTTTGTGGAACAGTTTTCCTGGAATTATGTGAGTCACCCCCAAAATTCTGCACCACCCTAAAACCTGAATCCCAGGACCCTCAGCTTCCCTTTTCTTTACTCTGCACAACCCTATACTAGATTAGATTCTGTGGGTCACCCCACCCCTCTGTGATAGTTTCATTCCTTATCCCTCTCCAGACCACAGGAAGGAGCTTATGGACTTTCGGAGCATCCTGAGGAAGAGGTGAGTTTGTGCCTGTCCTGGGCTGGTGAGTGTTATCAGCTCACAGTGAGAGTGGAAAGGTTAGGGCACTGAACACAGATTTTTCTCTACACCTTGATTTTCCCAGGGTACAAATCAAATTGACAATAAATCCAAGAGGGAAAATTGGGTCCCGTCCTATTTTTCTCTTCCTAAGCATTTAAGCATTGTAAAGACCAACACCTAGAATATGATAAGGTCATAGAATTTGGGACAGGAAACAGTCTAGTGCAGCTTTCTCATTCTACAGATGAAGAAACTGAGACCTAGAATAGAGAAATGACTTGTCCAAAGTCACACAGGTAGTTCTGGTGGCAGACCGGGGATTCAGACTCCAAATTGAAGGATCTTTCTGTCACTCTCCAAATTCCTGTACCCCAAATCTCCCTATCTAGCTTTATTCCTTTGCTACCATAGCTCTAAAGAACTCCATAGAGACGACTGGTGATGCAGTGGATAGAGCCCTGGGTTTGGAGTCAGGAAGGCCAAAGTTTGAATCCTGCCTCAAACCGTTACTCACTGTGTGATCCTGGACAAGTCACTCTGTCCCTGTTTTCTCATCTGTAAGGTGGGAATAATAGCGGCATCTACCTTGCTGGGTTGTTGTAAGGATCAAGGGAGATAATATTTGTAAAAAATGTTTAGCACAATGCTGACACATAGTAGACACTATATAGATGCCTTCTCCTCCAAGCATCATTGCTTTTCCTTCTCCCTCTGTCAACAGATTTTCCAGGGTTTTATTTACAAGTTAATTGAATGATAATAATTCAAAGGGTTACCAGGAATCAAAGTTTATCAAAGGGAATCTGAGCAGCACTGCATTTTGCATGTCTACTCTGTTTCTGCCTAATCCCCCACTGTGACCTCTCTTCTCCCAACCTCTGGTTAGAATGGGAATAATCTTCCCAGCATCCCCCCATTCTTGGTGAACTCCCTCCTGCCCGCTATGGCCTTAGATTTAACCCATTTTAAAAATTCATGGTAAACCTAAGCCAGTCGTGCCTGGTTGTCTTGGTACAGAGGAAAATATCTCCACTGACTGTCTCTTTAGTTTAACTTGCAAATCCGTCCTCCCATATTGGGGGTTGAGATCAGTGTTAGAATGGGAAAAGGGGAAAATGTCATATCAAGATTACCACATTTTCCCATATCCAAATCCAATTCTCATTCTCCCACCAAATATACATGTAAAAAATATATAATATATTACTATATATCTACCTACACACACACACACACACATACTTTTGTGATAGCAACTTCTTGCAGAGTCCAACAAGAGAGCACAGTGTTTCCTGGATGTTCTGCCTGTGACCCATGACTGGCCTGACCTGAGGAGGTGTCTGACCTTGCCTATACCTCTCCCTAGGGCACCTCCCCCTCCTCCAGAGAAGAAGATGGATCCTGAGCAAGTGTGGCAATTGTTGATGAATTCTGACAGGAAAGACTATGAGCGAATCTGCATGAAATATGGGATTGTTGACTTCAGAGGGATGCTTAGGAAGCTTCAGCAGATGAAAAAGGAGCATGAAAACAAGATGTCTCAGGTATCAGCTCCCCAACCTGTCGTCTTTGTCTCCCTAGAAAGGGCAACTGATCACCTGAGTCAGAGGACCTGGGTGCACATTCTGTCTATGACACTATGTCTTGTGCAAGTCACTTAATGATTCCAACAGCAACTACTCCAACAACTCACATTTATACAGTGCTTTTATTTTATTTTATTTTATTTTATTTTTTTGCTTTTTGGAGGGGAGAAGGTAGGGCAATTGAGGTTAAATGACTCGCCCAAGGCCACATGGCTAATTTTTTGTGTTACGTGTCTGAGGCTGGATTTGAGCTCAGGTCCTCCTGACTCCAGGGCTTTTGCTCTACTCACTGCACCACCTAGCCACCGCTCATACAGTGCTTTTAATAAGCACTGAGAGCAGGACATGCTTGAAATGACTAAACAACAAAGCCCTGCTGTATTCTACTGTGTAGTGGGAGTTTTCAGGAGGATAGAGACCACCTAGTTTCCATCCTTATGAGAAAGAATGATCTTAAATTTCACTAAATATTTAAGTGGAAATTGTAAAAATGTTTCCTGTACAGTCGGTGAACTTTTGGAATAGGGCAGTTAAAGAGCCCGCCATGTCCTTCTCCACTCAAGACCTCCCTGGGAATGAGCAGAGTCAAGCTCTGTTTTCTTGAAAGTTGGGTTCTGAGTGGCCACACCATATCAACTAGCACTCTAGGGTGGGTCCCTCAGAAATTGCATTCATGTATCTTGTAGTCAGGAGCATAATGCAATAGAGAGCACTTTAAATTTGAAGTCAGAGGTTTGTTGTTACTGGTCAGTCATTTCAATTGTGTCTGACTCTCTGTGACCCCATTCAGGGTTTTCTTGGCAAAGATACTGGAGTGGTTTGCTATTTCCTTCTCCGGCTCATTTGACAGATGAGGAAACTGAGGCAAACAGGGTGAAATGACTTGCCCAAGATCATGTAGTTATTAAGTGTCTGAGGCCAGATTTGAACTCAAGTCTCTCTGACCATAGACCTGGGGCTCTATGCATTTCTCTTGGAATGTGTGTGCCCTCAGATACACTGAGACCCAGGAAAGATCTTAATTTAGAAAGGCCAAGGTCACCCACTGCATCCTGGAGCCCATCACGAGTTGTCTTGACCTTTGTCTCGCCGCTGGGCTTTGATGACTCTGGAAGAGAGAGTGAGGCTGACGTCTTTATGAAGCTCTGCCCCACTTGTATCCAGCTCGTTGGCAAGTCAAGACATCATGCTTATGAGGTTATCGGTCCTCTTCCAGAAGGAAGGACGAACGACAACCATAATCCACTTCACCACCTATGTCAGAGGACCTGAATTCAAATGGCTTTGCTACTGCCTGTGTGCCATTGAACAAGTCACTTAACCACTTTTGGATTCAGTTTCTATTCTCTGTGAAATAAAGGGACTGAAAGCTAGGTGGTCGCTAAGACCCCTTCAAGATCCATATCCTTTGGTCCAGTATCATTCCCAGGCAGACCTTGAGTGGAGAAGAACATTAACTGCCCTATTCCAAAAGCTTATCAACTGTATAGAAATCCCCCCGTTCCAATTTCTACTTAATTATCTACTACTGAAATTTAAGCTCATTTCAACTTGTGGAAATGGAAAGTAGTTTGTTTTTATCATCCTGAAAGTAATCCTTCATAATCCTGAAGGTGGCTATTGGCCATACTTTCTTAGTCTGTGGGTTTCTGATTGAGCAGAGCATTTGACCAAGAACACTGCCATGGTGTTAGACTGGCGTTAGGTAGTCAGTTCATACAGATGAATGGATGGATGGGTGGATCAATGAATGGGAAGGTGGATGAATCATGACATTTACTCTGACCACAATGGATCACCTACACCAAAAGTTTCCCAAGGCACAAATCAAATTGACAACTGATCTAAGAGGGAAGGCTGAGCCCCACCCTATTTTCTTCTTCCTTAGCATCTAAGCACTGAAAAGACCCAAACTCAGTTATATCATAGAATCACAGAATTTGGAACAAGAAACAATCATAGTGCATCTTCCTCATTTTACAGACGAGGAAACTGAGACTTAGAATAGAGAAGTGACTTGTCCAACGTCTCACAGGCAGTCCCAATAGCAGAGCTGGGGTTCAGACTCCAAATTGAAGGATCTTTCCTGTCATTCTCCAAATTCCTCTTCTCCAAATCTCCCTGTCTGGTTCCATTACTTCTTTGCTACCATCTCCAAAGAGCTCCATAGAAACATTCCATTTCTGAGGTCCATTTCTTGGTTCCCTTAATGGTTTGCTTTGAAACTGTTAGCCAAGTCTTTTCTTTTGATTATTTTCAATTGTCCCAGTAGTGAAATGAAAAGATTGAGTTCTCTGCCCTTGTGTTTTGGGTGGACAAGTAACACCAGGGCTAGCTATGAGGAGTATTCCCCAGTTCACTGGAGAAAGGTTACAGTGAATTCTCCTGGGGTGGTGGGGTTTCTGTTCTTTACAGTATGTCAATGCCATCTCCAACCTGAGACACATCAAGGTCACCAAGGATGGACTCGCAACGTTTGACCTGGAACTTGATCTCAAGGATTTTGAAAGCAAAATTTACTTGTACAAGGTGAGGTTGGCTGGGATAGGAGTGTTCTGAGTCATGCAGAGTGGGATTAGGTATCTTGGGCCCCTTACTCAAGCAATACCTGAGCAAACACTTCAAAGACACTCTCCTTTGGCTAAATGGAAATCAATAGACCACCAGCATTTCCTGAAAAGCAGGGACTACTTAGGTGTCAATTTATTTCTATAGTGAGAGAAACAGGAGCAGTCTGGTAAGAGTGCCCATGATACTTTCTTTGGGAGTAATTAACCTTCATTGATTGAATTGGCAGGATTTAGCTAAAGTGGGCACTGTGTATCATTGAAGTATTTTATGGAGCTTCAGGGCTTCTGAATACTTTGCAGACATGCCCTATTGAATGACAAGGATCCTACATTTGTATTGTTCTATTGAGATCACTTCAGTCTTCCAGCTCTCACACTTTGTAGCTGCTGCTTGGGAAATAGTTCCACTTTTGACCTATGCTATCCTGTAATAGATCTGATTTTGCACATCATTTACAAAGCATTCACTCCTGTTAAAAGTCACAGAAACACCTTGGGACTATTTCCATTCTACTCCACCCCATTTTTCCTCAACTTCCCCCCCATCCCACTCCCCAACAGATGGCATAGAACCTTTGTTCCTTTTCCCCTATTTTACTTCAGTACCAAATTTGCAAGTGGCATGCTCCATGGGCAAAGGCCAACTTTTGGACAAGCGGTAGACACTGGCTGGGAAATTATAAGACTAACTGGGAGCTGGGCAAGAGGGGTTGAAGATCATAGCCATGACTTCTTGTTTATTTCATGTTCTCATGCTCCACTATCCCTCTGCACAAAGGATGGTGAGATGATTCGCTATGGCTATGGAAATGAGACCAAGCACTGCTTGAGGCGTCTGGGAAAGCGCTACCATTTCCACATTCAAGACCTGCGACCAGAGGATGCTGGCATCTACCAGGTCAAGGTAGAAGATGTAGAAGTTTTTTCCACTGAATTGGAGGCAGATGGTGAGCTATGGACCATATCATTTTTCAATTCACCAAACACTAATTAAGTGACTTCTTTATATGCAACCCTATGAGAGATAGGACAATAAATATCTTCCACAATATTTGCCCTCAGGGAGCTTACATTTTCACTATGGAGAAAAGACATATACACATGAAACAGCTAACTTACCATCAACTAAAATCTAAATAATAAGAGTCTGTCTCTACCCAGAGCTGAGCAGGAGCTATACAGTTACACAGAAATATTCCTAGGCTCATAGACAATTTGAAGGTATATAGTCCAATCCCCTCATTTTTCAGGTGAGGAAATTAAGGACCAAGGTTATACCCCTAGTACATGAAAGGGCCAGGACTAGAACATAGGCATTCTACCCCCAGTCTAATTGCTTCTCTCAGACTCTTTTTGTTAAGTGAAACATTATCTCTTTCCTACCAAACCCCTTCATTACAACTATTTGTCTGTTTGTAGAATGAAAAAATTAAACCACTGATACTATGACTCTTTCTTTAAACTAGACATAGGCACTAGGTCCCTGGTCATTATGTAAGAGAACACGGCTTCTTCCCTTTCCAAATTCCCTCATCTGTTAATCCCAGGGATGTTCTGGGTCCTAAGGCTTTAGAACTCTGGGAAGATAGGCTTAAGAGGACATATAAGTCACTGCTCTACTCAGAAACTTTTCCAGGTTCTCAATTGTTTTTTGCTTCAAATCTAAATCCTTTAGCATGGATTCCATTCCAAGACCCTTTGTTAGTTTGCTTCCTGTCTCTGCCTCCACTGTTCACATCTCATTGCTTCTAATTCCTGTGACTTCCTGGCCTTGCTTTTAGCACCAAACCCACCACCTCCTCCCTCTGCCTTGGGCCCAACTGACCTCTCCTATTGCCTTCCTTTACACAAGTCATTACATGGGTTGGGTTGGCCTTCCTACTTATTTCATTAAATCACGTCTCCCTCTCGGATCTAGACTGGGTAGAAATATATCTTAGGAAGAGAGTTGGGGTGAGAGTTGGAAGATCAGAGGAAGGGCGATTTGAACACCTTTGAAGATACTGATAGCTGAAGGCTGAGCAGGGGAGGAGAGAATTGAAGTCACCCAAAGTGCCCAATATAGCGCCCTGAAGTCCTGGGCATAGAATCTTAGAATGTTAGAGTTGGAAAGACTCTTTAAGTTCAATCACCCCATTTTACAGATGAGGGAACTGAGGCCTAGATAAATTAAATTATTTATCTGAGGTCACAAGTCAGTTGTATATTCTCTCTGGCAAATGAAAAGTTGTATTGGGGGAGGTGAATAGAGAATTGGAGGTGGGGAAGTAGGGAGACTTGCCTTTGAAGCATCTGTGTGATCTGGGGGGTTTATCTCAAATTCCTACTTGTTCTGTCTTGCTTCTTTGGCAGCCATCCCTGCCAGGGTTGTGAATCCTCTGGCTGAAACTCGATGTAAGGTGCAGGAAGATGCTGTATTTGAATGCACCCTCTCCAATCCCTGCCCACATGCTTTCTGGCAGTTTCAACACCGGCCCCTCCGACCCAGTGACAAGTATGAGGTGTCTGTATCTCCTGATGGCCTGACCCACCGGCTGGTGGTGAGAGGGGCCCAGCATTCAGACATGGGTCTTTACTCTCTTGGCACTGGTCTCCACTCTTCTCGAGCTTGGTTGGTGGTAGAAGGTGAGACTGTCAAAACTGGGTCCCATAGGTTATCGTTAACATCTTCTTTGCCTCTAGAGAGATCCAATTTTAGGGCTAGATGCAGTTTGGGGAGAACAGGACCATGGGCAGATAGGGGCTACTGTGTTGAGATCTCCCACCATATCTAGACTGCCTTCTCAACTAGGAAAATGGAGACTTTTCAGGGTGTTAAGCAGCGTTTGGCTTTTATTCTTAAATGGGAATGCCATTGGGTATATTAAAATCAATCAATCAACAAGTGTTTATAAATGCTAAATACTGTGCTGGTCACTGATGATCCTAAGCTGAGTCTCCTCACTCAAGGCTAGACTGGTTCTGCTTGGCCCCAGAGGGCAAAGAATGGGTGGAAGTTATAGGTAAACTTAAGTTCTATGTAAAGAAAAGCTTCCACATAGTGAAAGTGATCTCCCCAATGGAGTGGGCTGAGGCTACTTGTAAGAAATGATGCAGAGGGAACTCCTATTCAGATACAGTTTCGACAAGACAACCTCAAAGATCCTTTCCAGCTCCAACATTATGTGATTCCCCTGATGCAGTAATATGGGTGGCTTGCTGGAGATGGGAAGTCTATGGATCTGTATAATGGGGATTTGGGTCTTTCTTTTTCTCCTGTACAAATATGGCTTTGATGTTCTACCCAACAACTACCTCCTGGAAGGTGAGAAGGACAAAGGTTTCCTGCCTTCAAGAGAGGGAAAGACAGATGAAGATGGCACCAATGGAAGAAATAGGCTTCAAGCTGAAGAATCCCAGTTTTCAGACATACAGAATTCAGGGAAACTCATAAAGGAAATGGAACCAGGGGATTGGAGTTACCTGGGAGGATCTGTCAAGGATGATGGTCTCCACTGTGGTCACATCACAGGTGGTCCCAGAGGACATAATGATTTCCCCATGGACAAAGAAGGCATTTCTGACCTAGCCTGGGACCTGGATAAGGGGACAGAGAGTCAGAAGGAGTTTTACAAAGCAGAGGGAAGTAGAGACAAGTCCACTGAGGGAAACCAGTTCTGTACAGTTGGTGATGAGGGTGAAAGCTTCCTGGGGAGATATGGGCTACAGGGAGATGACTGGGAAAGTGAAATGGACCTCATGACAGGACCACAGCAAAGCAGTGGTCAAGATAAGGCTGAGGCCAGGCAATGGGAGGCAGGAGAGAGTTGGGAGGCAGGTCTTCAGGGCAGAGGATGGGGAAGTAACTTGGAAGGAAGGGAGGATAGGGGGGACAGGGGAAGTCAGCTGGGAAATTATAGCCAGGGAAATATAGAGAATACCCAGTGGGGGGTTGGGACAGGAGAGAGAAGCCTGTCTACTTCTCAGACCAGTCCAGCAGGGTCTTGGAAAAAAGGAAGGAAACTGGGAATGAGTTCAAAGGCTGATGATAATTTAGAATTGGAGGGTAGGGATGACTCTGGCTCTAAAAGGGGACAGTATAGGTCTTCTTACCTTGGAGATACAGGGAAGAAAGAGGAACAGGGGACTGGTCAAGTTGGTGATAGTGGCGGGAATGGAGGTCCTGAGGCATGGGAATCTCTAGGTTGGGGTAAAGGCAATGGAGACAAATTAAGGAATTTCCAGGCCCAGAGATTGTCTCATAGCAAGAAATCTATTCTAGGACAAAAGGGTTTGGGGGAGGAAGCTGATGGGTCACTAGGAGAAGGAGATTATGAATCTAGCTCAGGGGAGCAAGAGTCTCTTGGGAAAGAATTCATTGTCAGGAGAACAGGATTTAAAGCTGGTCCTTGGGCCTCAGGGTCTGATGGAGATGAGGGAACTGGGTACAGTGTAGGAGGCTTGCAGGAACTTAAAGGAAGAGGACTGGGTTCTAGGGATAGTCAGGGAATAGCAAAGTCCCTGGTTGGGGGACCACTGGATGAAAACTCCACAGAATTGGGATATCTCCAGGATTGGCCAGAAAGCCACAAGGGAGCAGGGTATGGAGATGATGGAGTGGAATCTGAAGGCATGATGAGCCACTGGGATGACAAAAGTTTCAGTCCCAGAAAAACTGGATCTAAAGATGGTCTAGGGCCCTCGAGAATAATGGGGTTTGGGCAAAGGAAAGGGGAAGGGGTTGGTGCTAAGGAAGGTGAGTTAATGGGATCTAGGAAAGGGACAGACAATGGAGATGGGCTTAGAGACCACAGGATAATGGATAGGGCTGCTTATGAAGATGACTTGGGAGACCTGGGAACTCAGGGGTATGGAAGTGAGAGAGGTAATAGGGATGGTTTAGAGGGGTCAGAGAAAATAAGGTCTAATTATGGAGCCAGTTTAAAAGATGTTTCAGGGAACAGAAGAATGGAGGAGCCTGGTGGTGAGGGTGGTTATACAGGTGGCTTAGAGGATCCCAGGGGGATAGAATCAGGGAGTGTGGAAAATAATAGATATAATTTAGGGAGTCCTAGGAGAATAGGACCTGGTGGTGAAGGAAGTTTCAGGGGTGGTTTAGAAGGTTATAGGAATGACTTTGGGGGTTCTGGAAGAATAGGATCAGGGAAGGAGGGAGGTTATAGGGTTGGCTTAGGGGGTCCTGGGGGAACAGGGTCAATGAGTGAGGGGAATTATAAAGGTGGTTTAGAAGGTCCTGGGGTTTTGGTGTCATGGAGTGAGGGAGGTTATGGAGGTAGCTCCAGGGGTCTGGGGGGAATGGGATCAGGGAGTGAGGGAGGCTATAGAAGTAGCTCAGAGAGTCCTGGAGGAATGGGGTCAAGAGGTAAGGAATTAGAGAATCTTGGAGGAATGGGGTTAGAGGGTAAGGGAGATTATTGGGGAGGCTCAGAGGGTCCTAGGAAAATAGGATCAGGGGGCAAGGGAGGTCATGGGAGTAGTTTAAGGGGTCCTGAAGGAATTGGATCAGGGGTTGAAGGAGAACATAAGGGTAGCTTAGAGGATCCTAGGAGAATGGGGTTGGAGGGTAATAGAGTTTATGAAAGTGGCTTAGGGAATTCTGGAGAAATAAGATCAGAGGTTGAGGCTGATCATGGAGATAGTTCAGAGCATCCTGGGGGAATAGGGACAAGGAGGAAGGGAAGCCATGGGAATAGCTTAGGGGGTCCTTGGGGAATAGGGTC
>CM053593.1:83442904-83470807 GCA_028646575.1 Pseudocheirus occidentalis
ATAGGGTCAGGGGGGAAGGGAGGCTATGGAGACAGCTTAGGGGGTCCTAGAAGACTAGGGTCAGAGAGTGGAGGTTATGGAAATGGCTTAAGGGATGCTGGGGGATTAAGATCAGACTTTGAGGGAGATTATGGGGGTGATGCTTGGGGTCCTGAAAGGGTGGGGCTGGAAGGTAAGGGAGATTATATAGGGGACTTAGAGGATCCTAGGGGGATGAGATCTGATTTGGTCGCAGGATATAAGAATGGCTTAGGAGTTTCTCAGGGAATGGTGTTTGGAAAGGGTGATAGTGTCAGGAATGATTCAAGTGGCCCAGGTATAACAGGACCAGAGGATGAAATAGGACATAGGGACAGATCCAGAGATCAAGGGACAATAGAATCTTGGGGAAAGAGTGGTTTGGGGGATAGGAGAGGAAGCCCGGGGAGAGTGGGTACTATTGGTGGATTTGGTCCTGGAGACCTTGGGACAGCTGGGTCTAAAGGGGAAGGATGTGTTGAAGATGGATTAGGGGGCTCAGGAGGAATGAAGTCTTGGGATGAGGATGGTTATGGTGAAGGATTTGGAGACTCAGTGGCTTTGAAAGCTGGTGGGAAAGCAGGTTATGGACATAGCTCTGATGGCCTAGAAGCAATGGAGTCCAGTTTAGGAGCAGAGTCTAGCAAGGCTTCAATGGGACGAAAGTCACTGAGGCCTGGGGGCAGTGTGAATTGTAGGGATGGGTTTAGAGGCTCTCATGCTATGGATTCTGGAGTGGGAGCTAGTTATTGTGATGATTCCAGGAATTCCAATGTGATGTCATCTGAAGATGGCACTGGTCCTGAGAGCCTAGGACCCTGTGGATTGGGACAAGAGGCAAGTTATGGGGATAGATCAGAAGTTCCAGGACTTCTCAGAGCTAGAGGCAAAGGAGGGTATGATGAGGGGTCAAGAGGTTTCATGGTTCAGGGATCGAAGTATGAAGGTTATAGAGAAGGTTTAAGAGATCCTGGGAAAATGTGGTTAGAAGGTGAGGCAGATAATAGAGGTGGTTTAAGGGGTCCTGGAGGCAAGGAGTCAAGTGGTGAAGCAGGTGATAAGAATATTTTAGGGGGTTCTTGGGGAAGGGGAACAGGAGCTCAAGGAGGTTATGGAAATGACTTAGGTGATCATGGGAGAATGGGGTTACCAGAGAAGGAAAGTCATAGAAGTCACTTAAAAGATTCCAGGAGAATGGAGTCTGATGCTGAGGGGAATTATGGTGGTGGCCCAGGGAGTTCTGGAGCATTGGAGTCATTGGACAGACTAGGATACGGGGACAAATCCAAAGGCAAAGAGGAAATAGAGCCTTGGCAGGGCAGGGGTCCAGGGCAGTCTGGGGTTGGAGCAGGATATATGGATGACCCAATGGGAGGCAAAGTAATGGGATCCATGAATGGGGCAGGTTATAGTTATGGGAATGTCTCTGGGATTCCTGGAGGAATAGGGACTGGGGCTGGGACAGCATATAGGTCTGGGGGCTCTGGAGTGATGGAATCTTGGGATGGAAGGGACTTCCTTCCTGGTCAGCCAAGTTTCAGAGATGGCTCTGGAGGCCTAGGGGAATCAGGAAATCTATGTAATGTAGGAGAGAGATCAGGAACTGGAGGGTGGCAGGGTGGTCAGGGCCTGCAGGAGTATCCAGGAAATGAAGAATTCCTTGGCAGAGAAGGATTGCCTGCAGATAGAGCTGCTGCTCTAGGTATTGAGCTTGGGAAAGATGGGAGCCTGGACACCAGAGGAAGTACAAAAGGAACGCACAGAGACAAAATTGATGGCCAAGGAGAACTGGAATATCAGGGAAATGGGAAATCACTCGGTGGCCCAGGGACAGGAAAAGGATCACAGAACTCAAATACTTTAGGCTGGGGTCAGGATGAAGACATTTACACTAGAGCAGGAAGCCAGGGAATAGGGGATACTCAGGCAGGTGGCAAGAAGAGCCTAGGGCCAGGTCATAGTGGGGTAAGTGCCAAGAACAGATACCAAGGCTCAGGGGTACAGGGTTCCCTTGAGGCAAAAGATACCACCATTAGTGGGATCCAGGATGTTCTGAATGGAACAGGGGGTTATGATTCTTGTGATGGCAGGAAGTTTGTGCCAGGCCAAGCAGGAGTTGGCAGATGGAGTGAGGCAGGATCCCTGGGTGGCAAAGGGGAAGTCTATGGAGGTTCAAAGGACTCAGGTGTGCTGGGGGGAATGAATTCTAGTCAATGGAGGGATAGTGTTGCTAATGGAGCTCAACAGTCAGGGATGGAAAGAGCTTTGGATAGCCAAGATAGAAGGAAAATCTATGGGGACAAGTCAGGGGGAAGCAGGGATCCAGGGTCTATGTTGGGCATAGGGTTAGGGTTGGATGGCAAAGGTCCATCAGGAACCAGAGGGGATCTGAAGTCTCTGGATGGCAAAAATATTAGGCCAGAAGGTCCAAGGTCCCTGGAGAATAATGAGAGGAGGGAGGGAGGAGGGTCCTCCACATATACCTGGGGAGGAAAGACTAGGGCAGGAACCAAGGATGTTGATGGATCAGAAGGGCAGGAGTCCCAGGTATGGAATGGGTCACAGAGTGGGTTAGGAGCTAGGAGAGGAATTTCAGACAGACGGAAATCTGGGGAAGGAAGGGTTTGGGGCTCAAGATATGGAACCGAGAGCACAAGGCTCCCAGGAGAACCTCAGAAAGGAGACTGGAGCAGGGATTCCATGAGCCATGAGGGCAACAGGAAAGATGGTTTGGACAGAATTTCAACTTCCCAAAGGCCAAGATACAGAAACAAGCAAGGCATAGGCAATTTCTTTGAGCAAGCCCAAGGTAAGTATTTGCCAGCTGGCCACCCAGAGGGGTGGAGGTTGACTTCTAGGAGAGAGCTTTTGGGAATCAGGAATGTCATTCCCAGCTTAGGTTGGAGGGAGTTCTAGTCTACCCTTTCACCGTTAGTGATCAAATGAATTGATTTTTCAGATAAAGGGAAGATTCTTCCCTGACCCTCTTGTCCCTCACATAGATGGAATCCTGGCTTTAAAGTGCCTTAAACTGGGGCAGCTAGGTGGCGCAGTGAATAAAGCACTGGCCCTGGAGTCAGGAATACCTGAGTTCAAATCTGGCCTCAGACACTTAACACAAAAAACTAGCTGTGTGACCTTGGGCAAGTCACTTAACCCCAACTGCCCTCCAAAAAAACAAAAAAAAAACCAAATAAAGTGCCTTAAACTAATCTTTGACATGAATGTGTTCCAATCCTTTGTCACCTAACCATTTGATGATAATCTCCTCCACCCTATTTGTGAGTAATTCCATATCTCATTGCCTTTTATTAATTTAGCTGAATGAGTCCTCCAAAATTCCCTCCTCTTACTTTTACCATGCCCTAGTCTAAGAAACTGGCAACTTGGTTTCTGCCCTGTGGTCTCTGCTGGTGGCATTGTACCAGAACTCTTCAGATGTTCCTAGCAGGGACTATAGTCAGTCTTCCAGATGTTAGACATTGAAACTGGGAAATGAATCCGGGCCATGGGGCACTCTCCCCCCTGCCCAACTTTGTGCCTGGATCTTGCTCTGTGCCTCAGGACCTTCCCTTGTCTGTCCAGGACCATCAGGTTGCTTTTCCCAGGAACTAGCTGACATGGTGGCCAAGAAAGGTGAAGAAGCTGTGCTCTCTTGTACCCTCACCAGTGTCCTGGTACCTGGTGCCTGGTTCAAGGATGGAGTGAAGGTACCTGTCCTCTTATACCTCGAAGGTATAAAAAAGACAGATTGGGGAGGGAAAGAAAGTTTCACCTTATGAAGACATTCTTCAAAGAAGCAATGGTGTGGGAGTATGTAATGTTAATGGGATTTGAGATCTTCCCTGCCCATTAATAGGCTTCACATGGAGCCCATTAAGGGAAGCTTGATTAGGGGAGGCTTGTTTTGTAGGAAAGCCCACACCTTTTACTAATTTCTGTTACTGGGTTATGAGGGTTGTGGTGTCCTCTGGCTCTAGAAAGGATGTATATATACATACATATATATATACACACACATATATATACATACATACATACACACACACACACACACACACACACACACATATATATATATATATATATATATATATACACTCTGAGGTTAGCATTTTGCTTTGGGGCTCACTCATTGGAAGAGTGTTCTTGTGATTTGACCAGATGGGTCTAGGTAGCCATTAAGGAGCCCCCAGGCATTGAAAAACTCAGATGGTGGTGCTTCTCTCTCTGGTGACTATGTATGTATTGCCTTGGTCAGACAGTTGAATCTGTGTGTTGATCTGTGCTAATCTCTCAGACAGTTAGAAGCCCTGTCTATTGGTCTTTATTTCTCTGCTTGTATTTTCTCTTTATCCTTTGTTCATATTTTCTCTGAAGTTCAGGGTACTGATTTTTCCCCTGAACTAGTGAATGTAATTTTAAAAGACTGTTGACCCCTTAAACAACTATCTTTCCTCGTAGATAAGATCTAAGAACTTGTGCCAGCAGCCATGCTGGGGACGCCAGGGTGGTCGCCACTACAGAGTTGGAACCCCAGATTCTAGTCTCAGTCCTGTTATTAGCTGCAGGATCTTGAGCAAATCCCTTTTTTTCTCTTGGGGCCTCAAGGTCTGCTCTGTAAAACGAAGGTGTCGGATTAGATGACCACTAAAGGGTTTTTTTGCCTTGTCGGGAGTTTCTTGAATATATTTTAAATAGCATTTTGTTTGCAGTGTTTAAATGTTTACATGTCAGGCAATGAAGGAAACTTCACTCCCTCACACATGTGGGACTGGGACAGCTGGTTAGCCAGACTTGGGGAGGGGGTGGGGAGCAGATGCAGTGTGATTTTCTCCTACTGTGGTTCTTGCTACCAGCTCACTGCCCAAGATGGGGTCATCTTTGAGCAAGACGGCCCCAACTTCAAACTCCGGATACCCCAAGTGCAGGAGGCCCAGGCTGGAAAATACATGTTTGTAGCTGGGGATCACATGAGTGAGGCCACTCTGACCATCCAAGGTGAGGCCCTACTCCCATCCATCCACTTACCCTTATCCAGGTTGCTTTCAGACTAAAAACCAAGACCAAAAATAAACCAAAAACACAGCAGAATTCATCTTAGTTGACTTTAACAATGGATTTTCTTTGGCTGGTGTTGAGTTCCAAAGGTGTGCCCTAATCTGCCCCAGACTTCTCCTAGGGGCCTTCCTCCTCTAGCTCCTAGCTCTCAGATAATGTAGACCTTACGGATTTCTTTTAAAATTACTTGAACTTATGGGACTAATATGAAAATGTGTTTAATGGAAATGTGTGTATAGAACCCATGTCAGACTGCAAACCATCTTGGGGAGGGAGGGGGAGAAAAATGTAAAACTTATGGAAGTGAATGCTGAAAATTAAAAATAAATAATGTAATTGAAAAAAAAAAACTACCCTGAACTGAAGCAACAGGAAAAATCTGTGACCATCCCCTGCAAACCTTCAAGTCATGCAAAGTATGGAAGTAAATATATGTAAATGTTTGTAAATATACAGAAGTACCCTGGATTATCTGCCTTTTTTTTTTTTTTGGATTTTCCACCTCACTGCTCTATTCTGTTGACATGAATAATTGAGAGTTGATTATTGAATGGTGGAGAGCTGTTTGTAGTCTTAGAACTTGAGTGTGAATCCTGGTTCTGTTACCACTCTTGTAGCCTTGGGCAAAGCATTTTATCTTTCTTGGTCTCAGTTTACTGATCTGTAAAATGGGGGGAGGAGAAGGGTGTTGGATTAGCAAAGTGTGCTGATAAATGTTTAACAACTGACTCTCCAAAAAGAAAAATCTACCCATGGCACACTTTTAAGTTTAATCTGCATCATTAATATTGTCTCTATCACTTTATTAAGACTAGATAATCAACAACAACAACAAATCAAGCCCTGATTTGTAGCATTTGCAGATTACTGAAACGTAAATGCTTACAATGAACATTTAGCAATAAGTTATCCAGTAAAAGCAGGCTCCAGCACACCATCAGACTAAATGACTTCAAAGACCTCTTCCAAGTCGATCTCTGTAAAGCCAAACCCAAACTCTGGGCTTCTCTCATTCAAAGGATTCATTGTTGAGCTGGTTATCACAAATACTTGGGCCCTTAGACCATCTTGAGCATTCTAAACCTTCTTTAGGATAGCACCAAGTATTTGGGCCCTTTATCATAAATATTTGGGCCCATAGACAATCTCAAGTGTTCTAAATCTTTTATTAGACTAGCACCAAACTCCTGCTCAGCTGGAAAAAAAAATTCTTCTGCTTTTAAAATTCTTCCAGTAAAGGCAAGTCAGGACTCAGTTTCTCTAACTGTAAAATGCACATTTCCCTGGATGAATTAATTAATTACTTCCTTCCACTTTGTTTAGAGCTCCCAACCATTGCCCAGGATATGCTGGAGAAACTGAAGGAACCATTGGTGGTCAAGGCAGGGAAGACTGTTGCAGTGAAGATCCCGTTTTCAGGAGAGTCTCCTGTTCAAGTTTCCTGGAGGAAAGATGGGGCAGAAGTGAAGGGAGGCGACAGGGGAGCCCAGGTGGACCACGGTGATAACTTCACTCGCCTGTGCCTTCCCAGTGCTAGTCGCAAAGACAGTGGGCAGTACATCGTGCAGCTGAGGAATGCAGGGGGCTCAGTGGATGCTCGACTCACTCTGGAGGTCATAGGTGCCAGACCCAGCTCTCTCTTCTGGCCAGGGTCCCTAAGGGATTGTTTAGGAGGCTTTGGTTTAGTCTTAGTCTGGGAGAGGGGACGTTAGATCATATTAGGGGACTTTGACAGACATCTGGGCCGTGGATTTGAAGTGACAGGATCTGGGTTCAAATCCCACCCTATGAATGATTTCTAAAGTGTTTTCCAGTTCTAGATTCTATGAATGAGTATTTGTGGTTTTCCCATTCATTTTATTGTCCAAACTTTATCTTTCCCCCCCAAACCCAACTCTGGTTTTTGTTCTTTTCTATTCTTTCCTCTCCAGAGGACTCTCCTCCCCTCTTCTGGTTAGGTTGGCCTAGCCTAGAAGAAGGATGAGTTGAGCATCACCTGGGTGGAGCCCTGGGGGCTCTGACCCAGCTTATGTGAGTGTAGTAGGTAGCTGAGCCAAAAGATAAGATTAAGGATTGCAGTCTCTGGACCAGAACAGGCCAATCCTCATACCATTCATGTCAGAGAAGCTCCTGGGAAGAGAAACTCCTTTGAGGGGCTCCTGGCTCTGCTAGGGCCCTGCTAGACCCACCTTTAGCACTTGGCTAATTCTGGAAGGAATTCTGGACTCAGAGTCAGAGTCCCTGGGTTCAAATCCTGGCTCAGCCACTTACTACCTCTGTGACCCTGGGTGAGTTTTTTGACCCTCTCTGAGTTTCAATTTCCTTATTGCTAAATTAGGAAGGTTGAATTTAGATGGTGCTAAAGGTCCCTTCTAGTCCTAAACTCTATGAAAAATCCTTACTCCTTCACTAGCCATTTGCCAGTATCCTCTGGGATGGGCTAATCCTAGAAAGTCAGAGTGAAGTCATTGTTAGCCTGTTTACTGCAGTGGAAAAGACCCCCCAGAACAAGCCCCTTCCAGACATACATATATACACACATGCTTGCTTCTTTAACCACTCCTGTTCCCTTTGGCCCCCAGACAAGCCCCAGCACCCACAGGGCCCTCTGAAGGTCCAGTACTGTCAGGGGGCAGGCATCAACCTGAGCTGGCAGCCTCCGAGGGATGATGGGGGCCGAGCCGTGCTGAGCTATGTGGTGGAAAGGCAGCAGGCTGGTAGGACCACCTGGCTGAAGCTTGGCGAGACCCCTGGAAATGTCATCACCTTCTCTGATACCCGAGTGGAAGAAGGAAAGAAATATACCTTTCGAGTACGGGCGGTAACCTCGGAGGGTTCTGGAGAGGCACTTGTGTCAGAGGAGCTGCTAGTGGCTTCTGAAGGTGAGTGGGAGTGTGGGGAAAATCTGGGAGGAAACCACACTGAAATCCCACCAGGACAAAGCCAAGGATGTTGGGAACTGTAGTTTCCCCTTGGAAAAGTCAGCAAGTGCCCTTGAAATTCTGAGATAAGGCATATGGCCAGATGATTTAGGGAAGTGTTTCCATAGTTTCCATTTCTGATACTAGCTTTCTTCTATCTGTCAATTAGATTGCTTTTTGGTGTGAGAAAAGTTCCAAGGTCCATCCTAACTCTAAAGTGATGAGTTTATGACCCTATGACCTGGGTCCAGGTCCTACCTCTACTTACCCATATGACCCTAGTGAAATCACTTATCACTTAATCCTTCAGTTTGCTTTGTCCTCTGAGGGCCTTTCATCTTCTAAAGGACCTTTGGGGTCCCTTCAAGATCTTGGTCCATGACAATCTCTGATACCTGCTGGCCCCGTGACCAAGTCACTTACCGTCCTATTGCCTCAGGCAACTCTCTAAGACTGTAGTGCTAGCCTCCATTGGTAGGAGTTACCGCCCCGGGCACTTCCTATGTGAATGAAATCCCCTGTGGGACAGGTGGGAGGTGATTACCTGGTCCTTTGCTCTGGAAGCAAGAGAGACTCTGAGTGGTTTGCCTTCATTGTTGGTGTCTCTGAGTTCTAGTCTGGGAAATACCAGACTCCAACCTCCACTGGCCTGGGGATTTTATTCTGCAGAGGTCAAGAAAACTTATTATTGGTGCAAAGGTCTCAGGGATCACATTAGGGCTCCCAACCCATCTCTGTCTCCATCCAGGGTAGGGTGACCCCCCCCCCAACATCAGCCTGGGCACATATGCTCCAAAGGGCAGGACACTGGGCACGATGAGATTTCCTCTCTATCCAAGGAGAGAAAAAATAGCAATCAATGTAAATGCTCTCTATATGCTTTTGAGAATAGTTCGACCCCTCATATTCCTTTTCATTTCCCCTTTACTTTCTCATAGCTCGTCCTAGACCTCCTCCAGCTCCGACCATTACATCAGCTACCAGCCAGGGTGTCACTCTGACATGGACAGCACCCAAGGGCCCAGGGAGCACTCACCTTCTTGGTTACTTGATTGAGAAAAGGAAGAAAGGAAGCAACACCTGGACAGCCATCAACGACCAGCCTATTTCTGGTGAGCAAGCTTGAGTGGGGGAACAGGAATACAGGGGCTTAGGGTGACAGAAGTAGACAGAAGAATAGGAGACCACCGGACCCTGGCACCAAGTCCCTGAGCCCAACCAAGTTGCCAGAGAGCAAGGCAATACTTTTCTTTCATTCCTATATTCAACTCTGGGTCTAGAGATCCAGGCCCAGGCCAATGGAGTTCCTAAGAATTCAGCAAAACTGTCTTCCTTTACCTCCCACTTTCTCAGTCCTACTGATTGTTGTTTTCCACTTAGATCACCATGATCCATTAGAAAGATCCTAAGGTATTTTAGAATGACAGCTGATCTTAGAGACCAGCTCCTCTGTCTTGCCCATTTTACAGAGGGAGAAACTGAGGCCCAGAAAAGCACAAGGGCTTGCTCACCCTCACATAGCCAGATGGTAGAAGGGCTAAGATTCAGTTCAAAATTCTATGACACCACAGTGCGATCAATAGTCACAACAATGTGGTTCTAATCTCAGCCTTATCACTAACTTTCTGTGGGACTTCCAGTAAATTACTCACCTTGCCTCTGTTTTCTTATTTCTAAAATGGAGGGAATTCCTCTTCCCCTACTATCCTTATAGGGATATGACAGAAAGAAAGAAATCCAAAGAGCTTAAGAGATAAAATACTTCTTATTATATACATAATATACATTCATGCATATATATGTACATGTATGTCTTATTTTCTATATGTGTGTATATATATGTACATATATACAGCAATTGTTCAGTTGTTCAGTCATGTCTAACTCTTTGGGACCCCATATGGGGTTTTCTTGGCAAAGATATTGAAATAATTTGCCATTTCCTTCTCTATATACAATATATACATACACGTATACACATACCTATACATATGCACTTTATTTTACATTTGTATATATATAATTATAAATATGTACTATCACACACATATCCATGCTTAATTATATATATATAATTTATTTTATTTATATATATATACATGCTTTATTATACATATCCTTTGTTTTATGGACATATACTTTGTTTTATATACACATGCATAATTTATATATATACTTTATTATATAGCCATACTTTCTTATATATTAATATAATACATATTTCTTCCTCATTAAAAAATGGAAGGATTGAACTCAATGGTTCTAAGCCCCAGGAGACCTTGTCTGGGTTACAGCTCACTGTTGCTGTGATCTTTGTGGTCCAAAGGACTTCAGTCACCATGAGGGTCTTGCTATTGCCTTAGCCAGTCACAATGAAATGATTGGGGGCACAGTACGATTCCCCCTAGGCTGCTTTCTAGGGGACTGAGGCTCAGACTGACTGTAGGATTCCTAGGGCTAACTGAAGTATGGGAATGTTCACAGAGAGGAAATGGACGGTCACGGACATACTGAAGGGCTGCCAATATGAGTTCCGAGTGACTGCTGTGGGGGCCTCTGGCCCTGGGGAGCCTGGACCCCCATCAGATGCTGTTTTTGCTCGAGACCCTATGAGTAAGTACAGATGCCAACCCTGGGAAGGCAATTCTGGGAGCAAATGGGGAGAAAATGAGAAGTCATTGATTAAAGTTCAGGAAAAGATAGGAAGTTCAATGGTCAGGAGCACCATGTTCTTTGGGATTGAGCATATGGATGGAGAACAAAGATTCCTTTAAACAGAGCATGAACAGGAACACAGTGTAGACCCCTCAGGCTAGGAGGTCCTCCTTCCTCCTCATTCCCCCCCCCACCCCAGCCTCTACACAGGACAGGTCCCTAATCCAGCCCACTCAGATGGTGCAATATGCACAGCCTTGTAAATGGTCACTCAATAAGGAGAGAAATTAACTGGGTCTGTGAGATGCAGAGGGAGAGTGTGCACTCACCCACCAGTGAGGAACAACTGCAGGGATGCACATTTCTCATAACCTTTTGGTAAATTTCTTGGATTTTAATCAGCTGCAGGGCAGTTACTATGCCCCATTTGCCCTTCTATCTTTTAGAAAGCCCCACACAGTTCAGAATAGGTACAGAGCAGGTACTCGGTCATTGTTCGAATTGAATGGAAATGAGGAGTGACTGAAATGGGTGAATGATCCCCAGAGGAGGATATTCTATAATTTATAGATTTGTCTGTTTATTCATTCATCTATTCATTTTCTATTTATCTAGTCACCTGTCCACTCATTCATCCATTCATTAATTAATCAATCAATTAATTAATTAGGTGTTGTCTGAGCCTGACATTTAGGAGAGGCAGAGTGTGGAATGGAGAAGAGAGGCAGCTTCAGACATTCAATTCAGCAAATGTTATTGAATGCTACTGTGTGAAAGGCAGGAAGCATTGCTAGATAGTTAAACTTGGGAGTCACAAAGATTTTGGTTCAGATCTTGTCTCTGATGCATATTGGCACAGGCCAGTCACAGCACCTATGGCACAGACACCTCTCTAAGACTGCAGTTTGCAGAGGTGCCACTTCATGTGGGTGGAGGGAGCTTCCACACTAGGACTTCCCCCACCTGGATAAAATTGTGGGTTCAGGAATCACCAAAACATGAAAGTGAACATGCAGACAAAAAAGAAAGACTTCCCTGCATATTGTTCAAATGTCTAAACATAAGTCATAAGCCTCTTAGTCTTCATTAGACATGTAGGTATTAGATTAGTGGTGGTGGGAATGGAGAGGAGACTGTATCGATGCAGTATTCAGGACTGTAAATCTCTTAGTACATTTGAATAAAGCCATTAAGAGAGCATGGCTCTGGAACAGGCATTTAGGATACAGACTAAAGAAGAGCAATTGAGACCACAGGGCTGTCAATGTGAATCCTGAGTGACAGTTATGAGGGCCTCTGGACCCGGGGAATCTGGACTCAGGACCTCATGAACACTGACCCCATCTCCAGAAAATTTATATTTACATTAAAAAAAAACTTTAAAAACATTTTATTTTCAGTTGAAATTTTCTCCTTCCTTCCACTCCCTCTCCTATCCACTGAGAAGGCAAATACAATACAATATGATATCATATGATATGATACAATACGATACCACCCCATCCCATCCCATCCCACCCCATCCTATTCCATCCCATTCCATCCCATTCCATTCTACGTATGAAGTCATTCCACATTAGCCATTTAAAAAAAATCAAGAAAAACAGAGGAAATGAAAAAGAAATCTGCACTCAGAGCTCATCAGTGCTCTCTCTGGAGGGGACAGCATTTTTTAAAAGCATGAGTCCTTTGGAATTGTCATGGATCATTGTATTGATCAGAATAGCCAAGTATCTCACAAGTTGATTATACTATTGCTGTTACTGTGTACAATGTTTTCCTGGGGAGTTCAGATATAATGAGAAATTAGCTGAAATCTATAGTGACTCCAGACAGAATCTATGGGGAAAGCATGTGGGTCATGAAAAGCTCTGTTTAAAGCCAGGTTGGAGAAAGGGTGGGCTGAGTCTGAAGGAGGTTAATTTAAACAATGATGGAGCAAATTGTGGAATGGAAGAGGGAGGCTGTTCTAGGCATGTGCTTCAATAGAGCATAGAAGAGCTAATGGAGAAGAACTCCTGATTTCCTATAAGGAAGCTTAGGCTCCCTGTACTTTATAAAAACAAGCCTAGTGCACTCCCTTTGGAAGGAGGTGACTCTATTTCCTATCCTGGAAGATGGAGTTCCCGTTGTATCCTTCCAGGACCACCTGGCCCTGTTCGGGATCTCCAAGTGACTGACATATCCCATACCAGCATCACGTTGAACTGGGCCAGACCAGATGACCAGGGTGGGGATGAAGTCCAGGGCTATCTGGTGGAGCTGAGGAGCTTAGACAGTCTCCAGTGGAGCCGCTGCCATCCTGGCACTGTGAATGGTACCACCTACACTGTTAAGGGGCTCCAGCCACAGGAGGCCTACTTCCTGAGGGTAACAGCTGTCAATGACGGGGGTCAGAGCCAGCCCACCACTCTGGACACCTGCATCCAAGCCATGCCTGCATCTGGTGAGTATCATTTCATCTCTCCCTTCCATTTTCCACCCTCCACCCGTGTGTTGCCCAAAGAGCATCCCTGCCTACGTTCACTGGAATTTGTTATACCTGACCTCCCAGACACCAGATAATCTTCACATTATTTCATACACAATGTTGAGTTTGACTAAATCATTTCACTTTCCTGGGTCTTGGTTTCCTTATCTGTAAAATGAGAGGCTTAAAGAAGCATATTTTTTGGACCTCAGAACCTTGGTGTTTTCTGCAAGGTGAATGGGCTTCCATGACAAATTGTTGATGCCAGCTAGTTATCTAGAAGAGGCTGGCCCTTCTCCCAGCTCAAATTCAAGGGCCTCTTACTTGAGGAGGCTATACCAGATCTCAGGATTCCTTCCCCTCTCTCATCTCAACTCCAACTCTCACCTCAGGTCAGATTGGACTGGGGTCTACAAGGGGAAGTCACAACCTGGGGGAGAGATAACAATTACCCCCAATACTCATGGATATCTATCCACTGTAGGAACCACACAGCTAACTCTGTTTCCCTATCCCCCTCTCCCATAACATTCTCTTTCAACCTATTCCTTCTCTAGGTCCTCTTCCTCCTCCTTCACCCAATATTTTCCTACTGGTCCCTGTACCTTTTAACCTCACTCCTCCCCAAACCCCAAAACACTCCCAATTCTACTAGTCCTGGGATTTAAAAAATTTCCTGGTGTTTACATCCATGGCTGAATTGACTGAACCTGAGGAAAATGACAATGACAAGTTGGGCTCCTAGTTAGGAAGAGTCATGTGAGCTGACATTCACTTGCTCTGTAGACCTTCTCTCTTTATTCTAAGGCAGAGGTTGAGGGCAGGGGGCCAAGAGCAGAGGAGAGGGAGAGAGATGACCAAAGCTGTCTGCTTTCTAGTCCCTCCCAAGTTCCTCATGGATACTGCCACCACAGACTGTGTGACTGTCAAGTCTGGAGACATGGTCCGTGTTCCTGTTTCCTTTGAGGTGAGTCTTCCCTTGTGTAAAGGGAATCAGAACTGGGACCAGGGAGTAAGTACCCCATCATGGAAGCCTCGAAATTTTCAGCCTTCTTCCCTAGTGTTCAGGAAATGGACAAGAAACAAGGCTACATTTTGTTGAGGTGTGTCATGAGTGAAATTTAACAAAAAGACAAACTAAGGTACCTTTTCTGAGCATGATATCATATTATTAATAGGGAACTACTTGCCAAGAAATGGGTCATTTATGCCAAAGACTCTGAGCAAAAAGGATAGCTCCCTTTGTATAGGTTTTGGAGAGGGTAACACCATCTGGTTGAGGGAATCATGGTTGGTCATGTAGCTGGAGGCACGGGGAACAATACGATTCATTGGAAGTTTGGAATAAAGGGCTAGCAACAACCCCCTGCCTTCTCTTCTGTGACTAAGATGTGTGCATTATTTGAGTCTATCTGCAAGATAGTGGCCCAGACGTCTTTGGATAGCAACCCAGACATCCTTGAAGAATAACTTGGTACTGTAGAGATTCTAGCTCTGATTCCTTTGTGTTAATCTGTGTACCCAAAGTCTGCAGAATTTCTCAAGCAAGAATAAAACAGTCAATTAGCAGGAGATCTGGAGGTCTAAACTTAACCCATTATAGACCAGCTGAATTCTGAACTAAGGCCTCTTTTTCAACGTGTAGTTTCCAGGAGGAACCAGTCAATTAGAAGGGGAGACCTCAGAGGCTGAGGACACTTCCAATGGGAGAAGTAGCCCAAAGGTGGAAGGAGCTTTCAGGGTGAAGAAGTTTCTATGATATAATAGAGAAAGGCCCATAGGGATGAATTAGGAATGGAGCCTAGAGGTAAATGCATTTCCAAACTCTTACTGCTTGTATACCCAACTCTCCATTATTCCCATGAATGAAAGTTGGTCAGTATCATGGATAATCCAAACCCAGATTATCTTTGACATCCAATTGCGTGTGTGTATGTTTGTGCATGTGCAGGAATAAGGTTATGAACAAGATGATCAGTTCTTTAGAGAGATTTATCCTTCCCTTCTCTCTTGGATACTTTTAAAGCTTGCCTCTAAATGGGCAATGTACTTTTGATTCCCTCTTCCTTGCTTCCTCAATTGTGACAATGTGCCTAAGATCACACAGAGAGCCAGAGGCATCCACAGAAGCTACTGTGGGCAAAACTGAGCAGAGTGATGGGAAAGGAACAGAGAAGGGGCTGTCCAGGGGAGCCAGTCAAAGTCAAGCTGAAATGCTAAACCAAGGGATGGGTTTGTGTGGACTATTCACAGGCTTTTCCCATGCCAGAGGTGATTTGGCTGAAAGATGGACTTCCCCTGTCCAAAAGGACAGTCATCACCATCAAAGATGGCCTCACTCAACTTCTAATTCCAGTGGCCAGCCTCTCAGACAGTGGCCTCTACACCGTGATGTTGAGGAGCCTACAGGGGAAAGAAGTGACCTATAGCTTTCTCATTAGAGTATCAGGTAAAGCAAGTCATTCTTCTTTCCTTTCCCCTTATACACTACCAGGAATTATTGACTCAGACTGTGGGGGTGGGGTTATACCTAAAGAACGTCCTTACCACTCATCATAGGGCAACAGAGATTCTAGCTGGTAAGTGGTCCCTCTATAGTGAACAATGAGAGATGGTCTCCCCACCAAATTCTCAAATAGAGATGGAGATGGGACAGAGAAGGATTAGAGATTAGACCCCACTATTCCTAAGCCCTAAGAATCTCCCTATAAATTGTCCATCAGTCAGTCAATAAGCATTTATTAAATGCCTACTGTGTGCTACTGTACTGAGTGCTGGGGATACAAAGAGAGGCAATAAATAATCTCTGCCCTTAAGCATGAAAAACAAATATGTGCAAATAAGTTACATACAGGATAAATTGGAAATAATCAACAGAGAGAAGGCCTTAGCATTAAGAGAGACTGGCAAAAGCTCTCCATTTTATATGCAATTCAAATGTTGAATTTAAGATGTGTATTGGATATCTAGTTCATGAGATCTTATAGACAGTTGGAATTTTGAGACTGGAGGTCAGCAGAGAGGTTAGTAATGGTAATTAGATCCATGGGATCTTGTAAGATCACCAAGGGAAGCAATATAATGGGAGAAGAGAGGAGAGCCCAACACAGAGCCCTGTGGGACACCTTTGGTTAATGGGTATGACCTGATTGAGGATTCAGCAAAGGAGACTGAGGAATGGACTGATAGGTAGAAGAAGCAGGAGAGCACAGAATCCTGAAACCCTAGAGAGAAGAAAGTATCAAGGAGAAAAAGGTGATCAACATTGTCAAAGGCTGCAGAAAGATCAAGGAGAATAAGGACTGAGAAAAGTGAATCAAATTCTCTCACACAGCCTCACTGAACCTCTTGGGCAAGTGGGCGGAGGACTATATAGACTCTATATGTAATATCATCACAAAAATTTGTAAAGTGGTTAGCTGTAAGGGGCATCAAACATCACCCAGTAAATTGCACAAACCCAGTCTTTGCTTTTTTAGGAGTTTAGGAGTCAGAGCAGAAAGGTGACATAGAAACAGCCAGTACATTGACATAATGCCATTATCTAATTAACTGCAAAGTAATCAGTAAATAACGGATGTTTATTAATGCCTACTATACGCCAGGCATATAGAAGACAAAACAGTGTCTGCCCTCTGGTTACTGGGATGGTGTGTGTGGAAGTGGTGAACAGGGAAATAGATAAATGTAATACCAACTAAAAGGTGATAGAATAAAGGAGGGCTGGAGGGAAGGAAATCTGAGGAGGCCAAGAACACTGTCAGCTGTGAGGAGTAGGGAAAGGACTTGGGAAAAGCTTCATGGAGAAGATAGCACCTGAGCTTATTTTGAAAGAAGAGAATGGAAATGCATTCTAGAATTGGAGGTGGCCCTACTACTTTTAAAAACTAGCCCATGTATTTAAAATATTCAAGTGGATTAAAACAAATATTTTTCAGCAGAGTGAAAATTTTAGCCATATCCCTTGAGATAATTGGTGACTCCCTGCCCCGCCCCCTTCCAGGGGCATTGCACACTAAACTGGGATTGGATAATCACTGGGTCTTAGTTCATATTAAAATGCACCTGTATTTCCTGGCCACATATTCCCTCTCTGAGGAGCAGGCTTATTAACAGAGAAAAAATGGTCTAAGATTTCAAATGTGCCCCACAAAATAAGTAACCAGAGATGCTTACATATGGATTTTCTCCTCCTACAGCATCTCCTGCTGCCCCAGGGCCCATCCGGCTGGAGGAGAATGTCTCTGGGACAGTGACAGCAGTGTGGGAGCCACCTCCAGATGATGGTCAGGGTGGCTCTCTCTACTACACTGTGCTAACACGCTCCTCAGCCCACTCTGCCTGGCGGGAGGCAGGGGACCGGATCTACACCAATCGCTTCACTCTTGCTGGCATCCTCCCTGGCCACCAGTATTACTTCCGAGTTGTGGCTAAGAATGAGCTGGGGACCAGTGATCCCTCTGACACCATGGAGCCCTGGATCATCCCCCGGCAACGAGGTGAGAAGGTCTATGTGTTGGTCCTGGGGTGTCTAGAATCACTCTTGAAGAAGAGAATTTATTTTCAGAAATAAATGGGAGAACTCAGGCTGTAGGAAGTCTTGCCTATTGTTCTCATATCTTGGAAAGATAGAATGTTAGAGCTGGAAGGGATCTTTGAGACCAGCTAGACCAGTTCCTTCATTTTACAAAAGAGAAAACTGACCCAGAGTGGAGAGGTGAGCTTGAACAAGGTTATACATTAAGTATTAAAGCAGAGACCAAAATCTGGACTCCTGGATCCCTGACTACTGCACTAGACAGTGCTGTAGGTTTCATAATTCAAGGACTGAGAGAACTTGGAAGAAGGAGCACAGGAGAGGAGAGGGTGAGAACAGAGCTGAGGCCTAATTCTAGGCTGTAGCCTGGAGTTGTGACCACTCCTCTTCCTAGCTTACTTGAGCATTTTTCTCCCGCTAGCTTCATTTCCCTATGCATTCACTCTTTCTCTCACTCACCAATCTGTTTACTCCTTCACCTATCAACACACCCACTCTTGAGTGGCCTTGTATCTGTCTCTCTTCACACATGACCCTTCGTATCTTTGTGGGTGAGAGTATGTGAGGAGGGGGTTATACTTGGTTTATATGTGTCATCATCACCCCTGACTCAGAGCTAGAACAGAGAGTGGGTCTGGGGATGAGACAAATTTGGGTTCATTTTTCTCTGGAAAAAGGTGCTTTTATAGTCTAATAAATCTGGTTATTAAATACACATGCATGAGTGTGGTTGTGAATGTACTCACTGATATTAGGTATTATGGTGCAGTAGAAAGTGCTGAATTCAGAATCAGAAGACCTATGTTCAAATCTGAGCTGTGCTATGGGAGTAACATATATTACTTCTCTGGATCTCATCTGTAAAATGAGGGGACAGGGAAAGGTTACTTCTATCACTAAATCTATGCTGTCTGACTCCAGAGGGGAATATCAAGGAGGCAAATTCAATTCATAGGCAGAACCAAGGATTGTGGGGGTTTGGGGAAGGGTTGGATGAGAAGATGTCTGGAGTCCCTTACAGTCTTAAATCTGTGATCCTACTATTACCCATCATTCCTTCCTGAGCCTCTAGCCTCCCATTCTGTGTTATCATTGCAGATAAATTTACGGTGAAGATGCCCAATTTCAAGGAGCCAAATCTGAGCCAGAAGCCCTATTTCCTGGTCAATCTACGGCCACACCTGCTGCCCCAAGGCTGTGAATGCTGCATGAGTTGTGCTGTGAAGGGAGAGCCTAGACCCAGAGTCACCTGGTTCAAGGATGATGAGAGCCTGGAAGGCAATCCCAATGTATATAGTACGGACGTACTGGGTGTCTGCTCCTTGGTCATCCCTAGTGTCACTCCCAAGGACAGTGGCAAGTACAAAGCTGTGGCTGAGAACCAGCTGGGCCAGGCAGTCAGCACAGCTACCCTCATTGTTACAGGTAACAGTGACTTCTGTGTTAGCCAGTCAGTCACTGACCACACTGACTGAATGTCCTGTGTGCATCTATCTCTCCTGAGAGCTTGCTTGGGGTGGGGGTGCCTGGAGATCTGGAGGATGGAAGAAAGACAGCCTTTGCCTTCATTGAACCCCTGATCTGATGGGGAAAATCCCCCAGGGATCTCCCAGGCTGGTGGGGGAGGATATGGTATGTTAGACCTAGTGTTAAAGATACCCAGTAGTACTTTTCCTAATATTAACTAATTATAGAACCAGAGGCAGGGCCCTTCACTTCTGGACTGGCTTGAGCTAGATCAGGGATTTTTATCTTTTTGTGTGTGCATCATAGACCCCTTCTCAGAATAATGGTTTTAAATGCACAAAATGAAATGAATAGGATTAAAATATATATATTATTCCCGGCAGCTAGGTGGTACAGTAGATAGAGTATTGGGCCTAGAGAGTCAGGAAGATTCATCTTCATGAGTTCAAATCCAGCCTCAGAAACTTACTAGCTGCGTGACCCTGGGCAAGTCACTTAGCCCTATTTGTCTCAGTTTCCTCATCTGTAAAAGGAGCAAGAGAAGAATATGGCAAACCAAGAAAACCCCACATGGGGTCATGAAGAATTAGGTACAACTGAACAATAGCAAAAGTCGATCAGGGGTTCTTATCCTTTTTTGTATCACACACCCCTTCCCAGAATAACGTTTTTAATGCCCAAATAAAATAAATAGGATAAAAAAGCCTATATTATGTTATAGTATAATATATAATTATATTTATGTTATATTATGTGATTATAATATATTATATTCATTGTATTCCATTATATCACATTATATTGTATCATGTCTCATATCTTATATCAAATTGAAATATAGTTACCAAAATATTTTTAAAAACCAAGTTCACAGATTTTAGATTAAGAACCCCTAGACTAGGGGCGGCTAGGTGGTGCAGTGAATAGAGCACCGACCCTGAAGTCAGGAGGACGTGAGTTCAAATCCGGCCTCAGACACTTGACACAAAAACTAGCTGTGTGACTTTGGGCTAGTACTAACTGCCCTGCAAAAAGAAAAAAAAATAAAAAGAACCCCCAGACTAGATGATTTTCATTTTCATTCAAGCTCCAATGTCATCTGGTTCTGAGATCATGTGCACAGGTAGCCTAGTGGATAGAGTGCTAAGCTTACAAGCAGCGAGATATGAGTTCAAATCCTTCCTCCTACACTTATTAGTTTTATGAGCTTGAGAAAGGCATACAACCTCTCTCTGCCTTTGTTTCCTCATCTGTAAAATGGGGATAATAATAGGTCCTACCTTGGGGGGGTGGAATTGTTACAAGGATCAAATGAGATCATGTATAAAGTGCTTTGCCGCAGTAAGGCGTTGTGTCACTGCTGGCTGTTATAGAACCACACATGAGTATTGTAGTGATGTAGCTTTATAGAACAGCCCTCCTAGATGACAAGGAGAGGCTGCTGTCCTGGGAGCCATGTACGATTGAGGGGGTTAGTGAGCGAAGGCTTCCTGCAGGAAGTGGAGGTTTGAGCTGGGTTTAGTGGAGATCTACAAGAAGGGTGTCTCAAGCTGAGAGAATTAGCCTGGGGTCATTGAGAAGGCTCTGGGGACAACCTTGTCCTTTAGCTCCCTCAGCTAAAGGAATTTGAAGAGAGAAGTCCCTGGAATGTAAACCTCATTAAATATGGAACGTGGCCAGGAATTTGGGGCTTTCTTGGGCTCTACCTCAACTTGTCTGTCCTTTCCTGTGGTATGGACCGTGTCTCAGTTCCTGTTTCTCCCTCTTTCCCAGAATCCTGCTTTTAGTGTGACTGGCACCATCACGACCCTGTCCATCCCTGCAATGCAAAGAATGTATTCTCCCAAGGATCTGGTGCTCCCTATCATCCTGCATCCTGCCAGCTGCCATAGGGCTCCTGGGATCTGTGGGGTGGGCAGCCCATAGAAGGCTGCATTGAGATATGCAGGCAGAGCAAAGGCGAGCTTCCTGGGGAATTCTCAGCCCAGCAGACACATCAGCAGGGGGCCGTAGAAGCTGTATAGATGAACACTTGGGGCACCAGCCCTCTCACCAACGTCTGAGGAGAACCACTTGCCATATTGCTGTGGCAGCAGACTCTCCCTCCCCTCTTGCTTCAGTATTTGTTCTTCATCCTTTGGTGAATGCTTAGTTTTCCCAACTGGTTCACTCAGCCAGAAACAGCAAGAGCTGTGATTGGTACAAAAGGAAAGCTAGGGTCAATGGATAGAGAGGTTTTTTGTGTGTCTTGTTATTAAATTACTAGTATGAAGTGGCTATAAAGTGGATGCAAATCAATTTGGGATGGAGGTTGTGTCTAGGCAGGGTCACACACACACACACACACACACACACACACACACACAAGCATCTCAGGCCAGGCCCTCTCTCTATGCCCTAAATGCCGTGCCCATCCTTAGTCACTGCAAAGATATTGAGTCTCTTACTTGGCAAGAAGAGAGAAAACTAGATTTAAAAAGTCAATCAACAAGCATTAATTGATTATTTGCCATGTGCCTTGGGAGCAACAAAAAGACATATAGATATGATCTCTGCCCTCAAGGATTTGATGGTATAGGTGTAGTTTAAGAAACAAGATACAAGCACATTAAAAAGTTAAAAAGTAATACCAAATAATTGATAGGAAAAATACTTCTCCCTAGAGTAGCAGTTCTCTAGAGTAGACCCCCTTTGGGGGTCCAATGACCCTTTCACAGGGGTCACAGGGGTTGCCTAAGACCATAAGAAAACATGTATTTCTAATGGTCTTAGGAACCAAGACACTGTTCCTCTATCTGTCTCCAGATGGGTCCGCCCACATGCAGATACACTCACTTACGAGTATTAAAGGGTTGTGGCATTAAGAAGGTTGAGAACCACTGCAAAGAGGTTCAGAAAGGGAAGAGATCACTGTGAGTTTGAAAACTCCGTGGACAACTTGGTGTAGGAAGTGGAACCTACATTGGACTTTGAAAGATTGACAGGGTTCAAATAAGCAGAAAGTGGGTGTGGTAGGGCCTCTTCTCTAGCAGAGAGGCCTGAGCCTACCTAGTTCAGGGCTATAAAAGAACAAACTAAAAGGTTCTATGGGAAGAGCTTGCCTTCTGCCTTGGCAGATTCCCCCAATACCACTTCCCTAAACACAGAGAGAGATGACCTCTCTGGGAAGGTCCCCAGGAAAGGCCATACCAAGGCCACCCAGGTTGTTGTTGTTTTCAGGGCATATACAATTGCAGTCAAGGAAGGGAAAATACTTCCATTCTTTTAAATAATTGTGCCGAGTTCTGGGTGATACATTTTGGAAAGAGAAATTGTGAGCTGCAGAATGTCCAAAAGAGGGTGACCACGATGGTGAATGACCCGGAGACTTTGCCAAGGAAGGCTTAGCTGATGAAAGTGGGGATGTTTCATCAGCATGAAGAAAACACTTGGGGCAGACTGAAAGTACTGACCTTTTGAGGAAGAACTGAGTTTGTTCTGCTAGGACAATGGGCAGTCCTGGGAGACAAGGGCAAATGACTAAGACAGGAGAATTTAGATTTGAGATGAGAAAAAAACTGCTTAGCAATTGCAGATATCCAACTATGGAATGAGTTGCCTGGTCCCATCACTAATCATCCAGTGCTAGCCATTGAGGATGTTGCAGAAAGAATTCCTATTCATGCATAAGTTGGACTCAATGTCCTTTGGGTTTCCATGGTTCTGGGCATCAGAGCTCTTTAGGCCTGGAAAGGGTCCTAGGTTTGTCAGAGCCCTGCTCAGAAGCTGCTCTTCAGGGTACCTTAAAGGCCCCTCTTCAGGAGAGGAAAGGGGAGGTGGGAACATTGGAAGATTTGGTTTCCTGGTCAGACAGGACAAGCCCTCACTTTGGACCATCCCTGACCAAAGATACCTCTGGCTTCCAGATACTGGGATTAAGCCCTGTGTAATTTCTCCTGTCCAAAACACATGTACCCAACCACATTTTGACATCAAATCTTGACAGCTGTTCCTCAGCTGTCCTCGTGCTTTTTGCAATGTCCATTTTCTATCCTTAGCTTCTACACACCATCGTGTATCCTGCCTTTTCTTATTGCTAAATTCCAGGGACCTGAGGCAACACTGAGGGGCTCTTCACAGCCTTTGCAACAGAAAGGAAGGGGCTAGGTTGGTGAAAAACTATGGGGAAAATCAGATGGGGTGTGCTTGATCCAATGTGTCACTTCGGAAAAAAATAAGTATTTCCTAACAAGTTAGGACAGTCACCAATTAGGACTATGACCTTTCTTCCCCTTCCCCTTCCCCTTCCCCACCCATGAGGGTGCACTCCTTCCTGCCCATCTCTTTTACTCTCCTCCCCACCATACATACACCTGACACAAAAAGAAAGAGGCTTGAATTATAAAAAGTCATTGAAGTTAGTTGTTAAAAATTTGTTTGGGGTCTAAAATATGTAACTAGAGGAACTGATACAATGGCCTCTGGAAAGGTTTTTGAACAGGAAAAAATCTGCCTGAATAGAGTAGGTTAGGCCCATTCCTATGTATGGAGAGGAGACTGAACCGAACTGTCTGTGTAGATGAAATAATATGTAACCCCACCAAGGAAAATACCCCCTTGAGGATATCACTCTGCTCATCTAGGCCTTGTTTGCTTTCTGCAGGTCCAGCTTCAGCTACTGTTGCTGCTACTACCCCTGCTGCTCCTGTTACTATTGCTGCTGCTGCTACTTCTGCTGCTACTACTACTATTGTTAGTTACTGTTGCTGCTCCTGTTACTATTGCTGCTGCTGGGGCTGCTGCTGCTGCTGCTGCTGCTGCTGCTGCTGCTGCTGCTACTACTACTACTACTACTACTACTACTATTGTTACTGTTACTGTTGCTGCTCCTGTTACTATTGCTGCTGCTGCTGCTACTACTGCTATGATTGACTGCTGCTGCTGCTACTGTTACTACTGCTGTGGCTCCAGCTACTATTGCTGCTACTGCTGCTGCTGCTGCTAATACTATTGCTATGACTACTATTACTGCTACTCGAAGAGGAAAATTGCTCTGAAGTTTTAGAATGAGAGGGTAAAATAGGAATAGAAAAAAACTAATCTATCAATCACTTGAGAAAGAGATCTCAAGATGGAGACTTATGGGACATCATAGCTAAGTTTCAAAGCTCCATGTCAAGGAGAAAATACTACAAGCAAGAAGGAAAAAAAAACCCAATTTAAATGCAGTGAGGATAACAAGATTTAGCAGCTTCTACCTTAAAAGATGTCACAGAACAGCCTATTCTGAAGGGCAAATGAGCTGGGCTTTATGATGTATAAAAAGTTCAAGAGACATAGTTTCTGGGTTATTAATCATTTTATTAATTACTTCTGTTAGATAATTAATGAATGGTCAGTCATTTGGCCATTTCTCATAAACCAAAAGACTTTTCGTGGAAGCTACTAGACACTTTATTAGCTCTTGGAAGAATGGGTATTCCTGAGGGTGAAAATCAACTTTGATTAGTTAACAAGTGATGAAAGAATGAATAGTTTAATGAGAGTGGGCTTATTCTAATAAGGTCCATTGTGTTTGTTAGACGGCTCTGGGTGAAAGTGGATTCCCCCTTTTGTTTAGATTACACCCAGTGGGGTGTTATGGGTATAGATAAGTCTCTTTATCCAAGACTGAGGAATGCTATTTTCACTTTCTTTCACTTTTTTTCTTTTATTTGAGTCTTTTTGTACAAAATGACTAATATGGAAATGTTCTACACAATTGCACATGTATAACCCATATCTGATTACTTACCATCTCAGGGAAGGGTGAAGGGAGGGAGAAAAAGGATAGAATTTGGAACTCAAAATTTTAAATAAAAATGCCTAAAAAATTGAGAAAAAAACTAATTGGAGACAAATAACCTAATCTTAAAGAATTAATGGGTTAATGACAAAACAATTTTATTAAAATAATTTAAAATTATAAACAATGTTATTAAAGAGAATAATAATAATGAAACAGCATATCAAAAGCTATGGGACACAGCAAAATTAATAATCAGAGGAAAATTTCTATCTCTAAATGCTTACATTAACAAAATAGAGAAAGAACAGACCAAGAAATTGGGCACACGATAAAAAAAAACTAGAAAAAGAAGAAATTAAAAATCTCTGATTAAACACCAAATTAGAAATCTTAAAAATTAAAGATGAGATTAATGAAATGGAATGTAAGGAAATCATTGATTAATAAATAAAACTAGAAGTTGGTTTTATGAAAAAATGATAAAATAGATAAACTACTGGTTAATATGATCAAAAAAAGAAGAAACCAAATTACTAATATCTAAAATGAAAAGGGTGACTATATCACCAACAAAGATTAAATCAAAGCAATTATTAGGAATTATTTTTTTTTGCTTTTTTTTTTTGAGGGCAGTTGGGGTTAAGTGACTTGCCCGAGGTCACATGGCTAGCTTTTTGTGTTAAGTGTCTCAGGCCGCATTTGAACTCAGGTACTCCTGACTCCAGGGCGGGTGCTCTACTCACTGCGCCACCTACCTGCCCTATCAGGAGTTATTTTGCCCAATTATGTGTCAATAAATCTAGCAATTTAAGCGAAATGGAAGAATATTTGCAAAAATATAAACTACCTAGATTAACAGAAGAGAAAATAGAATATCTAAATAAGCTCATTTTAGAAAAAGAAATTAACAGGCTAGCTTCCTAAGAAAAAACATCAGGACCAGAAGGATTTACAAGTGAATTCTAACAAATATTTAAAGGTCAGTTAACATCAATATTAAATAAATTGTTTGGAATAATAGGCAAAGAAGGAGTCCTACCAAATTCCTTTTATGAAACAAATATGGAGGCAGCTAGGTACTTCAGTGAATAGAGCACTGGCCCTGGAGTCAGGAGAACCTGATTTCAAATGTGACCTCAGATACTTAACACTTACTAGCAGTGTGATCTTGGGCAAGTTACTTAACCCCAATTACCCTGCTTTCCTCGACTCCCAAAAAAAGAAAAAATGAAAAAACATAAACAACTTCAATAAATATGATGCTGATACCTAAACTAAGAAGACAAAAACAGTAAGAAAATTATAGACCAATTTCATTAATGAATATGTATGTAAAAATTCAAAATAAAATACCATCCAGGAAATTACAATTGTATATCACAAAGATTATATATATATGGTGATCTAGTGAGATTTATACTAGGAATGCAGGGATGGTTTGATAGAAGGAAAACTACTAACATAGTTGATTATCTCAATAAAAAATAGAAAAATCATGTGATTATATCAACCGATGCAGAAAAAACTTTTGACAAAATACAACACTCGTTCCTATTAAAAACACTCAAAAACATAGGTATAAATGGATTTTTCCTTAAAATGATAAGAAGCATCTACCTAAAGCCATTGGCAAGCATTATTTGTAATGGGAATCAGCTAGAAGTCTTTCCAATAAGATCAGGAATGAAACAAGGATGCTGTTATCACCAATATTATCCAATATTGTGTCAGAATTCCTAGCAATAGCAAGAGAAGAAAAAGAAATCTAAGAAATCAGAATGGTCAATGAGGTAATAAAACCATTTCTCTTTGTAAATGATATGATGATATACTTGGGAAATCCTAGAGTTTCAATTAAAAAGTTAGTTGAAACAATAATTTTAACAAAGTAACAAGTTATAAAATAAACTTACATAAATCATCAGCATTTTTGTATATCACCAACAAAACCCTGTAAGAAGGGAGAATGAGAGATACTCCATTTAAAATAACTGTGGACTGTATAAAATACATGGTAGTGTACCTGCCAAGACAAACCCAGGAACTACATGATCATATTATAAAACACTTTTTATAGAAACAAAACCAGATTTAAATAATTGAAGAAATAGTAATTGCTCATGTATGGGTAAAACCAATAAAATAAAAATGACAATTCTACCTAAATGAATTTATTTATTCAATGCCATTCCAATTAAACTACCAAAAATTATTTTATTGAGCTAGAAGAAACAATAAAATTCATTTGGAAGAACAAAAGTTCAAGAATATCAAAAGAATTAATGAAAAAATATAAAGGAAGGCAGTTTAGCAGTGACTACATATATTACAGCTTTTTAGAGCCACCTTTGTGATTTTGAGCCAACCTTTGCTTGGCAACTCTTGAGAAATGGGAGCCCACTATCTTTCATGGCAGTCCATTCACCTTTTGCAGGGTTCTGATTGAGCCCACCCCTCATCTGTGGGGCAGTTAGGTAATGCAGTGGATTGAAGGCTGTATCAGGAGTCCAGAAGATCTGAATTCATATCCAACCTCAGGCACTTACTAGATGTGTGATATTGCACAAATCTCTTACCCCTGTTTGCCTCAATTTCCTTATCTGTAAAATGAGCTAGAGAAGAAAACGGCAAACCACTCCAGTAACTTTGCTAAGAAAATCCAAAATGGGAAGAGTTGGACATGACTGGATACCTCATCTATAAACTGGGGTTCGCACCAGATTGCTTCTAAGTCCCTTAAAACTTTAAATCTACGATTGTGTGTTCTGTGATCTTATAAATGACTCCATTTATTGTTTTCTTGGAAGAAGATCTCTAAGGATCTGTGTTTGGCCCTATGCTGTTAAACACTTTTGATCAGGGAAGAAATGGCATAAATGCTAAACTGGGCATCATGCCACACAGGAGAGTAGGGGGCATGGGGATGAGAGGGGGCATGACAGAGGGGAGGGCAGGGTCTGGGGGAAGGATGCTAGAAGCACACACTTCAGGAAAGGGACAGGGACAG
>CM053593.1:83471307-83489868 GCA_028646575.1 Pseudocheirus occidentalis
GTGGGTGACAAGGAAGGAATCGAAAGAATCTAGAATTTAAAGTTCTGCAATGCCTGCAACTAGGAATTAAGATATACAGGGGCTGGGGTAGGGAGACCCTCCCAGCCCTATCAGAAAGTAAGAAAGCAAGGGGAGGAGCTTTACAGTGGGATCGCTGTTTTGGGGTTGGGGTAGGGGAAAGACAGGGAGAAAATTTGTAATTCAAAAATCTCATGAAAATGAATGATGTAAACAAGAAAACAAATAAAATAAAATAAAGTAAAATAAAATAAATAATGAAAAAAACCCACTTTTGATCAATGCCATGGACAGAGGCATAAAAAGCTTATTCATTGCATTTGTAGATGACACAAAACTGGGAAATGATAGCGAACACTGGATAAATGAGATCCAAGAATCCCAACAAGCTAGAGTTCTGGGCCGATGCTAACAAGAAGAGATTCGATAGAGATAAATATGAAGTCTTAAAATTGCATTCAGAAAACAACTTCACAAATACAAGACTGGGAAGGTGTGGTTAGATAGTAGTTTGTCTGGACAAGATCTAGGGGCTCATAAGAACTAGAAGGGACCTTAGAGACCCTTTTATAACAAAAACAATAACAATAAAAGTAATACACTGGTGTTTTTGTAATGCTTTAAGATTTTCAAAGTATTTTGCAAATATTATCTCAGTTGATCCTCACCATAACCCTATGAAGTAGGTGCTATCATTTCCCCAATTTTGCAGATGAGGAAACTGAGGCAGACCTGGGTTAAGTGATTTGCCCACAGAGTGACACAGTTACTAAGTGTCTGAGGCTGTATTTGAACTCAGTGCTTCCTAATTCCAGATCTAGACTCTATCCACTGTGTCACTTAGCTATCTCTATAGATTTTTTAAAAAATTGTTTTTTGCTTTTTTGGAGGGGGGAGGGCAGGGCAATTGGGGTTAAATGACTTGCCCAAGGTCACACAGCTCGTACGTGTTAAGTGTCTGAGGTTGGATTTGAACTCAGGTCCTCCTGATTCCAGGGCCAGTGTTCTATTCACTGGGTCTCCTAGTCACCCCTATAGATTTTTTTTTAAAGAGGTAAAGAAACTGAGACCTAAATTGGAGAAGTAGTTTTTGTGGTTTTCATGAACCGCACGCTCAGCATGAGACAGACAGCATGATCACAGACTGGGGTGATCTTCAGTCACATTTAAATGGAATTAGCTTCCAAGATAAAGAGCTAATAGTCCCTCTGTGCTCTGCGCTGGGCAGAATACATCTTGAATACTGTGCTCAATTCTAGCTGCTCCTATTTAAGAAGGGTATCAATAAACCAGAGAGCATCCAGAGTGGAATTTCCTTTCAGTCAGAGCCCCCAAAGGTGAAGAGACTGCTATGGAAGGTAGTGGGTTCCCACTTCTCAAGAGTTGCCAGGCAGAGGTTAGATGACCATTTATTGGGCATAGTCAATGGCTCACTCAATTAACAAGCATATATTCCATATCAACTATCTTCTCCATCTGTATTTAATATTGTAATGTAGTGGGACTAGAGGCAGAGTTGGAGGCACTACCTTTTGTCACCATAGAATTATAGGATGGGAAATATATAGATGGAAGTAACCATAGAGGCCATCTAGATCACCATCCAAGGACCTTTCATTTTCCTGAGAGATGAGGAGATAGATCTGAACTCTGTTTCACTGTGACCCAAAGTAGGAGATCAAAGCTGGGAAGTAGAGCTCAGGTTCTGTTCCCCAGGATCATCACCTTCAGTCCTTTACTAAGCACCTACTATGTGTAAAGCACTTTATTACATGTAGATGTGCTGGGTCAGGTGTGACCTCTCCTTCAGAACTCTCTCTTGGTGCTGCCCCTGTCCTGAGCCTAGGATCTCTTATCTGTCAGGTCCCCTGTACTGCCTTCTCTAGTGTGGGGTGATGGGAAGAGTACTGGGCTAGAAGTCAAAAGATATCTGTGCCACCCTACAGAGGAGATAACTAACTGGCTGTATGACCTAGGGAAAGTCACTTCACCAATTTGAACTCATTTCCTCATCTATTAAAAGCATTTGTTTACATTAGTGGTGCTGATGTGGTTTGAGAGGTTCAGGGAACCCCCAAAGACGTTGAGTACTGGACAGAGTCATCTAGAATGAATTCACGGACTCAAGTATTCTTCAAAGTCAAGTCGGCAAAGGTTTATTGTAACACCAATATGATGGGCAGAGCTCCCTAAGGAATTTACAAATTAACAGAAATGATGCTAAAGCTTATATAGGGAAAGTAGTGGATTATCTGCAGATATGCTAATTAGGTGATAATTGGCAACCTTGGTCACAGGCATCATTCACTACTAGAAACCAGGGGAAAGGGTTTCTCAGGTGTGTACTTTTGGTCTGGTTCCTCTGTAGCGAGATAGCTTTGAGAGTTGATGTCTATAGTTTGACCTATGGATTGAATATGATAACTTTGGGAATCAATATACGATAATTCTGTGGTCAGAAGAGAGTCCAGGTATTATAAGAGCATTTTTTTCAGAGGTCAGCTTGTTCTTGTATTGGGGAAAGATTGTTTTATTGGGGCCCACTCATGATAAATTGTGGAAAAAGGTAGTCTGTCTTATTGTGGCCTACTTGTAACTTATTGCTAGGCATAGTGTCCTTGGGCTGTGGAGAAAACTGTCAAAGATAGCGTTTTTTGAAGCTAGGGAGAAATGTGATCTTGGAATTGGCAGCCAAGCACAAGCACCCAAACACCCCATCAGTGCTAAAATCAAATAGAAATGGGGGCCTCCAAAACATACATAAGGCTCTCCACAGACGACATATTGACTTAGTTTTTAAAATGTGACATTATCTTCATTTGTATTTTTATTTATTTTGCTCAATATTTTCCAGCTATACTTTAATGGAGCTCACACTACATGTTTGGCAGTCCTGGATCAGATGATTCTGAAGGTCCCAATACTTGATGTTGAGGTGGTTCAGTGTGTCTGTATGTGTGACGTAGAGCAGAGAGGAAAAAAACTTCTCACCTGTCTCCTGGTCCTTACCTTCAGCCTCCCCACCCTGCCCATCCCCACATTTATCTTGGATAAGGGACAGGGAGTGGGGTGAACCCAGAGCAAGTATCATTGCTGGAATTATAAAGCCACACCTGCTCAGATATTTGTGTCTCTCTCACCACTCCCTATCCACCAAAAACCACCTTGTATCTCTTTTGTATTTCCTTGTGTGTAATTGTTTCTCCTGGCTAAGTCTGAGAGCAGGAATAGATTTCAGATTCCTTTGTCTTTAGTTTCGCAGCCCCTAGCATGGTGCCTGGCACATGGAAGCCCCTCAGAAAATGTTTTTTGGATGATTGATTGAATGCTTGAAGAATCAGTTCCCCCAGATGACTATTGACTTTCTCTGTAGGGTATGTTTCTCTGACAACTCTATGGGTGGGTCTGGAGAACAGGCTTTGGAGGCCCTCCCTGGAATGGGGCTCCACAGACCAGCTTTTTGACCCCTGACACATCGGTCATCTCCTGGTCCTGGGAGGCACTCAGAATCTTCAAAGTCTTGTCTTAAACCCTAAAGATATCCAGAGGGAGCCAGGGCCCCTGCCCTAGGGGAGCTCCCAGTCTGATACAAACAGAGTAATAAATGAACCTGGATGGGTGGGATTAGTCCAAAAAGGCTTCCTGGAGGCGACTGTTTTACCATATGTGGAAATAGGGGAGAGCTGTCATTTGATGAAAGGAAGGGGAGGTGGGAGTCAGGAGACAAGTCCGTAGGAAGGGCAATCTTTGCAGCATCTCAGAGTTAGACGCATGGGAGATAGCTGCAGGAGATGTGGAGCAGGTTTGACCAGCTGGAATGAAATGTTCCTTCAAACAAGAGGGAGATATCATGAGGGGGAGAGTGTGGACAGATTTTGTAAAATGATCTAAACATCTCTTCCAGGAAGGTGATTGTTTGGGCAGCATAGGTGGGGTGAGGGGATAGAATGGAGGCAAGGAATCTGCTGAAGGCATCAACTTGGGGCAGCCTGGTCATTCTTGCCTCACCTGCCCAAGTTAACAAAAGGGATTCCTCCTGTTGCCTACCTCTTGCTACCTTCTTTGAAGAGCACAGAGGCAGGATTCTGGAGCTGGTCTAGAGAGAGGAGGGTTTCTCCCATCTCTGCTCAGGTAAAACAGAGCTAACACTGATTTCTGGTGATGGTAGTGGGTAGGGGAGACTGAGAACTCCCAAGGATAGCCCCAAGTCCTAGAGAAAGCAGATTTACCTAAAGCCTTAAGACTGAACATATTCAGTTATGCTGATATAAGCTGAAAACCAGAATGAAACCCTGAGACATTAATGGAAAATATAGAATTTCTGCTGAGGTGGAAGGAACCTTGCAGATTATTTATTCCAAATCCTTCCTTCACAAGTGAGAAAACTGAGGACAAGAGAGAGGAAAATGAGTTGCCCAAGGTCATGTTGAGTGTGACCAACAGAACTGGATGGAAATTACAGAGAATTAGATTTAAGCTTAATGTAAAAGGAATTATAATTGTCACTAAGTGGACTGGGCTGCCTTGGGCTGGCGGTCTCTACTGGTCTCCAAGTGGAGGTCAAATAGTTGTATCACTGGGATATTGTAAAATAAATTGTTCAGGCTGACTTGAACTAAATGATTTCTGAATGGCAGCTTAGAATATATAGTAGACAGAATATTGGACTTTGAGTCAGGTATACCTGAGTTCAAATCTCTCTTGGGACACCTTTAACTTTGTGACCCTAGGCTACTAAGTTATTTAACCTTTCTCAGCCTCAGTTTCCTCATCTGTAAACTGGGGAATGATGATAGCATCAACCTCCCAGGGTTATTGTGAGGATAAAATGAGATTACATTTGTAAAATTTTTACAAACTTTAAAGATCTATATAAATGTAATTAGTACTGTTACTTCTGCTGCTGCTGCTGTTACTACTACTACTACTACTACTACTACTACTACTACTACTACTACTACTACTACTACTACTACTACTACTACTGCCACCACCATCACCACCACCATACATATTTAACTTTGAAAATCTGTAGCTTAATTCCTGTTCCAGGGTTCTTTTCATGACACTGTCTTGGGACTTTCAGCTCAGAACTCTGAGACTTTAGGGCCTCCTCCTCACTCCCAGGGCCCATCCTCACAGATGTGCCTGTGTATCATTTGAAAACCCCATCCCTCCTCTCTTCCTTCCCTCTTCTCCCAGTTCCCCCGGTACAGTTCAAGAGAATACTAGGGTCAAACAACGTAAGGGGCCAAGGCTTCTGCTACCTTGGGGGTCTGGGGAGAGTGAGGGTGGGAGATTACAGAGTCTTCATGCATAAGGCATCCTTTGTCATGGGTCCCCCCTCCCAGCTGGGTGACATTCACCCAGCATCCAGAGACTTTGCTATCCCAGAAATAGCCACCAGAGGGTGATGCAGGCTTTATTGTTTGGCTGGTAATCCAGCTATTTAGCTAGGGGAACAAATAAAATTTTAGGAACAGGTCTTGAGGCAATGATTGCCCCTATTTCTGTTACTCTTGGCTAAACCAGGGGTGGGGAGCCTGTGACCTGGAAGACACATGGCCTCCAGGCCACATGTTCCCCAGACCTGGGCTAAACTATGGGGGAATAGGCACCATACTTCTAAGATTCTGGGGCTTAATGCCAGACTTTTCTTTTCGTCCTCCCTGAGGGTTGATTAACTAAGGACAGAAGGCAAGAGAGTATTGTACATCAACTTTGTTGAGTCCAGAGGAAGCTTAGTCCTGAGACCACTCTTAGGAAGGGTAATAGCCGAGTAAAGGGCCGGTTTGGTGAAATACTCCCTGTCTCCCCTTTCTTCCTATGTCTATCTGGAGCAGTGAAGGGAGGCTGTGAAGAGCACTGCTTCTGGTCCCTTGTGCTAGTGGTCTCTTTCCCCTATCAGCTTCTTGCCCTGCCCTTGGTTTTCTTGGGCTTGGTGGGGATAAACCCTCAGAGATCCCTGGTTTCTTAGGGTCCAGGCAGCAGGTATCACTGAGGAAGAGTTCACGGTGGGGAGGGTGAGGTCAGGCCCTCTGAGGTTATTGTCTCCTGGAAGGTATATGTGTAAAGGATGCTGGGAAGTGGGACACTGGGTTGAAGATGCTCTGGGAGGAGTAGAAGGGGCTGGGAAGGGGTGGTTCAGGAAGGAAGAGACTGATCAAAATCCCTGGAGAAAACCAGAAAGAATAGGATAAATGTCTTAAGGTATTTATCTGCATCTCTATTACCCAGGACTAATCTTAAAGAAATGGTTCCCCACCTCCAAAATACTGGGGCTTGATGCCACATTTTTCTTCCTTTTTTCCTCTCTTCCTCCCTCCCTCCCTCCCTCCCTTTCTTCTTTCCTTCCTTCCTTCCTTCCTTCCTTCCTTCCTTCCTTCCTTCCTTTCTTCCTTCCTTCCTTCCTATTTCTAAAATAGCATTTTATTTTTTCTAGTTATATGTAAAGACAAATTTTAACATTCACTTAAAATTTTTGAGTTTCAAATTTTTTCCCTCTTTCCTTCATCTCCCCTTTCCCTAAAACAGTAAGCAATTTGATATGGGTTACACATACGCAATTATGTAAAACATTTCCATATTAGTCATGTTGTGAAAGAAGAAACTGGCTAAAAGAAAAAAATAAAGTGAAAATATTATGCTCTAATCTGCGATCTGAAAATTGCTTATTCATATGTTTTGAGCACTTATCAATTGGGAAATGATTTGTATTCTTATAAATCTGACTCAGTTCTCTCTCTATATGAGACATTTGCTGTAAAAATTGTTTCCAGCTTTCTGCATTCCTTTTACTCTTGGTTTTATTTGTGCAAAGATTTTTTAATTTGATATAGTCAAAATTGTTCATTTTGCATTTTGTGATGTTCTCTCTCTGTTGCTTGATCATAAATTCTTCCCTTCTTCATAGATTTGACAAGTCAACTATTCCTTGCCTTCCCAGTTTGCTTACAGTACCACCTTTATGTCTAAATTCTACATCTTCCTTGGTCTGACTTAATCAGAAGAAACAGTATACCTGGAAACGGGGCCATCATTTCTTCACTGATCTTTCCCTTATCTCCCTTGTCCTAAGTCTCTGTCAGACCTTTCTTCTATTTCCAAGAGGGTCAGGGTTAGATGTTCCCTTCCCCTAAAGAGCCAGTAAGCCGGGTCTCTTGCTGCCCCTTGAAGAAGAGGCATTGAATGCAGGATATTGGATGGAGCAAATTTATAAGCTCAACTCTCCACAGGATGGCAACCTTGCTCAGGCCCTGGGCTCAGAGCAGCTTGACTTGAAAATTAAGAGTCCTGGCCCAAAGATTGGACATCAGAGCTGTGAAGAGCTCTGGGCCTAAAGTTATGGTGTCAGGGCAGCTAAGTCATTGAAGATTCCATGATGGTGGGTGGAAGGTGGGAGGCTTTTTAGCTATCAACCATCATGGGGTAAAAGTCAGGGAAGAGTTGGGGAATGAGAAAGGACCAGTTCATCCGTACATTTTAAGCATCAACCTGAGGGTAAGGGAAACTGAAGCAGAAGCTCCTTTGCAGGCCCCTATTCCTGGTGCCTGCCTACCTTTTCCAGGAATGGGAAGCCCCGGTCTTCTTGACATCAGAGGCAGGTAAAGGAAAGGCTCAGCTTGGCATGTAGGGTCTTTGCCCTCAACCAGGAATTTGCCAGAAGTTCTTTACTCCCTCCAGTGGTTGTCAGCTGTTTTCTAGCTCAGGTTTGGGGAGTGGTGGAAAAGACAGGTTGGGGAGAGGGATAGGTGGCCCCATCCTGGGACACTGTGTCCTGGGTGAGGCTGGGATGTGGAGTATGAGAAGGGTGGAAACTCAGCAGAGGGTGGGGCCCCTCCTTGGGAAGTAGTAGGCAAGCAGACCCATGGCAGTGGAGGGGGAAAGGAGGAGGTGATATAGCTGGATTTGCTTCAGTTTCATATACCCACTCCCACAATTTTTTTCTCCTGGTGACCTTTGTTCTGCTCCATGGGAAACATCTTCCTAACTATAAATGGAACGGTTTGGTGGTCCCTTGAGACAACCTGCTTGACAGGCAGAGCCTCAGTCCCCACCGCTTGGGTCTGGTGCTGAGTGAGCCTCAGAAACCCATAATGGGCTATTCCCCTCTCTCTGTTTTTCCTCTCACCTTCCTCCACTTTCCCTGCTGTAGCTTTCTTGTAAAGGCTGCATGTTGCTCTAGCTACCGAGAAGCTAGGGAGAAAATCAGATGGATGCCAGGGAGGCATCTGAGTTTCTGGGGAAGTGCAAAGTTAGGCCTCTGGCAACTGGCCAGGTATGTCCCATCCCTTCCTAGGAAGGATGAGAAGATCAGGACTGATGAAGCATGACCCACCATCCCCACAAAACCCTCCTTGCCCATACTAAAGGCTTTGGATGACAGGCTATGAATTGAGAATACTGAAGACATCAGGCTTCGAAACAGGTCCTCTCAGTGTGTCATGATTTCTCTCCCATTCCCCCTTGCCCTCCCCCTTCGTTCCACCTTAGCAAGTCTTTCTCTAATACTGCCCCTTATGACCTTTCTGTCACACCCCAGGTTTCCACCTTCTGGGCAATTAAATCCCAACTGAAAACAGGAATAAACTTATTTAGATTCATGGAATAGAATGGGACAAAATCCCATTTTAAAATAAAAATAAAAACAATAAAATCTAGTGGTCCATACGTGCATGTGTGTTTGTGTGTGTGTGTGTCTTGATCCCTTGGTGATATGAAAAAACACCAGAGCAGGGTACATGTGGCTACCCAAAGGCCAGTATGAGGCTGATGGCTGAGAGGACCTTTGGTGGGCCAGTCTTGGGTGTCCCAGAAGTGCTACACCTCAGAACCTTGGGGAGGCAGTTCCCAACTTGTAGCCTTTCCCAGGAATGAGCAAGAGGCAGGTCCCCTGCTTCTGCTGAGCTAACAGTTTTCAAACCTTCATCCTGGCTAGTTGCTAACAAGCAGCTTTCCAGGGAGTTGTCTCTACCCGACTAATCCTGGCCCTCCCCAAGTGGCCTTTTAGCAGGGAGGGCCTCAAACTACAGCAAAAGTCCCTTCTTTAGCACTGTTCCTGGCACATGGTAGCTTAATAAATGTTTATTGATTGATTAAGTCTATTGGGATGGGGGTAACATGACTCAGAAGCCTGAAGTTGGAACTGAGGGCCCATGAAATGAAGCTCTGGGTCTTGTTTTGCCCACAGAATGGATCACCTCAAGGTAGTCATTCTTGGGTCGTATGACAGGCCATGCTCTATGGGAAGATCTTTGCTCTAGTGTGAGGATATTTAACTTTTAATAGCTGGGTAGGCCATGGCTTTTTCTCCCACTGTACACTCTATACCTTTCCTATCAGCCTGTACCAACATTACCCAGAAAGGGATTGGAGTAGAAGAGGGAGGATTCTAGACTCTCTGCCATACACATTCCTACTGCCAAGACTCATCTCAGACCCCCTTTCTTTGTGCCTCTCCTAAGTCTTATCTTTGGGAAGGTCCACAAATAAATGCAAATATACAATTAATTAAGAGGCCGCACAGTGTAGTGGCTAACCTCATCCCTCTACCCTCCCATCTTGGAGTCCAGACTCAGACCTGGGTTCAAGTTCTGTGTCATTCTAGCCTGGGTCACCCATTGGCAAGGGTTTGAACCCATGGGGACACCAGACCATTCTCTGAGATTGTATATTGCTGAGGAGTAGCTGATCTGCATTGGTAGAGGGGGTTCCTACTCTGAGAGTTGTCTGTATTAGTGGAATCAATAAACAAAAAATAACTGCCTCCATTTTTATTGCCTTTTAAAGTTTGCAAAGCATTTAGGATGGTGGTTCCAGAACTTGAAGGGACCTCAGAGGCTGTCTGGTCCAACCTCCTTTGGTAGATGAGGAAAGATAGAGCCAGGGTGGTTAAGGTGACTTGCCTAAACTGGTTAGGACAGAAAGTGCCTAAAAAGAGCCTGCTACATAGTAGGTACTTAATAAATTACTGATTGATTAAAAAGTAGGATTTGAACCAGGCCTTCTGGCTCCAGAGCCACTTTCTTTCTAATACATCTCTATGAAGTAGGTAGTATAGATATTATCATTCCCATCATGTATCTATTAAGAAATGGGCACCAGGAAATACAGTGACAGTCCCACCCAGGGTCTCAATATCCTTACAGGCACCTTTCAAAGTAGGTAGTACAAGAATTATCTTCATTTTACAGCTGAGGAAACTGAGGCACAGAGACAGCAAAGCCCCACCAAAACCGGGTCCTTTCTAGTACATTGAAGCAAATGTCTGACGGTCCCTCCACCCCCATCCCCCCGAGGGATTCTCACCCTGGGTGGGGGCTGGGGTGGGAGCCTTGCTCTTCCAAGCCCAAGGAGCCCTGAGGTTGCTCTGGCAGCACCCTCCCAGCCTGCGTCAAGGGGAGCTGTCCGTGCTTGTGCCCAGCTTCCCAAGCGATGAGACACGGCTCCCAGCCTCCCTCCCCAAGCCAGTGGTTGTCTCACGCCCTGTCATCAGGAGCAGTTTCAGCTCTTTCCTGGCGTCTGTTCCAAGAGACCCCAGTTCCAGATGCTCCCCCTTCTCCTCCCCCACTCCATCTATCCTACCATATCCCCCTCAGGCTCAGTGCTTAGACATAAGGGGCTCTTTCCTGTTCTAGGAGTCCACCATCCTCTTGGTCTGAGTAAAGCTTCTGCCTGATATGGGAATAAGTCCCTAGAAGATTATTAGCCAGTGGATTAGAGGGAAGCAAGGTGGTGATGATTGGGAACTGGGATTTTCTCTGTCCTTTCATGTCCACCAGGATTTAGATCCCAATAAACAAGGATTAGTCAGTGTCCCCTGTGACATCTAGTGATCCCTTGGTATCTGTTTCAGACTAACAATGCCCCACGTAGAGAAGAGATTTCTTTAGAAATCAGCACATTCTCACCCATGTATGTTGGGATGGGCGTGTCCTGGATTATGTTCTGGGCAGAGAATACATGTAGAGTCACTCCAGAGGTTCCCACCACAGACTAGAAACCCACACCCACATGTCTCTCCTGTTCTCCCTTCTCATCATACGTTTGTGTATGTGGCACATACCATTCTCCTGATCCCAATTCCTGGCCCTCACTTCCTTTTTTCATTCCCTCTCTCTTTATCTCCTCTGAGTTGGTTATGCTTTCTTCATTAGATCCTTCCCATACTATCTTATGCAAGAGGGTGGGGAGAGGGGAATCAATTCTCCCAAATTACATCCAGAATGGATTCCTTGGACATCTAGTTCTGGCTTTTGCCAAGGGCAGTTTTGGGGGGGAAGGGTTTCATTTCAGTTTAGATCTTAAGGTCTTTCTCACCCCCACTAGGATCACATAAGGAATTACCAATCACTAATCATACCTAGAAGCTCCCTTAGGCAAGCATGGTGGTTTGGCAGAAGGAATACTGAATATGGGATCAAAAGACCAGGATCTTCAATTTCTGTGCCTTATTTGCCTCACCTGTAAAATAATGGCATTAGATCAGAAAATCTCTAAGATCACTTTCAGCCTTCAATTCCAATAGCTTATAAGATGTAGGGACTGGACTTGAACTTTCATTGGTTTAAGGAGTTTCTAGTGAGAAATTTTTGCTACCAAAGCTTTCTGACACCTTGTCTCTAATCTGCAGTTTTAGAGAGCTGCCTGCACAGCTCTGTGAGAGTCTAAGTGATTTGCCCAGGGTCACATGACCTGTCTGTGTCAGAGGCAGGACCTGAACCCAGCTCTTCCTGTTTATGAAGCAGGCTGCCTCTTTCTATTACACTTCTTTGCATCTCATTGCCAAGAGCTAAAATTTAATTTACATTCATTATCTCATTCAACCCTGTAAGAGCTGAAATCTAATAAACAGCCTAGAACTTTGGGGGCTTGCCCAGTGGACTGAATGGGGCTTCACCCCTTTTACTATGGGTGATGAAGGGAGGCTAGCCTGAGGCACTATATAGCAGCAGTTAGGACACAGATGAAGAAAGCAGAGAAAATTTACACAATTGATGATTTTTAGGGGGAAAATGAGGTGAAGAAATAGTGACTGAATTCTCTACATAGTGCTCATGGAGAGGGTGGGATTATTTTACTCTGACAGTGATGTATTTGAATTAAGAAAAACTTTAAACTCAATATCTTAGTAGCCATCTATTCTGGAAATGGAAACTGTCATGCAGAAGGCTGGGAATCAGAAGGCTTGAGTTCTAGTCTCTACTTTGTCTTCTATTCCCACTGTGACCTCAGGCAAGTGCCTTCTGCTTTATGGGACTCAGTTTCCTCATCTGCATATGGGAGGGTATTGAATTAGATGATACCTAATATCTCTCCCAGATCTGACATTCCTGGATTCTGTGAGAGAGAGGAGGAATAGGAGGTTGGCTTTTAAGGACCTCGATGCACTTTGATAACCCAAAGATGCTACACACAAGGGGTTGAAGACAGCAGCCTTGGTGATGTGGGGCTACTGGGATGGCAGAGAAGACTTCAGCCTATATGCTTGGGAGAATTATCATCAAGGAAGGTTGCAATAGAAAAGATCTGCAATGAGGAAACTTGGATCACCAGGAGGAGTCTCAATGGCCTTGGAGATCTTCTATCAGGATAGGAGGCTCCTGTGACTGAGAATTTATGTTGTATTGGGAAATCACTGATAGAAGATTGAGGCACTAACTCTTGCCTGGAGACTTAAGTTGTCCAAGGAGAGTTTTGACTTTGTTGATTAGCCCCTCCTCTATGTTTCATATCCCTCATTCCCAGCCCCTGCCTTTTAATTTATTTATTGTTGTTCAGTACGTTATTTACTCCCTTAAAAATGGCACCCATTGTATCACACAGATAGGAATGGATTCTCCTGGAGTCATATTACATGATGGATAGACGATCAAGATACACTTAGAGTCAAATCCTGCCTCAGACACTTAACTAGCTATGTTACTCTGGACAAGTCACAACCTCTCTTTGCCTCAATTTCCTTATATATAAGATGGAGATAATAGTAGCAGCTACCTCACAGGAGCAAAAGAAATAAGGCATGTAAAATGCTTTGCAAACCTTAAAGTACTATATGAATGTTAGCTATTATTATTAATACAGATTATTTATAAACACAATGTTTTTATTAATAAGCTCTGACTTTTTTGTCTACTTACAATTTGCAAAAGTTATGGAAGCTATGAATGCTTTTATCAGGACCTTTGGAGAAAAATGCCAGTTCAGATGATGGCTAATGCTTTCATTAAATGTTGCCTTTAAGGATCATTTGAAGAGAAGCATTTACTCCCCTCAATGATGTTTCAAGATTTCTCCTCATTATGGAGTTCATCTTCCACTGGTGCAAATTATAGCCAACCCACACTTTCTTATCCTGGGCAATTCTTGGCCATATCTTTTAAAAAATCCATCATCCCTTCTTTAAAATCATGCAATAACTTGGTTTCCAGATTTCCTTCCAGTCTCCTCAAAAGAAAACATTTTCTAATTAATTGATATTAAAGGATTCTTTCTACAAGAGGAATGGAGGGGAGAACAAAGGGAGAGAGGAAGAAAGGATCTCAGATAGAAGGGTAGAAATGACCTTAGAGCCCATTTAGTACAACCCCTTCATTTTACAGGTAGGAAAACTGAGGACAGAGAGGAGAGTAGCAGTAGGTTTCATTATTCCCACAGAACAGGAGTTGTGTTTGTGTAAAACTAGACTGGGACCCCAAGAACATACATTTGGAAGTTTTCCTTCTTTTCTCTCCCAGCTCCGTGGCTCCCCCAGGGCAAGGGAAGATTGCACAAGGTTAGAATTTCCCTTCCTCAGCCTTTTAGGAATCCTCAACCAGTTGTGATCCACCCTCCAGCCATGTCAGTGGGAGAGCCTGAGAGGCCTTGTTCTTTAACTCAAGACGCTCCAAGGGTGGAGCAGAGATGAGGGCAAATTAATTCCTAGGCTGGGGTATGGGGTGGGTTGGATTATGGGTTTCTGTATGCTACGAGGGACTATCCTTGGGATAGAATGGTCACTGGGCTATGAGAAAAGCCCGGAAATAATAGTCAGGGGATGGGTTTATGAACAAGGTCTTTTACTCTTTATTATGGTTCTGAGATGCCTGGTTTCTTCCTGGTCCTAGACACTGATCACCTCCCTTCTTCCTCTTTGTTTTTGTTTTTTTTGAAGCAGGAGAGAAGGTCACCTAAGATCTGATGTGGGGGTCCTTGGACCAAGACTCTTGCCCCAAAATATTTATATTCTCATTTGTTAATTTGTTTGAATCTTCACCATTAGAGTTTTATTTCTCAGTTTCCTTAAAAGTTCTCACCTCCATGTTTTGGATGGATCTTCTAACTCCCAGGGAGAAATGTGACAGAAGGAGAAAGCTAGGGAAGTCCCTATGGCTGGAGACAAACTTCATCAGTGGGACTAGGGCAGTCCCTAAGATGGAGGAAAACCCAATGGGAAGGGCTAAAGGAAAGACTGAAAGAAGAGTATGGAATGTTGGAGGGTCTGCTATGGAGGCACAGGAAAATGGATAGCGAACAGGCAGCTTTGGCTAGGGAAAGAATCTCCATTTTTCAGCTCCTCTACAGGCTCCCAGGCCTTCCAATGCTCCAGTTTTTTCTCACTTTCCACCCCCATCCCTCACGATTGAGTGCTTGGCTTCTACATTTTGCTGGTCAGACCAGATGGATACATGCTGCCTCTCCTTGCTCCATCCCCTACTGACTTCCTTATAGCATAGAATCTTGGAAGTTTCTTCCCAAGTTCAAGCCTCACCCCTATAATGTTATAGAATACAAGGCCAATGGGACCAGGGAGCACGGGACTGAGATCCATCACAGAAGAACAAAGAGGTTAATCAATGTAAAGAGTCATCTATTTTTAAAGAAGAAGAGGGTCACAGAAATTATCCAGCCAAATGTCTTCTTTTTCCAGATGAGGAAACTAAGACCCAGAGAAGAGATTTGCCTAAGATCACATAGTTAATTAACAACAGATAGCAGAGTGTCTGCTTGGCATAGAGCTCAGGGTCAATGAGTCTGAATAATGTCCCTGCCCTTTATTACCGGTGTGACCCTAGGAAAATCATGATACTGCTCTGGGACAGTTTATTCATCTGTAAAATGGGAGAAGTTGAACTATATGACCTTTGAGGTCCCTTTCATGGATCATGGTCCTTCTAAATTGATGATGCTATAATCTCATATGAATAAGGAAGCTGATACTAGCTCCAAGTCATCAAAAGTGTCATACAGCAACTCAGGGTGGGGGCAGGCCAGGAATCCAAGAGTCCTGACTCCCACTGAGGTGGCAATGATAAAGTTGCTGTCATGATAGGTGTCTGGGGGTGGAGGGTAGAGACTCTGTGGATGCTGGCTTCAGGAAGGCCCTTTGAGGTCCACAAAGTTAGGTTACTGAGTCAAGGTGTGAGTGAGTTAAAGAGTGAGTTAACAGAAAATCTGGGCCTGAAGCAAAGGTCTTCTGAGACACTGTCCTCCTAACACTAGACTAATGATTTCTCTTTCTAGGATGCCATACTGTTTTTTAGGCACTTTCTACTTTCATCCTGGGTTTCTGGGCCTTGGCAGGACTGGGTAGATGGCATTGGACGTGGTAGATGGACATCAGAAGGATGGTCCTGGTTTCTTGGACTCCAGGAAAGCTCAGAAAAAAATGGATTATTTTATTATCACTTCCCAATATAAAGCAACTAATTAGCACAACACAGACTTAATGACTTTTGGGTGGAAGATAAAGCAAGTAGGACCATTTGTAATTTTTAAGCAGTTAATCCCAATTGAGGCCTAGCTCTCTTTGCCATTAGGGCTGGGAAGAGAGGTGATTCCACCTCAGGATCTGAACTTAACAGCAGAAGACCCAAGTTCACATCCCCATCCTATCACCAGCCAACCCTAGATAAGTCATTCAACTTCCTTGGGCCCCAGTTTTCTTATCTGTGAGATAGAGGAGGGGTTAGATAGACTGATCTCAGAAGCAGGTAGGTGCCGCAGTGGATAGAGCTCTGGGCCTGGAGTCAGAAAAAGACCTGAGTTCACCTCAGACACTCACTGTGTGACCCTGGGCAAGACAGTTAATCTCCACCTGCCTCAGTTTTCTTATCTGTAAAATGGAGATAATATTAACACCACTGACCTTGCAGGGCTGTTGTGAGAACTGAATGAAATGGTATTTGTAGAGCGTTCACCGCAGTGCCTGACATGTATCAGGCGCTATACAAATTATTTATTTCCCTCGCCATCTCTAAGGTTCCTTTCGGCTCTAAAGTTTATGATTTTTTTCCACCCATTCCTCTTCCAGGGCATGTAGGACTCCCAGCATTCCCTAAATCTAGACTCATTGTGTCAAGCTATTGGCTCCAGTTTGTTGGCCCTCTCCCCTTCCTTTGGGAGCTGACAAATGACTCTTGTGAGGATCAAAGGACATGATTTTAAGGGAGCGCCGTGGTAAGATGGAAAGAGAACGGTCATTAGTCAGAAGACCAAGGTTCAGATCTTGCCTTTGACCCCCACTACTGGTCTGCTCTTGGCTGAGTCATCTGAAGATTTAGGAGTAGAAGGCACTTTAGAGGCCGTTAATTCCAACCCCATCATTTTACAGATGAGGAAACTGAGGTCCATACTGAAGTGCATACAACTAGGAGGTTTCTGAGCTCAGGGTTTAAACCCGGGTCTTTCTGACTCCAAGGTCAGCGCGCCACCCACTCCGCCACAGTGCCACTGGAGAGAAAAATGATGCCTGTCGCTCTCAGCCTCCCTTCCATTTAACTCAGCAGAAGTGTCCCTTGTTTCCTTCCCAACGCTTTGAAGTCTTTTGGTCTACACACAGACCCTTCTTCCTGGGTCAGTCTTCCCACTTCTTCTCAACGAATTCCTGTCCTTCTTATCCTAATTCAGTCGAAGATTCACCTTCTTGTTCATGAAACTCACTCCACTTCATGGCAGAGGCAGCTAGGTGGCACAATGGACAGAGCACCGGGCCTGGAGTTAGGAAGATCTGAGTTCAGATCCAGCCTTGACCTCTTACTAACTCTGTGACAAATCTTATTACCCTCTATCTTAATTTCCTCATCTGTAGAAGGAAGATAATCATAACACTTTCCTCCGAGGGTTGTAAGGATCAAAAGAGATACTTGCGAAGTTCTTTGTCAACCTTAAAGAGCTACATAAATGCTAGTTATTATCATTCTACTGCTGAACCTTACCCTGGTCCCTGGGCATACTGTCATTCATCATGGGAAGCCACTCCCTAACCTAGTAGTTTTCCCCTAAAAACATTTGGTGCTGAAATAATGCACACACTCACACCTCCTACTTTTTATTATTATTATTATTATCTTTGTCAGCATTTGGGCTAAGATGGTTCTTATCCCACCTCTTGGATACAGGGCATAGTTCTCATGCTCAGCTGGGTTCCCACAGCTCAAGCCTCCCTAATAAGGAAAGACTTCCTGGAATAATGATAATACTTTACAGTCCTCTAGCAGGTTATAAAGCACTTTCACATGTATTACCTCATTTAATACTTACAACAAGCCCAAGTAGGCAGGCAGGTATGATTATCCTCATTTTTTTGGACAAGTATCAGAGAGGTTGAGTGATATGTCTGCAGTCTCACATATCTAGTGAGTAGCAGATCTGAAATCAGAAACCAAGTCTCATTCCCCTCCACAATGCTGTGCCTAGACCAGCTTTCACATTGCTGCTTAGATAGTTTTTTTAAAATTAACTTTTGTTTATTTTTAGTTTACATCATTGATTTCCACAAGATTTTGAGTTACGAATTTTCTCTGTCTTTCCCCTACCCATCCAAAACAGAGATCCCACTGTAAAGCCCCTCCCCCAAACTGCTCTCTCCTATATCCTCCCCCATTACCCCACTGACTTTCTGGTAGAGCAAGATGGATCTCCCTGTCCCAGTGCCTGTATATCTTATTTCCCAGTTGCACATTAATAATAATAACAATAACAACAATAATGTTAATGATAATAATATACACATATATTAACAAATGATTTTAGAACTTTAAATTCTAGATTCTTTCCGTTCCTCCCTTGTCACCCACCCCCACTGGAAAAACAAGCGATTCAATACAGGCCATACATGTGTAGTTATGTGGAACATCTCCACAATGGACATATTGTGTAACATTGAAGATATTTCCTTCCTTCCTATCCCACCCTTCCCTTGTTCTATTCTCTACTTTGTCCTTGTCCCTTTACAGAAGTGTGTGCTTCTAACAACCCTCTCCCCCAACCTCCCCTCCCCCCCAATCACTCCCACTCTCCTCCCCTTCCCCCCTACTCTCCTGCAGGGCAAGATACCCAATTTAGAGTGTATGTCATTTCCTCCCTAAGCCAAATTCAATGAGAGTTAAGGTTGATCCATTCCCTTTTGCCTTCCTGTTCTTCCTCTCCACTGTAACAGTTATCCCTTGCCTCTTCTATATGAGATGATTAACCCCATTCTGTCTCTCCCTGTCTCCTCTCATTCTATTTCTCTCCCACCTCTTAATTTCACCTTTTAAAATATCATCCCTTCCTATTCAATTG
>CM053593.1:83490368-83618636 GCA_028646575.1 Pseudocheirus occidentalis
TTCTTTCTTTCTGCTTTTTTTTTGGAGGGCAATTGGGGTTAAGTGACTTGCCCAAAGTCACACAGCTAGTAAGTGTGTAAAGTGTCTGAGGTCAGATTTGAACTCAGGTCCTCCTGACTCCAGGGCCAGTGCCCTATTCACTGAGCCACCTAGCCACCCCATTGGCCAGGTGTTTCTTATTTTTTTATTCTGTCATCCTCTGTCATCAAAGTTGCCCCAACTCCCACTTACAATCATAGAATCAAAGAACCTTAGAGGTGAAAAGGACTTTCAAATAAAGTCAAGTCAAATTGACAATCATTTATTTAGTGCCTACTGTGTGCTAAGTATTAGGGATACAAAGAAAGGCAAAAGACAGACCCTGCCCTTGAGGATGCAAACAAATATGTCCTAATAAGTTACATACACCATACATTGTAGACATGCTTATTTGAGAATCATCACCAAGAAGCATTTATTAAATGCTCACTTTGTGCCAGGCATTGTGCTAAGCACTGAGGATACAAAGAACGTTGAAAACATGGCCTCTGATCTCAAAGAGCTCACATTTTAATGGGAAGAGACAACACACAAACAACTATGTAATTATATATATATATATATATGTATATATGTGTGTATACATATATATTATTTCATACTCTCCAATTTGGAAAAAAAAAAACCCCTGGGTTACATGATTTCCTAGGTGCCTTCCAACTCCAAACATTCTGTAACTGGGTCTGCCTAGAAGAGATATCCACAGCAAAAAGTTCCTTTGTACAGTCAGACACCCAAGGACAGTGACTTTGAATCATGTCCAGGCTACAACCAGACTTTGTTCTACAATTATCTCCTCTCTTACCCCTATCTCTAATCCCTAGGGGGAAAAATAACACAGTACCTGAACTATTTAGGCCAGTAGGATCCCATATAAGCAACTGGTTTCTGAGACCTCCACAGAAAATTCCTTCAATCTTTGCCCAGTTTGAGAAATTCTGTGCCTTCTACTGTTTTTGCCCTCTAAGTATAAAATGAGGAGGCTCTTACGGTGTGACCAGAAAACCCAAAGGCTCTCCAGTTTCATGGTGGTAGTTTTACCCTTAGCTAGAGAGGTGGGATCCAATAGGGCTGATTTTGGGAAGTGTTCTGACCCTAACTCTACTGGATTCTCATCCCCTTTCTTATCCCCATCCTGTCCAAGTGGTTCCTGCCTCTTTTAGCTGTAATCTAGCTATCTCTGGTGAGTAATGCTCCTCAGTCACTGCTGTTGGACGAGTGAGGATGGTATGAGAATAAACAACAATTAGGGTATCATTGTGTTTAGACATAGCCAGACCTCACTTCCACAGGTCTGGGAGAGAAAGAAATGCCAGAGACCAACTCAAGAGGTCCTCTTGGACATACTCTGTCTCTCTTGTCCCCTGACCACTCTCTGGTTCATGTTATGGCATCTAGGAGGGGGCGGGGATGAGATGGGAAGGGAAACAAACAACCATTTGTTAATGGTTTGGGTTAGAAGGTGGCACACAATCCTTCCATTTCATCCTGAAGTGTTAGTGCTCTCCTTCAAATGCTTACAACCCCCAAAACTCAATCTCCATGGAGAATGAGTACCCTTCCCTTACTCTGGAGAGCCATTCATGCGTTCCAAATTAAAGTTTTGAACAGATATCTTAAAAATGAATTCATTTGTTCCCCACCCCCCCCCCGCCCCCAGTACAATTGGTTTTGCCTGATTGATAGTTTTTATAGTAATCCAGTGTTCACCAAATGCCACCTGGACCTCTCCCTCTGGGATGGCTTGTAGGTATCTCAAACTCAACATGTGCAAAATAGAATTCATGATCTCCCTTTAGATGTCTACCCCAACTCCTAACTTCTCTAATTCTGCTGAGGCCATGGTCATTCTTCCAGTCATTCCAATTCATAACCCCAGAGTTATACCTCATTCTTCAATCTCCTTTACTCACCCTATCCAGTCACTTGTCATAACTTGTCAGTTCTTCCTCCACAACCTCTCCTGCATCCAGCACTTAGCACAGTGCTTGGCACATAGTAGGCACTTCATAAATTTTCATTGAATTGAATCTATTATCTTCTTTCTACTCACATAGCCCCTGCCTTATGTTCAAACCCTCATTATCTGCCTCTTGGACTATTAGAACAACCTTCTGTTCCTCTCTCTGCTACTAATCTCCTTTCTTCTGTTTCCATTTTCCCCATACCTGCCAAAATTATCTTCCTAAAGCACAGGTCTAATCACAGCACTTGCCTGCTTGAGAAGCTTCCATGATTTTCTGTCTCTAGCATAACTGACCAACTCCTCATCTGGCCACTTGGAGTATTTCACAATCTGGCTCCAGATTTTTCCTTTCCAGACTTACTTCACATTATTCTCTTTACACAGTCTACATTCCAGATAAACTGACTTACTTACTGTTTCTCAATCATGGGATTCCTCTCTTGACTCCATTTCTTTATAGTTGCTACCCCCATCACCAGGTGTGCTCTCTATGCTCACCTCCATTCCTTAGATTCCCTAGCTTCCTTTGAGGCTCAACTCAAGTGCCTTTCCTGATCTCACTTCATGGCTAGCACTTTTCCCTTCTCAAAGTTAGCTTGCATTTATTTGTCTCTTTAACAATCGATCGGGCTCTCCTCCCTCTCCCAAGTGATTCCTTCTTATCTGGAAGGCTTCCACCCTCAGCTTTCAGATCCTTGGATCTCCTGGGTTCTGTACTAGACTGGTATCTTACAAAAAATGCACAGGCAGGACCAAATTTCCCAAACTAACTGTACTCTAATTCGTCTAATAAGGATCAAAGACTTCTCACACTTAGCCTGCAGTCTTTGTGACCATGTTCTCACTGGATGAGGGGGTCAGAATTTAGCATCTTATAAGTTACTTTAAATGGGGTGAGGTAATTGATTGACCTGTTTAGTGAACATGGCCCTTATAATGGGGATGTAGTAGAATGTAAACAACTTGAAGGCTGGAATGTTTTTCATCTTGTCATTGTATTTCCATCACTTAGCACTGAACCCCATACATAGTAAGGGCTTAATAAATGCTTATTGGGTATAACTGACTTTATATTGGTTGGTGAAAAACTGAGTACCATCTTACAGAAGAGGCTTCATGGATAGTGGAGGGGGAAAATGATGGCATCTCTGGAAAAAGTAGAGGGTGCATGATAAAAGTTAACATTTATATATTGCTTTAAAGATTACAAATATCATCTCACTTGATCTTTACAATAGCCTTGGGAGGTAAGTACTATTCTTATCATCCCCATTTTACAGATGAGGAGACTGAGGCAGGATAATAGACTTGCCCAGAGTCATACATCTAGTAAATATCTCAGGTTGGATTTGAACTCAGGTTTTCCTGATTCAGAGGCTAGCATTCTATCCACTGTGGGTATGTGGCCATTCACAGCACTTCAACCTAATGGATTTTATATTATGATTGAGATGATGTAATGTGAAAAGAACACAGGATTTGTAGTCTAAGGATGACTTGGGCTAAAATTTTGGCTCTTTCATTTATAATATCTTTGTGACTTTGGGTTATCTCCTTCACTTTCTCTAAATGTCCATTTTTTTCTTTTGTAAACTTGAGCATGTTGAACTAGATAACCATGAAGACTCCTTTCAGTTCTAAATCCTATGACCTCCTCTCAACTGTGTAGTAGCGATCATGTCCTGAGCTGGCTGGCTCAGGTGGATCCAAGTCTGGTTAGGAAGACTGGGAGAGTAGAGGTGATTTTAGATTTCCCTGGCCAGGGGAAGAGAAGGGCCACTAATCTACCAAGCAAAGAGAGAACTTGATTCCCAGAGAATCTTACCCACATAATTGTAACTGGAGAACTTGAGAGGTCATCTCATGGGTTCTAGAAAGTTGGTCTTTTCTTGACCAGACAAGAAGTCCTCCTGCTAGAAATGGGGTTGATTTTTGTAGAAGAGGAAATTGAGGGAAAACCACTTGCTAATGGGACCCAGGTCTCCCCACTTCAGGTCCAAGGCTCTTCCTACTATGCCAATCTATCTGCTACCTTTCTCCTCCGTCTGGATACTTCATCTGTTATCTGCCCTTCTGGACTCCTTTGAGGGATGAGAACTTCTCTGGAGGGCCCAGGCCCTTTCTAGAAGGGATAGGTACTCCTTTTGCAGCCTAAGGGATTTACAATGTGCTAGGGAGGGGTTGGAGTTTAGACTTCCCAAAAAGAATTCTTTGTCCTAGCCTTGATATGTTCTATTCTGTATTTCTTCCCCCCCCCCCCTTTCAGTGACTTAGTTTACCTATCTATAAAATGACTAGAGGCCTCCTGATACTCATAAATCCACCCAAGCTCTGGAATGAAAGGCCCCATAGAAAGACAAAGTTCCATTATGTTTGCTTGTTGTTATGTCTAATTGCGGCTACATTTCCTTTGACTGCCTAAAGACATCACATTAAGCGGGGAAGTATGAAAATGATGACCTGCCTACCAAGGGATGGGAGGCTGGGGTGTTATTAGAGGCTAGGCCTCTCTGACTTCCTTGCAGGGGCGTAACTGGTTTTATAAATTCCTCCTCTTGGAGAAGTCACACAACTCAAGGTCTGCATCACTTTTCCCAGAGTCAACCTGGACTTCATTCTTTACTCAAAGAGGACTAGGTCACAGTAGGAAACCCTGAGGGCAAAACAAGGGGATGATAAGGCTGGGCCCTTTGTTTGGCTGTTAATGATAACAAAAGGTTAGGGAACCTCCTCGGTCTGAATGACCTTCCCATACCTGCTAATTGTGTGGGGAAGGAGAAGTCTCTTGACCTCTCTGATTCAAAGAGAAATAGACATGGGAAATTCCATTTATCTCACACCTCCACTAAGTCCAATACTCTGAGTGGGTTTGGCATGTAATCTAGATGGCTCATGATAGGTAATTGACAGAGATTTGGGGTTAGAGTTCCTCTATAGCAGTGGTTCTCAACCTTCCTAATCTGCTATCCTTTAATACAGTTCCTCATGTTATGGTGACCCCCAGCCATAAAATTATTTTCATTGCTGCTTCATAACTGTAATTTTGCTACTGTTATGAATTGTAATGTAAATATCTGATATGCAGGATGTATTTAAATTGAACATAACCCACAGGTTGAGAACTGCTGCTCTAGAGGAATATGGGAGTTGGTGACTTCTCACTCTCAAAATGTTCCCTTGGCAACAATTCCTGATTACCTGGGCTGATGCAGGGGAACAGAGACTTGGTTATATCCAATCCAGGGAATCTTTAAGGTCTCTCTTAACTCTAATTCCTGTAATCTTAATAACCTTAAAGCCATTTCTGTTTGACTTTGGGGGATTCATCAAGTGATCTTATTTATGAATTTTTAAAATAATGCTGAAGAAGAAAGAGTGCTGGGTTTGGAGTCAGAAGACATGAATCCAAATCCTAGATCCAATAGGACTTATCCGTGATTTCAAATAAGTCATCTGGTCTCTTTAGGTCTCTGTTTCCTCATCCACCCCTCAGGTCCCTTCCATGTCTCAATCTGTGCTTCTGTGATCCTTATTCCCATTTCTTGTCTCTGTTTCTATTTCTTTAGCTTGGACTAGTTGAGTGTTGGTATGGGAATGGGAGAAAGCCAAGGGAACAGGAGAAACCCATCTAAAGATTCGAACTTTGCTAAAGAGAATAGGAAGCAGTGAATCCACATGGACAATGAAGAGTTAACTCCTTGTGGTCACCTCTGCTTGGGGAAGGATAGAGGGACGGGAGGAGTACTAATACCTTTCCCCTTTGTCCTTGTAATCTAGAGCATTAGATTAAGAGTTGAGTCTTATGACCTCCCCCTTTCCCTTGAACAGACCTCAGCCCTGAAACTGTAAAAGAAGTCATTGGATTTAATCATTCCTAAGAACCAGAGCAGAGAATGACATCACTCCAAGCTATGGCCTTGGGCATAAGCGCTTTATTTTCAGAACTAGGAGGAAGAGCAAGGCCTCTTGTTTGTGATATTCTAAGAAAACAATGACTTTGGACACAGCAATGAATCTTAGACTCTACCAGGCCCCTTCACCCTCAACTGCTCCCACTCAACAATATCTTTTTTCAAGGAGACTTCATGTGGCACAGGAATAGATTGTTGTTCTTTTGTGTTAGAGGATCATTCTCCCTATTTAATAAAGAACAAAACTGGGGATTAGACAGGTGAACACAGCCTAGTCATCTAGCAGCAGGAACTGATGTGTTTGGACCAGTTTATTTATCTTGAAGTATCTAACTCCCCGTCTCCATTTTCTGATCAGTTTCCTTGAACCATGTTGCCCTTTATCTCTGGTCTCTAGTGGAAATAATTCCTTAGAACTGCCAACCCACGATCCTAAATGCACAGACTTTCAAGCTGGAAGGAAACTTAGAGGTATCCCAACACTATCGTTTTGCATTTTAGGAAACTGAGGTTCAAAGAGATTGTATCACTAGCCAGAGGTCATACAGATACTGAGATGACTCTAGAACCCAAGTATTTTGCCACTCGGCTCAATGGTCTTCCTATTGTACCATACTCTCTCTTTTGTAAGTGGGTGTTGAATCATCTTAAGCATGGAGTGAAAGAACGTGAGTCAACATGCCAACATACCCAACTGGAGAGTATCAAGATATTTTAAGGATGGTGGAAAAATAGATGAACCATCTGGATTAATCCCTAGGATGTTGCCCCCATGTCCTGTCTTCTACTCTGCACACCCTCAATTTGACCCAAAGTGGAATGTTCAAGACAGAAAACGTAATGTAGCTGCCACTCAACCCAATGTGGCAAGGAGAGTGGGTATGGGACTGAAGGAGGAGAGTAACTATCCAGGTACCTGGGTCTTTAAGATGGACCCATGAGGGCAGAAATTCAACTAATGAGTGGAAATTGCAAAGAAATAAATTTAGCCTTGGTGTAATGAGGAAATTTCTTAATAATCAGAGCCACCTAAAGTTAGAATGGGCTGCTTTACATTGGAAAGAGTGCTAGAATTGGATTCAGAGGTCCTGGGTTCAAATCCTGGCTTACAACTTCCATGACGTTGGGAAAATAATTTAATGACTGGATCTTAGCTTTTCTTATCTGGAAAATGGGAGGTGAGGGTCACAGGATCATAGGTTTAAAGCCAAGGTCAATTGACAAATTCCTATTAAAATGAAACAGTTCCTAAAAGAGATGCTAGAAGGCATTTAGTCCAACCTCATAATTTTAGAGGGCAGATAATAAGATCCAGAGACAGAAAGGACTTGCCCAGGGACACAGAAGTTGTAAATGTGAGAGCTGAGTTTTGAACCCAGATCCTTCAACACTGTAGCTATTGTTGTTCCTACTCAGCATCCTTTGTAGATTAAGATGGCCACTGACTTTTAGAGCCCTTAATCTCTAAATTATTATCTCTATCAATCCCTCATTGTGAATCTTCAAGGCAAGGCTGGAAAGCTGCCTTCTGGGTTTGCTATAGAGAGGATCCTTGTTCAGGTAGGAGCTGGACTTAGACATTCTTTTGGTAGTTCCTTTCAATCCTGAGATTCTCTCATTATAAGTCTTTCATATGTCAGATTTCCAGTAAGTGGAACAGCTTCCCCAAAACCGACAGGGCAGATTTCTAGGGTCTCAAACTTGTACGTAATGTTTACAGACATCCTTCCTGGAAAAGTGCAAGTAGGCTAAGTTTTCCCATGAAGTTGTTGGGTATCTTGGGTGTCCCTTGTACCTTGGGTGTCTAGAAGTGGAAGGGGAGGAGAACCCAACCCTGGCCTCCATGAAGATCACTTTCTACCAACTTGAGGGAGCCCTGCATAGTCTACTACTCCACCCTTCCAGGCAGGGTGAATCATAGACTCTAACTTCATTGATCATAAGATCTAACATTTTCATTTTACAGATGAGGAAATTGAGGCTCAGGGATAGGAAGTATCTAGTGTAAAGTCATAGAACTAGTAAGTAGCATCTGGTTCTTAAACTGAGGTCTCAGATCCTAGTGCAGAGTTCTATAATATTCTGTCTCTAGGAGAGGTGCCCTCTGGCACTAGAGTTTAACCAGTTCTTTTCAGGCTGGGGTAGCTCAGAGAAAGGTGGGGTAGGTGGACCACTGAGGGGAAATGTCTGCTGTATGTAGTCTGCTGGAATCAATGAATGGGAAAGAGGCCCTTCCTGCAAGGCCTCCCCTTTAATAGTTTGACTCTACTTGCTTATTGTTGCTAATATTGATAAGAAGATCCCCTTAACTGGGGCTTTGTGAAGAGGCTGAGCTTGGTGACAGGGCAATGCATTGAGCAGCCTTTACCACTCAGCAGGTTTTTAGCCCAGCCCTGGGGCCCCAGAACATCTTGGCTAACCATCAATACCCATCTGTGGCCTGGCAGGCAGCCCAGCACCTCAGAACAGAAATCCTGTCAAGACTGCCAGCTGCCCTGGGAGTGGTTGCCCTGTCTACAGGGTGCGGGTGGGTGAGTCATTAAATAACCATCAAGTCAACTAAAGCTGGAGAGTAAGGGTGTGTGAGAACACCAGTAGGGCCTGCTCAGTATCTTGGGCTGCCATTCTGTGGGTCTGCTCCTTTGCATCCCTCCTGAACCCCATTAACAAAGTGCACCTGCTACCTTTTTTGAGGAAAACTATATCCATCATGCAGACTGAGCCTCTGTTGTTGGCGCATCAGTCTGCCAGCCCCCAGAAGAATCAGAACTGGGACTCAGAGCAAGGAGATACAGCCAAGGCCCTTGGGCAGCTAGCTGTTAGCTGAATGGAAGACACAGGACAGATAGATGGATATACATAAACAAGATACAGACATGGCATAATAAATATTGAGGAGTACAGTGACCATTGCAGAGGCACAGAAAGTTATAGATGTTAATGATAAGAATTGGAAAAGAAGGAATTGTGGCAGTGATTGAATGGGATGAAGAGCACAAAAGTCACTTCTGTTTGTCTCAGTTTCTTCTTTTGTAAAAGAGGTAAAAAAAAAAAACCCAACCCTACATTGCTGAGTCTCTGTGAGGATCAAAGGTGACAATAACTGGAAAACACCTAACACAGTGCCTAACATACAGTGAGCACTATAAAAATGCTGGTGATGATGACGGTGGTGATGAAGATGAAGACTCTGAGAATAGGTGGGAAGGAGGTGAGGGAAAAAAGGACGGGAGAATGTTCAAAGCTTGGGAAGGGAAAGCTGAGGAGTTCTTTGGAGGGAATGGAGGATGATGTACATTTTTGTGTGTCTGAAGTAGAGACTCTCACCTGGGGAGTCATGGAAGATGGAGGCTAGGAAAAGAAAGGAGAGGCATTTGTGGAGGTAGCTGGAAGGCTATTCTGGATTTAAATGTAGCTTATATTTAATCCTCCTCCAAAGGGAGTATACCTTTGGGCTGATGGGGAGAGTAATCGGAAGGGTGAGAGATTGATTGTGCCAATATCAGGAGAAGGGAACTGGTATTTTGGGTTGGCGGAGCAAACAGGGTGGAAGGGAGTACAGCGGGACTCTGCTGACAGCTGCCTGTTAGCACAGGGCAGGATCAGCAGCCTGCACTCTTCATCATCTCTCCTCTCCTCCCTTCTAAGACCAGAATCACTAGCTGTCTATGCTCTGAGCCAGGATGAGGGAGAGGCGATTCCCAGGCACCAACTGGCCTCTTGTGCCTAGTGCTCATCTATCTTCTTGGTCAGGGGTTTGCACAATTGGCTTTGGTGTCTTCCACCTTTTCTCTTTTTACCTTTTCGCTCTGTTCATGCAAACTGTTCCAATCCATCACCTAGCACCCTCTGTTCTTTTTATCCCAACAACTCCCCACCAAATTCTGTTCTTGGGTAAAGATCTGCCTCAGTCTTGACACAGCATGGTCTAGACTAGAGAAATGAGTTTGAGATTAGGATTTGCAGTTAGAAGGTCTGAGTTTGAACTTTAGCTCTGCTACTCATTACTCATGTGATTTAGGGAAATCTGCTCTCTGGACTTCAGTTTTCTTATCTCTAAAATGACTTCTCAGGTGATCTCCCTAATCCCCTTGGAATCCTGTTGCTCTTTCAGCCTAGTCTTTCCACCTAGTTTCCATCACCTATCTCCATTGCCAGGAAGATTGGATGAATGGTTCCATGTGGATGTGTACAGAGCATCTCAGGGAGGAACCCATGAACTCAGATCCTACAGCACATCTCAAATTGAAGGAAATGAAAAATGATTCTATTTGCTATTATTGCTAATTTTCCATGAAAAAAGAAGAAGGAGGAGGAGGAGGAAGAAGAAGAAAGAAAGAAGATGAAGAAGGAAAAAGAAGAAGAAGAAGAAAAAGAAGAAGAAGAAGAAGAAGAAGAAGAAGAAGAATTTAATTCATGTTGAACTGAATATTGTCCTGATTTTGGAAACAGGGATGGATCTACCTAACATTTCAAGGGTGTAAGTAAAATAGTAAAGAAAAAAAAGAAAAAAAAAGAAAAAGCTATGCTGGGTAAACTACATGTATAAGCGGGGAAAACAAAGACCCCTTAGGAATTTTATTCTCTCTCTAACTTGTTTTTCCATTGAGTTTTTGCCCCCAGATGAGAAAAATAAAGCCTTTAGAGTTTATGAATCTAGATTCAAAAGTTTCCATCTGCCCCTTAGGATTCTATTTATGGATGTTGACCTACAGGGAAAAAGACTGCAGTTTACCAAGATACCAACATACATACATGCATGTATACATTCTCTAGTAAGCATGATCAATCCCAGATATATCCATAGAGGAAAATTGGCACTTGCAGTCACAAAATACAATACTGTAAATACATTCTTGTGTACATTACGACTGGTGGCACAGACCTACAGAGACCCAATGGTATGGAATGTGTTAGAGCAGGCAAAATTTGATTGACCCCTGAATACTAGATGAGCTCCTTTCCCATCTAGGAATGGAGCTCCTTCTCCATTCCTAGAAAGGGTCATTCTTCCTGTGGTCTTCACTTATTCCTCGCCCCTCTTGCCCCAGGTCTCAGGATTTCTAGTGGTTTCAGATCTTTGGGGTTCAGTTTGGAATCCGATTTAGACAATAGTTTTCAATCTCATGGGATACTGCTAGCCTAAGGCATAGGGAGAGTATTTGTAGAAGCTACCAGGGAGTATCAACACTAGGCTGATTTCTTTAATTTCCAACTCTCTGCCTTTGCTTAGGGAGGAGTCAGTCAGTCAGTCAAGTCAAAAAGCATTTTCTATGCATCAGACACAGTTTCTAAGCACTGGGGGCATAAAGAAAGCCAAAAGCAGTATCAAAGAGCTTCTAATGGGAACAACCAACATGAAAATAACTAGGTACATAATAAAAAATATACAGAGGAGATGAAAGGTAATCTTGGAAGGGAATGCCCTGGTAACTCAGAAGACTGGGAAAGATGTCTTGCACAAGATAGGCTTTGGGGAAACAAAATCTAAGAAAGGAGAAAGGAGTGAAACCTATGACTCTCAAACGTCTAAGCACACATGCACAACTATAGATAATAAGCAATAGGAACTAACAGGCTGATCTTGATGCAAGGAGGTGAGTTTAAGAAGATATTATAGGTAAATATACCTTATTTAAAAGAAACCAGACAGAGAGAAATATGAGAAGAATGAACTTCTAAGATGATACATCCTGGTAGAAAAAGTCTAGAGAGTCAGGAGCAGAGACTTTCAAATCCCAGGGTGATCTCTATACTACAATAAGGATGTAGGGTAGGTCTTTGTGACTTAGCTAGTCTAATCAATACAATGATCCAAGACAATTCTGAAAGATTCATGATGAAAAATGCTATCCATTTCCAGAGAGATAATTGATGAACTCTGAGTGCATATTGAAGTATATTTTTATTTTCTTTATTTTTCTTGCTTTTTTTGCAACATGGATAACATGAAAATATGTTTTGCATGATTTCACATGTATAATTGATGTTATATTTCTTGCTTTCTCAATGGGTCAGGGGCAGAGTAGAGAGAAAGAGAGAATTTGGAACTCAAAATGCAACCAAAAAAAGAATGTTAAAAGTAAATAAAGAATAGCTTTTTTTTTTTAAAGAGTAGGTCTTTGTGGTGGTCAGTCTAGTAACCTAGTTTAAAAAAAAAGCAAGTGAATTAGTCTGGCACAACCAGTTTTGAGGAAGCTATGTTCTTAGTGATCACCATTTTCCTTTCTAAATGTTCACAAACTATCAGCTTAATCATATGTATTAGAATTTCACTAAAGTCAAATTTACTGACAAAGTTTTAAGACTATTCCACCAGATTGACCTCTGGAGACAAAGTCACTGAGAAAGTTGAATCTAGAAGGGGATACCAATGGGCGTTGCCAAGATTACAGAGCCCAAAAGAGGGAACAACAGAATCCAGGTATGATTAGGAATTTTGGTTCAAATTAATTAATGGTCAGAAAATAGTTGGAGAAGCAAGAAGTGCTGATGAGATATTTGGTAGAATTCAATAGATTTTAACCCCTTAGCTGAAGCAAGAGTAACTTTAGATGACAGCAATTTTGACCTGAAAGCAAGGTGGTGACCATGAAAGCCTAGCAAGAAAGTCACCCTAGAATTGGGGTTAAAGAATAACCTGGGAGTGAAAGTTAGATTACTAGCCTGATTAATGATTTACACTGTATTATATAATATGCAGCTTGAGATGTCTGTACTGAATACCTACGAGGTTTTGTTCTTCAAATAATTGACTGAGTATATATTATAGTAGGCATTTGTAAGTGAAATATCATTACTGAGAGGTAAGGCCAATCAGTGGTTTCAAGGGAAGGATCTTTAGAGGAAACACTTTGTCCCTTCTGATTTCCAAGGTGGGTGAGATAGCCTTGGAATTACAGTGTTGGTAACAACAGAAAGTTTTCTGGGACCTTCATTGAAGTAGAAATTATGAACAGAGAATCTATGTTCAAAGGATGTTCTCTTCCTCCTCAAAGTATTTTGTATTTACTTATTTGTTACATGTTGAATCCCCACAGTAGACTGTAATCTTCTTGAAGGCAAGGAATGACTTTGGGTGAGTCACTTAATCTTCATGGATCTGTTTTCTGGTCTGTGAAATGAAGAATTTGGACTAGATGACCCTTGAAGGCCCTTCCAGCTGGCTATGATTTTTCATTTTTGTCTTTGTATCCCCATTGATCAGCACAATAATTTGCATATATTAGGTGCATAATTAAAACTGCTTATTAAAGTGAATCAGAGAGCTACTCATCTTGAGGAGGGGGATATTGTTCAATGATGGTTTTCAATAACTGAAGTCATTCATACATGCCATTTCTGTGACTTGAAGCACAATTGCTTTTCTGTCCATGAATCCTTTCTCTGTAGTTCTAGTTATTATTTGGACAAAAGTCTACTGATGCAGAGTTCAGGAAAAGCTATTTTAGCAAAATATTAACTCTGGTTTCGAGGTCCTAATGATAGGAAGTTGGTTGTGCCAGGACTAGCCTTTCTAAGTATAGACAAGATAATGATCAGAATGACAATGATGTGATCATTTTTTGACCTTTTTGACCCGCTAACCAGATAAAAATATAAAAGGTCTTCTATCCTGGGTAGCCTCTTTCTGCTTCTTCAGCAATTTTTATACAATAATGGAAAAGAGAACAGAGGTTTCTAAGAATTGTACCATTTTTAGCTTATCTATAAAAATTTTTGGTAGAGTGTCTAGAGCACTGGACCTGGGGTCAGGGAGTTCTAAGTGCAAATGTAACCTTTGGTACTTGCTAAGTGTTTGATTCTGGGTAATTCACTTCCCTCTCTTTGCCTCAGTTTCCTTATCTATAAAATGAACTGGAGGAGGAAATGGCAAACTGCTCCAATGTCTTTGCTCAGAAAACCCCAAATGAAGACACAAAGAGCTGGACATGACTGAACAATAACAATTTTTAAATATGTATTGCCCACCCTTCCAAATCACTAAGTAGACACCTCCTGACAAACTGAACCACTTCCATATTGACATTCTTATTATAAATGAAATAGGAAGGCATAAAGAACTTACAGTTGAATAGACGGCTGGCACACAGAAATGAGTAGAGGAGTTGAAGGAATTGGTTCCATTGTGTATCCAAAGGCAAAAAGTAACATCATTTCATAAAATGCTTGTCATTTTTCTTTGCATTGTTCTTGATGAACATAAGCAAATAACTAACCATGAATAGAATGGAAGCTTATATGCCAACAATTTCTGCCGCAATCATCAGAGAAATGATATGAAGAAGTTTGATAGTACCCTCCCAACTGTCAACATATACCTTGACTTAATTCACTAAATTAGCATTTATTTATGACATGCCTACCATGTACCAGACACTGTGATGGACACTGGACATACAAAGGCAAATACCCTCAAAAAGCTTATGTTAATTTTTCTTTTTGTTTTTTTTTGTTTTTCTTGTTTTTGTTTTTGAGGGCAGTTGGGGTTAAGTGACTTGCCTAAGGTCACACGGCTAGTTTTTTGTGTTAAGTGTCTGAGGCCAGATTTGAACTCAGGTACTCCTGACTCCAGGGCTGGTGCTCTATTCACTGTGCCACCTAGCCGCTCCAAAAAGCTTATGTTCTATTAGGGGAAATAGCACGCACATGAAAAGCTAAAAACAAAATTTAGACAATGTAATGTTCATGGGGTGAGCACTAGCAAGGGAGATGGAAGAAATCGGGATAGGCTTCTGGTAGGAGGCCACCCTTGAGCTGAGTTTTGAAGAAAGCTAGTGAAGTGGAGGCGAGGGAGGAAGGCATTCCAGGCATGAGAACACAGTCTGTGAAAGAGCATGGAGACAGTATATGAAATTTTAGGTACAAAGAACAGCAAGCAAGTCAGTTTGACCAGAATGTGGAGTGTGGGGGCAGATAATATATGATGATCCTGAAAGATAGGTTGAAACTAGGTGATGCTAAAATCCAAATGGAGAGTTTGTATTTTATTCTAGAGCCAAGAGGAAGTTATGGGAGCTTCTGGAACAGAGAAATGTCATTAGGTCTGTGTTTGGGAATATCACTTTGTCAGCTGTCTGGAACATAGCTGTAGTGGGAAGATCTTTTGAAGTAGGGAGACCAGTTAAGAGTACATTGCAATAGGGGTGGCTAGGTGGCACAGTGAATAAAGCACTAACCCTGGAGTCGAAGGACCTGAGTTCAAATCCAGCCTCAGACACTTAACACTTACTAGCTGTGTGACCTTGGGCAGGTCACTTAACCCCAACTGCCTTACCTTTCCCCCTCCAAAAAAGCAAAAAAAAAGAAGTATATTGCAATAGCCCAGGTGAAAAGTGATGAGGAGCTGAACTAGTGTGCAAGTTTTGTGAGTGAATAGAAGGCAGTGGATGTGAGCTAAATTATGGAGGCAGCATTTGGATGTGAGTGGTGAAGGACTGGGAAGAGTGGAAGATGATGCCAAGGTTGTGAAACAATAATTAAAAGGATGGTGTTGCCCTCTATAGAAACTGGGAGAGAGATGAGTTTGAGAAGAAATAATATATATGTATATATATATATGTATATATATATATTCAAATTTGGACTTGATGAATTTGAGATACCCATGAAATATCCAACTGGAGATGTCCAATAAGCAATTGATGTGAGACTGAAGTTTGAGAGGGAGAAATTAAGATCAAAATATGGAATAGGACAAAGGTTTGTAGACTACTCTGAAGCCTTAGGCCAGTATATCATTGATATTTTCTTCCAGGAGACTCAGAAGGTACTAACTGGTGAATACTGATCATCACAAAAAAGAGAGAGATCGACTACATCTTAGGAGACAGGAAATGACAAGTTACCAATTTAGAAATTATTTCAAAAATCAGATGTTTCTGTGCATTCCATTCATCAATCAATCAATCAATTAATCAACAAACATCTATTAAATGCCTGCTGTGTGGTAGAGAGTGTTTTATGTCCTCTAATCATCAACTGATTGGAATAACATTCAAAATCAATACCCAATTAGACAGAAGGAAAAAAGTGAGAAGACTATGTGATAAAGTCAGAACTAGTACAACTTGTTTAAACCTCTGGAAAATGCATTAAAGTAAAGATATTGGTTCTATCACACTTTTTTGGGGAAGTTGATAGTTACTACAGTGAAGATTGAGAATGAGCCTCGGTCACCACAGCCAGAAAACATTTGATCATTGAAAGTAGACAAATAAGTAGAGACACAGCCACTAAAGCATCATCAAGTGGTGGTATTTTCCTTTCCCTTCTTAGCATAATTGCATTGGTTTTGTTCATGCAAAAACTTTTAAATGTAATTGAAATTACCTGTTTTGTCTTTTATGATTGCCTCTATCACTTGTTCATTTTCAAAATATTATAGATGAGTAATATTGCTTTACAAAACAGTAAACTAGTATTTCTAGGACTATCCAGTCTCATCTCAATCCAACAACTCCCAAGAGCATTCTTACTTTGACTGATATGGATGTCTGCTGACAAGAAGTTAGTGAATTATGGACAAATATCACATGTTGACAGCTTCTTAAGATGAGAGTGAAACCACTATATTTGGACCTTACCATCTCAATGACCTCTATATCAAGGGAGGAAGTAATGATGATGTCTAAGATGAAGTTAGAAAGAGTAGTTGGACCTGACTAAGTACATAGAGAAGTAAAGTACACATCCACACTGAAGGTAAAGGAAAAATATGCAGAGTCCAAGTGTTACAGTAGTATACCCTCAAAACATTAAAAGAACCAGAGGAAAATCTCTAACAACTTAGGTAAATACTTTATTTAGGATTTATAGAAAGACAAGGGCAAATATTACAGAGGATAAGAAATTGTGGATGGAATTTGACCTGTACCAGTGGAGAAAGTTCCTATGTGGAAGAGATCACAGATTCATTAAAGGCTATTTCTTGCATGGTACTAGGAACTAATATAAATATATAGACAAATTCGGATGGATAAATTTCCAAAGCATGACCAAATTCTCCAAAGAAGAATTGCAAACCATGACTGAGTTTTGAAAGAATTACAAACCATTAACGATTATATGAAAGATTTGTTCAAAGTACTAACAATAAATATAAACTAAAACCATTCCAAGGTTTACCTCACACCCAGTAAATTTTCTTTTTTCTTTTTTTTTTTTTCTTGAGGAAAGAACAAGAAGTTTTATTCTCTTCCCTGGCAGGAAGAGGGGGGTCCTCTCTATGGTGGGGATCAAGGAGAGGAGGCATGTTATAAAAGACAGAACAAGCATTTATACCCTAATGCAGTCAAGCCCCCTCCCCTTGGCTGTCCCTTCTCCTATTGGTGGGGAGGTGGGTTCTTGGTCTTAGTGTAAAATCTAAACCAATGGCAAATAACAAAGAAGCCCACCACTATCCCCTATTGGCAGGGACGTGGGACATGAATCCAAGGTATCATCCATGTCCTTATTTGGTAAATGCCAGAGCAAGGGAGGGGAAAAGTCACAAGCAAGGGTGGAGGTCAAAAACTCCTAAAAAAGGGCCTAATGCTTTTAAGGGTGTGGTATACAAGGGTGGAGGTCTAAAACTCCTGAAAGGGGCCTAATGCTGATGACTACAAGGGAAGGGGGGAAGGGTGCTAGGTTGTGTAAACCCAGGACTCAGGTCTGTCCAGTCTTACAAAAGTCTATCTCTGGTTTCCAGATAGTTTCTCTCTCTTCTTATTCTGAGGAGTCTTTACAGAGGGTGCAGAGAGTGTACCCCACTCAGTCCCCTCTTCCTTTCATACTATTTGAAGACTTCTCACACCACTGTTGATACAACTCATCTTCCAGTTTATTGCTTTCTTCTGTACTATCATACCACACACTTTCTTCCAAAATTCTTATTTTGCCCTGGGATTTATTCATCTCTTCTGGATTTGCTGCAACCTGCTCCTGGAGAACCCTTAATTTAACATTCAGAATAAACAATAGATTGTAAATAAGGGATATAAAGCAATTTAGTATGCAGGGGCCAAATAGGAGGCATTTATCCCAAATAGATGTAATAGAACAAGGGAATCTCTGCCACTCTGCCATTACAGAGAAGATGAAAGTCACAATCCCTAGAAAATGCTGTTCGAAAACTTCTCTCTGGAAGTAGCCAAGAAATGTAAGAGCTTGCAAAAATTACAAAACCTTTAAGAGTAATAACTAAAAGAATCCCCATGGTGTCACAGTATGGTTACAAGTAAAACTATGGTGTAGTGGTACAGAAACACATGCAGAGACCCCCAAAACAAAGACAGTTATAAGCAGCAATATGCTCACAACAATCAAAGTTCTTACTCCAGAAGGGAGTGGTTCAGGTCTTGTATTCATCCAGTGGGAGAGCCAAGGCTGCACTGGAGGTGCAGTTTCAGGTTCTCCTGATTCAATTGCCCGTGTAATGGGAAGTTCAACAGATCCCTTTACTCTCGTATGGTGTATCCATCCTCTCTCCTAGGTCCAGATGGCTATACCAGAGGTTAGCAGGACCTATGAGATATATGCACATAGTTTGCACAACTGTCCTCTCTTCCCACTAGCTGGCTGGAGTTTCCTGGTTCCTCTTTGTATGTTCCTGTTCCTCCCAAACGTTCCTCTCTCCAGGACTTTACCCATGTGGAGCCGGAACTCCCTGTCTCAGTCTAGAGACCACTGGAGAAGTCTCCAGAGGGTGCCTGCCTTGAGACTGAAGTGGGGAGCAGTTGCTCACAAGTGGGGGGATCCTGGATGAGCCCCCAAATCTGTGTGGTACAGGGATCCCCAAAATCCCCTACCCAAGTAAAATCCAAAGTCAGAGGTATTTTGAGGAAGGAACAGGAAGTTTTATTCTCTTCCAGGGCAGGAAGAGGGCAGTCCTCTCCATGTTGGGGATCAAGGAGAGGAGGCCGCCCAGTAAATTTTCAAAGATGATTTAAAAACTTAGAAATAGTCCATTTTGGAATAGTTGCAGAAAGACATACTAACTCTCTTGGTGCAGTTGTGATTTAGTTCAACCATTTTGAAAAACAATTTATAATTACACTCAGAAAATGTCTAAAAATGTCCTTTACTTTTATTCCAGACATCCCACTACTTGGCATATAACTCAAATAAATCAAAGAAAGAAAGATCCCATAGACACACACAAAAATTATAGAAGTACTTTTTGGGGGAGGGGCAGAGCAATAGTAAATAACTGGAAATAAAGCAATGTCTGTTGTTTAACAAATTGTGGTACATGAATGTAATGGACTCTTGCTGTGTTATAAGAAATAATGAATACAGAAAATACAGGCAGTTGTGGGAAGTCTTCTATGATCTGATGCAAAGTGAAGTAAACAGAACCAGAAAAATAATATACATAATGACTACAATGTACATGGAAAGAACTGTAGGGAAAAATGGGAAAAAGCCAAATACTGAATAATTATAATAACTGAGCTGGTCTTCAGAGAAATTATATTAGAATATATGTCCTCCCCTTCTTTGCAGAGGTGGGAGGTTGCAGGTGCAGAACTCTACTCAGAAAAACGCCAGATTTATTTGTTTGAGGTATTAGTTCCTTTTCCTTTCCTGCTTTCTAACTCATATCTACCCACCCCATATGCATTCAGTCGTTACATTTACTTCATCATCCTTAGTCCCTAAACTGAAGAGTCTGCAGATTATCATCCCAGGTCTGTCCCTTTAGCATCTGCTTTTCACTCCTCAACCTTTCCTTACTATTGGTCAGTTTCCACAGAAGGGCCCTAGTAGGCAGTAGCTTCGGAAGGAAGTAGGAGGGAGGGAGGTCAAAGGGGTGGTTAATTGATGTTGAAAGGTTTGAGGTTTGGATCCACAGAGACTAAGGAATGTGATTTTCTCCCCTACCCTCCCCCCAATCCTTTTCCAAGCCCAACCTTGCCCCTGGGCACTTCATTTATGACTTATTTTCCACTTCTAGGTTTCCCTGGCTGCTTCCGCTATGTAGGAGTTGGGTGAGCATAACTAAGAGGTGAACCACAGCACCAGGATCGAAGAAATGTCTGCTATCCAATTCTTTTCCCCAACTACAATCAGAACCCTAGAGATGATCAGTTCTCTTGAGGTCCAGCACAGCAGAATGGAGGGCCCTGCTTTCTGCTTCAGAACATATTCAGCATATGATGTTTATTTTCCCTCCTCCTCCTTTCTGTGCTTCTCTTTCTCTCCCCCCTCCCTGTTTTCTCTCTCTCATCCCCCCTCTCTCCCTCTCTCTTTCCTCCCCTCCCCTCGTCTCTCCTCTTCTGTCCTCTCCTCTCCTACGTCTTTCACTCTTTCATCTTTCCCCCTTATTTTCCAACACCTCAGGAAGCAGAGGTGAAGGGACTCCCAAAATCATACAACTGGTAAGTTTCTCAGGCAGAATTTGAACCCGGTTCTTCATGGTTCCAGGTCCATTGCCCTATCCATTATACCCACAAGCCTTTGTTTTAAAAGCAAGTGAGGAAATTGCCACCCAGAGAATTGAAATGACATGTCCAAGTTCAAAGGATGATTCAGAGTCAGGGCCAGGGATAGATGGCTCTCTAAAAATCAAAATGAAGTGAACAAACAAAACTTACAGAATGATGAATAGAATGCTTTAGGTAATTCTACTGTAGGGAAATTTATCCAAAGAAACCAAAGGCATTAATTCAGACTTTCATAGAAAGCTTTTTTTAAACTTCAAATCATTCCTGGATAGTTTCTCTAAATTCTAATGAGACAAAATCAATCAATCAACAAGCATTTATTAATCACCTTTTTTATGCCAGACACAGCCTCTAGAATGCAAACCCAAAGAATGAAGCAATTCCTATTGACAAAGAATTTATATTCTAACAAAGCAAGAAGAACCGTGAAATCCAGAAGGACAGGAATTTAAGGGTACCTGCAAGGACCAAATTGCTGTCAATTGTTGCAATCTATTCTACCCTCCCCCCAACCCCCAATTTGCCTGGCACATAATAGGTGCTTAATAAATGTTTCTTGATTGAAAAAGAAAATAGAGATAGTAGGATAAAAATTTTTATTTCAAAATAAAAACGTTTATGTGCCTGGTCTATTTAGTGCCTAATTAATGTTGATCAGAGCCAACAGTTCTAGATTGTGTACATTTATGAAGCAGTAGAGTTGTATTTTTAATTTATGTTTTATAGTTGTAATGGTAAGGGAATTTGAAGATCTTCCCTGCCCCTTAATTGGCCTCAGTTGGAGCCCAACAAGAGAAGCTTGCTTACAGGAGGCTTGTTTTTCAGGAAGGCACATTTTTTGTTACTTTGTAATTAGGCACTGGGTCATGAAGGTTGTGTTGTTCTCTGATCCAGGAAAAATCTGTATATACCCTGATGTGAGGTTTTGCTTTGGGGCTCACTTATGGGAAGAGTTGTATGATTTGACCAGATGAGACTCTGGGCAGCTGTTAAGACCCCTGACTTTGAAAACCCAGATGTTGGTGCTTCTCTCTCTTGTGACTAACTAGGTATGGATGTAATGGTCAGACAGTTAGAAGCCCTGTCTGTGGAACTGTGCTATTTTCTCCGTATTTTTTGTCTGCTTGTAATTTTTGTTTGTATTCTCTGAATTTCAGGGAGCTGATTTTTCCCCCTGAACTAGGTAAATGATACATGTTAGACTAAAATAAGATTGTTAACCCTTTTTGAGTTATTTTTCTTTAGAAAAGCAGATCAAAGAACCTGTCCTAGGAGCCATCCTGGGTATGCTGGAGTGCTTGCTATTACAACAGTACATTGAAGCCATTCATATAATCAATGTACACAAGCCATTGATGTCAAATTTGTAAGAATTTCATGGAGGAAGCAGTTTAGTATAATGAAAAGAAAGGGCATTGGACTGAGTTACTCTGAGTCTTTGGTCTACCACCAACTCACTGTGATTGCTACTGAATCACTTTTTTCTTCTGGGATTGGACTAGGTCATCTCCAAAGTTCCTTCTAGTTTTATGATCTATCACTTGGAAAATAATATTTTAAATGTTTATAGATGGTTATAGTGTTTGTATCTTGACTTTCATGACATATTGTTGTTGGTCATGTATGAGGTTTGTTTGATGCTGAATCCTTGGTCAGGAACACCACCTTTGGTGATAATGTTCTATGATAAAGTATTATATGCTTTACAATGACTTATTGGAATATGGCCTTTTATTGTTCAGTTATTTCTTTGTGACTCCATTTGGGGTTTCATGGCAAAGACACTATACTGGTTTGCCATTTCCTTCTTCAGCTTATTTTAGAGTTGAGGAAAACAAAGTGAAGTGACTTGCCTAGGATCACTCAGTTAATAAGTGTTTGAGGCCAGATTTAAACTCAGGACGGTGAGTCTTCTTGATTCCAGGACCAGCACTCTATCCATTGTGCCACTTAGCTGCCTGGATTTAGCCTATGCTAGTGCAAAAAAGAAAAATAAGGGCTAAAGAAGAAAGACTTCATCAAAATAACTAACATTTTGACAAGGTCTTGCATCATAATTAATATAAAACATCCATCATCTGTGACCACTATCGAAAAGGGAAGGAAGTAGCTTTCTTTCCATTTATATTCTTGGAAAATTATAAAACAAAACAATGATATACTGGAGGAGGTGGTTTCTGGGTTATATTGTGGCAGAAGGCATTGGACTGACAGTATGCACCATCTCAAGTTTAACTCCCAAACCCATTCCTTCTCCTGACTTCTTCTAGACTGTAAGCTACTTAAGAGTACAGGTTATTAGCTATAGTTTATGATTGTGATGGAATGTTATTATGCTATAAGAAATAACAAATAAGATGACATTAGAAAAAATCTGGAAAGATTTACATGAGCTGATGCAAAGTGAAGTGAACAGAACCAGGAGAATGCTGTACACAGTAATAGCAATATTGTACAATGAAGAACTGTGAATGACTTGTCTATTCTCAGCAATACAATGGTCCAAGACAATCTTGAAGGGTTCATGATGAAGCATACTGTCTGTTTCCAGAGAAAGAACTGAAATTGTTTGAATACAGAAAATATGCAATTTTCACTTTATTTCTTTAATTTTTTTTCTTTTATTTGAGACCTCTTGTACAAAAAGACTAATATGGAAATGTTTTATTTGATTACACATGTGTAACCTATATCCAATTGCTTACTGTCTCAGGAAAGGGTCAGGGAAGAAGGGAGAGATATTAAAGGGGTGTTGGGAGAGAATCTTGAACTCAAAACTTAAAAGCAAATGCTAAACATTGTTTTAACATGTAATTAAGGAGGAAAATTTAAATATATACACATGTGTATATTCATATATGTATATACATGTTATATATATACATATCAATAAATACACAAACAAAAATAGATATGTGTGTATAAAAAAAAGAGTACAAATGGTTTCATTCATTGCATCTCTCTTAGTAGCTCTAGTGCCTGGCACATAGAAGGGGAGCATAATAAATTCATTGTCTTCTCTGTTTTCTTCGAAGATTCTACCATTGTCTTGGTTACCATGGCTTGAAATCTTGGAGTTAAATTTGTCTCCCTTTTCTCCCTCACCTCCCAGATCCAACCAGTGTTCAAATCCTGCCAATTCTACCTCCACAGTATCATTCACATCCATCCCTTTCTTTCCATCCAACTAAGGCTATCACTTTAGATTTAGTCCTTTCAGCCTTTTTCCTTCGCTCTTGTAATAGCTGTTTTATTGGCTTCCCTGTCTCCACTGTCTATTCCTTCTTCAATCTGTCTTCCACACAGGTGCAGAGCCAGCTTTCTGAGGCATTGTATGGACCATGTCACTCACCTATTTAAAAACCTTCAGAGATTCCCTATTACCTTTGGAATAAAGCATAAATTTCTTACCTTGGCATTCAAAGGTCTCTATAACTGGTTCCAATCTATCCTCCCAACTTTATTTTATATTACTCCTTTTATGAATTCTCCATTCTAGCCAATCTGAATTATTAGGTAGTTGATAGTTCATTTCCTTCTAGACTTGCCTTTTCTGGAACTTACCATTACATTGTCCTTCTCTGTGTATTCGCATCAAGTTGTTAATGCAAACTTTCCTCATTTCCTTGTCAGAATATTTCTTACAGGTTTTGCTCATGAGCCCCCTTCATGATAAAGGGTGATATCATGAGTATGCTGGATAGGAAGTCAGAGCTCGTGGCTTCAAATCTTGATTCTCCCCCTCACTTCCATAATCTTGAACAGAGCTCCTAACACCTCTAGGTCTGAAAAGGTATGCAATTGGATTAGACAGTCTCTAAGGTCCAGGTCTTCAGAAGAGTCTATAAACTCTTCTGCCTAGTTACCCTAATAGAATCCCCAGTTTCATTCAAAGCCCCGTTTAGCTGTCACCCCACTATAGGAGGTCTTTAAAGACCTAGTTGCTATGATTTTCCCCACTCCTCAAAATGTTTTGATTTTTGCATTATTTTTCATACTATGTAATTTGCATATTGTATAAACAGCTAGGCGATCCAGTGGATAGAATTCAGGAAGATCTAAGTTCAATTCAACCTTAGACATTTAGTAGTTGTGAGACCTAGGGTAAATCACTTAACCTCTGCCTCAGTTTCCTCATCTGTAAAATGGGGATAAAATAATACCTACCTCCCAGGATTGTTTAGAAGATCAAATGAGATGTTCAGAAAGTGCTTTGCAAACCTTGATGCTATATATAAATGCTAGTTATTATGAGCCTGTTCAAGACAAGGGAGATGATAGGTTTAATTTTCCACATGTGGAACAGAAACCAGGCCAGTTTAACTGGAATATGGAGTGCATGAAGGTACATAAAGTACAGCACCACACTGGGAAAAGGAATGGATGAGTCATAGACAATATTGCTGGAAGGAATACCTACAATGAAACTTCTGGTCCATGGATATAACAGATACCGTGACTGCAGGAGTAACAGTTGACAATGTGATGAGAGAAATCATAATAGCAGAGAAATGCAGTACTAAACAATCTAGTGATATATGTTTATAATAATTAACCTGAGTCATCAAAAAACCTTAATGCTTACTAAATTACCTCTGCTGAATAAAGACAGCAAGGCGTAGTAGAGAAAGTGCTATATTAAGAATAAGGAGACCTAGGTTCTGTCCCTTACAAACTATGTGATGATGGTTAGATCACCTAAGCTCTCTGGCCCTCGATTTCCTCATCTGTTAAATGACAGGATCTCTAAAGTTCCTTTCAGTTCCAAGGCCTACAATAAATCCTATATACCTCTCTGAGCCTCAGTTTCCTTATCTGTATAAAAAGGACATTAACACTTGTCACACTTTAGTTATGTGGTAATTATGAGGCCAAATGAGACATACCTGTGAAAGTAATTCATTTAAATTCCCTTAACCAAATGTTTATTATTACTAATTAATTACTATTAAGAAATGCTTTTGGAATTTAACTATTTTGTAAACTATAAAGTGCTATGCAAATATTCAGCATGCTTTTTAGCAGAATTCCTTAAATTTTTTTTTACGAGGTTTTGATATTTTAAGGAACAAGCTAAATTTAGCATGTAGCATAGATAATTTCTGGAACATATAAGATGCAGAAGATGCTAATTTAGTCAATCAGCCAACCAACAAGCATTTATTGAGTGCCTATTATATGCTAGGTACCAATACAAGATGTGGGGAGACAATGACAGATGCAAAAGTCTTTCTCCTCAAGAGCTTACATTCTTTTGGGAGAGATAACATATACACACATATAAGCATATGCAAAATATATATGTAGCCCTGTGAGTTCTGAAAATCCTTACCCCAACGTCCACTCCTATGGATGAATTGGGTTCCCAGAGCCAGGCTAGCTACACCTCCCTTTCAGAGTTCTAGAGGTACTCATGAGGTGCCCTTAGCGGTGATTCTTTGATGCCATTGTTTCAAGCCCCCACTGGTGTGCTTCTAGCCAAGACTGTCAGTCAAGAATACTTTAGTTAGCCAGCCTTAAGTAACTGTTAGAAAAGAGCTGATTTCCTTCCTTCCCCAGTTTATACAGCAGTAATAGTTGGTACAGAACACTCCTTCTCTCCTCTTCCAAGGATATGCCTCCTCTTTGTACATTCATGGTCTAGGAGGAAATGGGCTCAAGCTTAGAGACCATATGTGATCAAGAGGTAACTAACAGATCCTGTTGGTTGCTAGAAGTCATTTTCTTCCATTTATGGGGTGCTCAGGACATTACCCTTAAGCATGGAATAACACTTTGTTTGGCTCCTTAGAGATCCACGAGTCAAGTCTTTCCTTAGCTCCCAATGAGGCAGACATTGCTGCCAACTGGCTCAGATATGCCATTTAGGACATTAAAGTCTTGATGGGAAAATCCAGTGTTCTTTGTACCCTTCGAAACTGTCAAGGTCTTTTTCTTTCTAAAGAGGACGGGGCAGGAGAACAGATAAGACTGAGACCAAGGCCAAGGTGTCTCTTTTTCCCCAGAACATTCCTTCTCAAGCATGTGCTAGAAAATCACATGTACCCATTTCTATAATATTGATATAGAATATATCATTGATTAATATATTGTTAAATGATATTAACTAATCTATTGATATATTATCAATAAACATAATACAAATATAATATATTTCCTCCTATTCTGTATGACTACATATACATAATTTAAAAATCATATTGCTTACCTTCTCAGTGGACTATAGTGGGGGGAGCTGGAAGGAGAGAGAGAATATAAAACTCAAAATTCTGAAAAAAATGTTAAAAATAAATTAATAAGAATAATTAAAAAAAATAAAAGGTTCCCATTCCAGTTAGCTTGATACTTTTATATAGGATCTGTAGGGTAGAACCAAATCCTACAGCCATTTGGAATAGACTTCTTGTATTTTATTTCATTAAATGGATTTCAAATATTTTTTTAAAAACTTAGTCTAAGGTCTTTTGCTTGTCTTCCTTGATTGAGATGTATTCTTACCTAGTTAGTGCATCAGACTAAAATGGTAGAGTTTTTTTTAACCCCACCCGTACAAGGTAATTTTTTTTGGGGGGGGGACACTAATAGTTGGAGTACCAGAAGTGTCCCAGGTAGGAGTTAATGTTGGAACTGAACTTTGCAAGAATTTACTCAGTTTAGTTTTTAAAGCTGCTCTAAGACTTTTGGGACACGGTCCATGTAAAAATATTTATAGACGCTCTTTTCTTTGCAGCCTAAAATTGGAAATCGAGATGTCTTCGCATTGTGGAATGGCTAAATAAATTGCAGTTACATGAATGTAATGAGGTATTATTGCTCCATAAGAAATGATGAAACGGACAATTTTAAAGGAAACAGAAAAGACCCAGATGAACCAATGGAGGGCAAAAATGAGCAGAATGAGAATGTTTATATGATGATAACAACATTGGAGAGAAAAGAGCAACTTTGAAACTCTGATCAATACAATGCTAAACCACCACGAGTCCAAAAGAATGAAGATGAAGCCCTCTGCTCCCCTCCTGTCACAGAGCTGATGAATTTCATATGCTTTCAGATGTGGCTAACCTGGGAGTTTGACTTGATGGGCTACACAGCTATACCTTCAGACTTAATTTTTTTTTAGTTTTTTTTTTAATTGCTCAATCGGGAGGAGAGTAATAGAAAGGAGAGTTTAATAAAAACATGCATTCATTAAAGAATTAAGAAAAAATAAAAAATAAAAACAAAGTAATTTCTTTGCAGAGGGGGAGGGAGAATATGCTGCTAACAAGGATTAATCAAAAAGCAGTATGCTATGTGTTTTTAAAAAAAAAAAGACACGCCTGGCCCTGCCGTCAGAAGAAACTGAGTTCACATCCAGCCTCAGATAGTTACTAGCTATGTGACCCTGCACAAGTCCCTTAATCCCAATTGTCTCCAAAAAAATAAAAATTAAAAAAATATATACTTATTCTGTCTTTAAAACATTTAGCAATTATGTTTAGCAAACCATGAGTGCAAAAGAGCCCCAATTGAATTACATTAAAACCTTTTGTTGGAATGCTTTACACTTTTCACAGAAACTAAAATAACCTGTTATACAATTAATCACAAATATAGTTCTGGGTTTGTTTTTTGCACATACACAAAAGGTATTGTCTAAAACATGTCTTCTTGTGGCAGCTAGGCTGTGCTACCACTGTGTTTGGTTGAGTTCACAAATCTGTTGTAGCCTGTAGCTTCCCAGTCACTTCTCTGACTCTTCTCTGCTGCTAAGTTTTGTTTCCTAATCATAATTAAAGTTTTCTTTGCCAGAACTACTGCTACATTGGAACTAACACAGCCACCTTGGCTTCATGCTTTGGCAAAATATTGGCTCTCACCATAAGGACCACAGCTCCTGCTGCCAAACTTTCCTACTTTCCAAATTATGAAGACTCATTTCTGTGGTTTCAAAGTCTTTGTAGCTTCTACCACCTAAACTTGTACTACTAAAGCTGCCTCTGCCTCTTTCTATGTTATAGCTGTTACTCTCACTATAGCTAACTCTCCTGGTTTCCACAACCGTATTCACCATTTCCATAGCCTCTGCATTCTCCATAGTAATGAGAACCATCTCCTCCAGAGTCACTATCATTGCCAAATCTATTGTAGCTTCTACTCTTTGGACAAAACCAATGAACATGACCACTGAAGTCTATACCATTTTTGGAGCTGTCATTTTTACCAAAACTGCCATGGCCTCCACCAAAATCCCCAGAAATACTTTGGCCTCTTTTGCTAGATGAAACACTAACCGTTACCTGCTTAGGAACAGCTTTCTTTTTTTCACAGTCATAGCCATTTGCAGTAGAGTGTCTTTGAATGACAGTCATAGTCATTGAAAGTCACAAAAGCAAATTCCTTCTTTCTCGTCACTGACTTGGTCAGTTGTGACTTCTATCACTTCAATCTTTCCATATTGTTCAGAGTCATTTTTCAAGTAGTCTTCCTCATAATGTCACCCACAAAGATCTTTTCACAGTTAATGGGCACTGGAGCTTTGAGAATCCTCTCTGGAAGCAGTGCTCTTTGGTTCAACAGCTCTGCTGTCTACCTTGTGAGGTCTTCTACATGTGTCTAGCAATAGATAACAGAACCAAAAGTCCCCACAACCTTGATATTTGGATCCCTAATTTTCCCACAATCTGTGAGCATGCCCCATTGTGCAAAATGGCTCCTTCGACTCCCATCTATCATTTCAAAGCTCAAGATTCCAATGAAGAACTCCCATGGCTATTTGATTTTCTTGGGGAACTCTGCTTTCAGAAAGGCTCGAGTGGTGGTAGACAATTTGTTAACCTTATCTTAATGGCTTGTGCTGTCTTCTTTGAATGTGAAAGCACCAACCACCACCCAAAACCTATACTAATCTCCTTTATCTCACCATTTCCTCTTTGTGTCCACCTAGCAGGGAAATGTTTCCATGTGACATGTAATCAGGAATCCTAGAAATAGGAAAAGAGGTCCTGATAATCTTTGGTCCACTGACTATCCTCATCCTGTGCCTTAGAGGAAAATTTCAGCCCATTCAAAGACAAATCACATGCTCTATGTGTTTTGGGCATTTTCTGAAAAAACTAACTCTGTCTAGGCTTAAAGAATAGCTTTCCTATCCACCCTGCTATTCTAGGATGGTCATCTTACTATAGATATGTCCATCACCAACTTTCCTTTTCATTGGTGATATTAGGAGCTAGTTTGGTCTTTGAGAGACTGAATGTGCCCTGCTCTCTGTCCCTCTCTTGCTAAGTGGCCAGAGTATACAGGACAAGACAGAGTGGACTTGATCAGCAGTTGGTCTCCTCGGATGCAAATTTATAGACCTCACTGGGGAAATGTCATCTTAGAGGAAGAGGTAACTATATAGAGTTCTCTGTCTCTGTCTCCATATATATGTGTGTGTGTGTATATATATATATATATATATACATATACATATTATGAATCTTGTTTTAACCCTATTTGTGTTATGGGACAGTCCTAGAAAATGAGGTAATTTCAGTACAACAACAATGTTATTAGATAAGTGCATTGTGTCAGACTTTGAATGGATTTCAGATCTGCCTACGCCAGATTTTGTTAGATGTTCCCCTGCCCATGAAAGCTTTTTTCACTCCAATTTTCATATAGCAATGGTCTATACCATTTGTAATATTTTGTGTTTAAATATAGAAGGAGATAGTCTTGTGGAATGGAGTGTGACCTGAATTTGGGTTCAGACGGTCTCTGATACTAGGTAAGTTTTCTTACCCCCTGCCTTCTTTCCTGCTGTCTTTACACATGACCAGACCCTTGAAGAAAAACTTCAATTGAGCCTATCATCCCCTCAAGCTATCATCCTTTACCTCTCCTCTGATGTGTTTATCTGTGAATATCCTGTCACTCCCTGGTAGAATGTGAGTTATTCCAGGGCAGGGGTCTGTATCACCGATATTTATATCTTCAGTACCTAGTATCCTGCCTGGCACATAGTAGTCAACAGATGTCTGTTTGTCTAATGACTTTTCTGAGAGCCTCAAGCAACTCTCTAAGACTATAAATAGGTTACAATCTGTATGCTTGATAAAGTGTCTCTCTCTTCAGTCTGCAAGCTCCCCTTTACAATTCATTGCAATTCATTGAAAATTAGTTAGGAAAGGCTCAGGATAGACCTTCTCAGTCCTAACCTAGTATTTTGTTCTCTGCCTCTCTACACTGATCATGTATGAATTTACCCTTCTGCTATACTGTAAGCTCTGAGGGACCAGCGTTTTATTATTCTTATTAATTCAGTAAACATTTATTGAGACCCTACGCCCTAAGAGTTCCTGCCCTGAGGGAGCTTACATTTCATTGTGAGGCAAAGACAGAAAATCAAACATAATATGCATGCAAAGGAGTTTTTTTTTTAAGGGAAAGAGGGTTATAGCAATGGAAGTGTGTCATTAGCAGGTTTTCTGTAAGATGTGATTCTTGATCAGAGCTTCAAGTTAGGGATTCTTTGAGGCAGGTGTAAAAGAAGAAACTCATTCCAGGGTGAGGGTCAGCCTTTGCAGAGGCAAGAGTGCTGTGTATGAAGACCAACAAGCAGTCCAGGATGGCAAAAAAGGCTGAGTGCCAGGAAAAGTAATGTATAAGAAGCCTGGGAAAAGAGGCTACCGTCAGATTGTGAATGGTTTTAAAGGCCAAGCAGAAGAGTTGGTATTTATCCTAATTTTGACTCTCTGTCCCCTCCTATCACAAGGCTTCCTACACAGTAGGTACTTAATAAAGGTTTATTTCCTTGAATATAATTATGTCCTTCTTCTTCCCATCAGATGGGCTGATTGGTAGCTAGCTCCCAAAGGATACTGATTGAGTCTCATTCTTCAGACAGAGCGTTCTAAAAACAGGCTTTCTACAATCAGTCATTCAACTAGCATTTATTAATTATTTGCTATGGGTCATCGTGCCAAACTCTGGGGAGCACAAAGACTGCTGCAATCTGTCCCCATCTCCAATGTTGAGAATCATTTCCTCTCTCAGGACTCAGCTCAACAGTCATTTCCTTTGTAAACCTTGCCTTTACCTTTGCTGAGGAAAGCAACCTGGAGCTCTTAATCTCCACCATACTCTTTCTAGTTTTATCCTTAGCCGTGTGCTGTAATCCCCTGTACACCATACCTTCCTGGCCTATAGGGATTATGTCTTTTTCATCTTTGAATTTCCAGACCTAGTAGTCCCTTGCACACAGTAGGCATTTAAATGGTTGCAGAAATTAATGTGTCTCACAGCAGACTGGTGGCTCCTGGGGGTGGGAGCCCCTCAACCCATTTTCCTAAACGGAATGGGCTCTATTTTCCACATCTGTGATTTCTCAGACCACGAGATACTGAAGAGAGAAGCTGGATTTTGCTCCAAGCGAGCATTCGAGGATTCGGTTTGGAGGCTTTCGGCCTATGTCTCTTTGCAGGGAAAAGTCAGGAGACAGGAAACCGAATGCTTTCAAATGTACTAAGCGCATATTCAAGCACATTTTTTCCTAGTGAGCAGGCGGAGGCATGGCCCCAGGGGCGTTTACCCTCATCCCTTTTAGCTTTTCAGGTGAACACGCACGGTCTCCCCACCACCTTCTCCACCCTCTCTGCCTGCGTTAAATTTCCTGCAAGTTAGGAGAAGGAAGGAGACGCAGAAGACAGAGGGTTAATCCAAATCACAAGCAGGGAACCCAGCCCTGCCCCCGGGAGGGCTCCCCAAGCCGGTGCTGCCCTGCAGCACCTGTGCAGGAGCCAGACAGTGGAGGGGAGTGGGTGGTGCAGGGCAGACGGCGGTATATCCAGTCTGACAGAGGGCGGGTCTCCTCAGAGCCAGGCGAGGGAGGAGGCAGCACGCAGCAGCTGCCCTAAGGAGGTACGTCGTCGGGATCCTCTATGGGCATAGCGAGCCTCTGAGAGCGAGAGAAGCACCAGCTCGCGCCCTCCGCTGCCACTTCACCTCCAGTTCAGCACCTTCTTGCCGGTCTCTCCCCACACGCAGACCCGCGCCTCCAGCCACCATGACCCTGAACCACTCTCCGCTCAAGACCGCCCTAGCCTATGAGTGCTTCCAAGACCAGGACAACTCCACCCTGGCTTTGCCGTCGGATCAGAAGATGAAGACCGGCACATCGGGCAACCAGAGGGTGCAGGAGCAGGTGATGATGACGGTTAAGCGACAGAAGCCTAAATCCTCCCAGTCCTCCACCCTGACCCACTCCAACCGAGGTAAGGAGCCCGCACCTCCGCCCTGGAAGGCTGGAGTTGCACCTTTGCGGCCCCAGCTCCGGCGCTGGACAGCAGCGGGCTGCATCGCAGCTTGGGTGCGTCTGACCGAGCTGGGACTCGATGGAACTCCCTCTCTTGGGGTGGGTGGTGGCGGGGGAAGCCGAAAAGGAGGCATAGACTATTTTAGGGGGCTTGGTGGAAGCGGAGGAGGAGGAGGTCAGGCTCTCTAGGGCTAGGTTGGAGTTTGGACGCGGTGGTCCGGAAAGGGCTGGGCAGGACTGGACGGCAGCCGGCAGCTATGGCCGCACACTTCGGTGTCCCCAAAGGCTAGCCTCAATGCATGCGGCAAAGAGCAGGGAACAGAGTTTTATTCTAGTTCAAATCTTGACTCTGAGCCTGATGAGTTTGTTCTAGATGAGGGCGTTGGACTAAGGCGGTCTGAAAGACGAAACAAAGGGCCTTTCCAGTCCTAAGTCCTTTGGATCCTGGTAAGCATAGCCGAGATTGGAGCTCGACTTTGTCGGTGTGAATGTGGAGAACAGCAGCGTCGCTTCCCAGGGCTTGGCGACATGGGGAGGTAGCCTGCTCCCCAAGTTGTTGGGGAGCACTCTGTAGTGCAATCCCGAGGGAAGCTCTTCCCCAACTCCCGAGCTTAGATTGGAGAACTGAAGGGGACCTTTTATTCCCCTTTCTATCGGCTACCTTCTCCGTTCTTGGGACAAATAGGGAGCTGTTCCTCGACCTCCTATTTGTTCTGGAAAAGTGGGGAGGAAAAACAACAATCTCATGCACCTCTCTGACAGGTTTTTCCTCACAAACAACCCTGTGAGGTGGATAGTGAAAATATTATTTACAATTTACAGATGAGGAAACTGAGGCTTTGAGACTAAGGAAATTGTCAGTGATCATCCATCACAATAGGTTTTAAGTCAGCGTCGTCCTGACTCCAAGTCCAGTACTCTTTCCATGACACTGTGCTATCTCAGCAACTTCCCTTGAGGATTTGGGTTTGTCTTCAGCTGGAAAAGGGACATGAGTTTGGGCTTCCCTAAAGGCGCTAAGAGGGCTGGGACTTAGGTTAGTGATGCTTGTTGGGCGGTGTTCGGCGTGGATCCGTGGCCAGAGAGGCAACTCACTCCTGGGGAAACAAGGAAGGGAAATTGTGGGCTATAAATGTGTTTCCTGGAGCCTCTGTTGTCCTGAGGAAGGGAGGGAGGACAGTGAGGGGGATCGGATTTATGATCTTGTGTCTTACTAGCTCCTCTGCTCCCTTCCCTCTGTTTCTCGGGTTCCACAGCGACCTCCTCTCAGCCCCACCCAGCCCAGCGAGTTTATACTGAACGAGGTTCTAGGGAGCTCAAAGCATGGGAGGGGCAGGAACTTCAGGTGTAATTCTACAATGGAAGCCATTGGGACAAGTAATTTTCCTAGCCTAGCTAAGGAGCCCTAAATTTAGATGGGTTGTAACCACTATAGTGTCTCCAAGACACTGGGAGGTAAAGGAAGGGACTAGTTTGGCAATTTTCAGGAATTTGACTGTATTTTCTATTGATTTTTGACATTAAATATACAGAAATAGCAAGAATATCTTGGATTTAAAATGCAAGTAAAATAGAAAAATATTTTAAACTGTATTACTGAATTTAAATCTCTTGAAGTACTAATTAGGGTGCTTGATAAAATGGCCCAGAAGTTCTCATCAGTCAGCCAACAATCTGACCCAAGGACTGATCTATTACCATGGGTAAACCTCAGACCTGTAGTAGAGGAGATAAAACCATAAGTAAAAGACATCCTTGGTCTCAGAGATCTTATGCTTTCATGCTTCTTCTCAAGTTCCTTTAGAGGAAAAGTCCAAGTATCCAGGGTGGGAAGGGAAGGAAGAAAAAAAAAAGTTGTTTGGACCTCCCTATTGCCAGAATTTGAAGATCTCTTTTTCTCTTTAGGATTTCCAGTTCTAATCTCTAAGGTCTCACTGTTCAGTGAAGCTTGCCCCTAAAATAATGTTGAGCCATTTGAAAATGGCATGGATACCTCCTGGGGCCCACAGCCTCAATATTACATCTTTACAATTCTCCAAGAAACTTGGAAGACTAATGCTGCCTTCTTACCTTGAACTGAAACTCTCCACCATAGTGTGGAGATTTTGCACCATTCCCTTCTCTTTCTTTTACCTTATTCTCACCTCAGCTCAAGGTGGGATTTTTTGTTTTTTGGTTTTTTTTTTGTTTTTGTCACAGTCAATGAAATCTACTATTATTGGATGTGGTGCTGCTCTTTTCTAAGGCTCCTTCAAGGCTACATAAACCCTTCTTCCTGGGAAGTTTTCCCCATTCTGCCAAACTCTTCTGCTTATAGATGACTTTCTCTTAGAAGACTTTTCCACACTAGCTCAATTTACTAACCCTCCCACCACTCCAAATATTGATTCCAATTACATAGTTAGGTTGCTATATGCCTGAAACTACTTGTTGCTTGTATGTGTGGGCTATATTGCTGATGCTTGTATTTATATATGAATACTGCCACCTCCATCACACTGGGAGACTCCTATATAGAGCGACTGAGTCTCTTCTCTTCTCTGGTTCTACCAGCTGCCTCACAACAGAGGCTTTGGGGAGTTCAATGCATAATGGTAAAGACTACTTATACTGGTTTCCTCTCTTGAATGTCAGTTCCCCAGAACCTGTGGCTTTCTGCTCCTGAGAAAAGTTTCCCAAATGGAAGACCAGTTTCCCCAGTGGTATCTAGGTTGGAAAACATGGTTGGGTTAATTGGAGCCGGTGTTTCTGGTTTGTCTGGCTCTTCTCAACTGATTTTTTGAACTACTTTTGTCAAAAAGCAACCCCAAAGGGTCCCAACCGTGTAAATTTCAGAGATCGGGAGTTGAAAGGAAACTGAGGGGTCATCTAGTTCAACCACCTCATTTTCTCAATGAGGAAACTGAAACCAGAGAAATTTCATGACTTGCCCAAACTCACATTGGTAGCAAGAAGCAGTTAGGATTTGAACTCAGGTTCTCATGACTCCAAGTTAAATACTTTCCCAACTTTTTTGGTTTCATCTTCTATTCTTTCTAATCCTTTGTTCCTTCTGGATGTTCCCAGAGCCTAGTATCCAATATCTGTCCTAAGTCCTATCCTTTTATTCCTAGGAGGTGAGAGAAGAATCAAACCTTGGGTTCTATTCCCTTGACTGTCACTTTTTCTTTAGAGGAGACATTGGCCACCTCCAAAAAGTGTCTGAGTTATTTGTTTCCAGGAATTAGGTGAACCTGGGTCCTCTTTGGAGGGAATATAGCTGGTATGCAGAGAATGTGTTTCAAGTTTTGCCCATCTTGTTCATGTCATTAATCTAATTGCTTTACTTCTCCCTATAGTAGGAGTGAATCGATTGATATAATTCTTTTGCAAACCCCCCAAGAACATTTTTAAAATTTTTGCAAGGCAATAGGGTGGGTTCATCTGCCTGGAGAACTGGACACTCCCAGGATGCCAAGCCACTGAATCTTTCTCCTTCTAACACCAGGGAAAATGGTGTTAAGTGAAAGACCCTGTAAAAATAGTCCATTAACTGCCTTGCTAGTCCTTTTATCGAAGAGCTCTCTAACTCCCTATTTTCTGGCTACTCAAACTCTATGCCAAGGTATCTTTATATTATTGAAACCAAATTTGAGAGGTTAGGGAAGGAGAAGGGAAAAGGAGACTCCATGACAAGAACTAGGTACTAAATCTTATATACTGGGGGGCCCAGGCACCTAACTATCCTTCCCTCAGTCCTTTTTCCCTGACCCTCCTTCACTCTCATAGGGTCATTGATGCAGACAAGGGGGTTATGATTCAGGTCTATTTAGACTGAGACTGCCTCCCTGGAGGCTTAGAGGACTGAGTCAAACACTTCAAAGAACTTGCTTGCTTTTCCCCCCTATGAACTCAAGGTTCTGAGTGGGGAGTGGCTATCAGGAGCTGATCATTTGGGTGAATGAGCCAGAAATAGCAGCTAGGATCACATTAATCAATGAGGACACTCACTAGTAACTCATGGGGACGTGGATTGTGTAGCCTTGGGACCCTCATCCCACCCCATCCCTCAAGTACACATTCCACTTCCTTTCCTTAATTGTGTATCTTGTTATTGGTCACTGATCCTCTCTGACAGTAAAAGCTATATCTTTCAAGACCCATTGGTATAGTTGGAGGTACTTCTCCCTCCCTCTCATTACATGCCAGTCTGTGTGTGAAGTAATTAGGGAAGAAGGTGGGGAATGTGACTGGCTCTTGGGAGATACTCCATGAGGAGAGCTGCTTATTAAGGGATTGTGTTCAAGGACCCGGGTGAAAGCTTCAACCTGGGAAGAGTTACTATGGTATGTATGTATGTATGTATGTATGTATGTATGTATGTAAATATAATCTATCTTATCTAAATGTCTATCATCTAAATATCTCTATCTACCTATTTATCTGATTGTCTGTCTATTTGGAGAGGAGTCCAGTGTAGATCAACAGAGGCTCTGCACTTATTTTATTAAGGAATTTCCTAGGAAGGGGTTAAATGACTTGCCTAGGGTCACACAGCCAGCACATGTCAGAGGAAAGCCTTGGACACTGTTCTCTTTGGGGTTTTATTTCATCTTTATATCTCCCTTCACCATCGCACTACCATCCCCTGCCAACTTTCAGGCACAGTAGAATTTGTAAGGTCTTAGAATCTTAGATTGTAGAGCTGGAAGGGATCTTAGAAACCACCTAGCCTAGCTTTCCTCATTTTACATGAGAAAACAGACCCACAAAGGTTAGGTGATTTGTTAAGTCCCACAGCTAAAGCTAGGATCCAAACCTTGGTAGCCTGCCCCCAAATCTGGTGCTTTTATCAGTACACTAGTCTATAGTCTGACCTAAATCACACTTGCTACAAATGAATGCATCCCACACTACTTCCAGGAGGCTTAATTGGATGAACTTCCCACTTTGTATTTCATTATCCTGGCTTTATTAAATGAGCTGCTGAAAGTAATCCTTTTGAGCCCATGGACTGAGTCTTTCTCAGTACTTCTTTTTCAGGAACACTGTTTCCCAAGGAATAAAAAGCTTCATTTCCTGGACTTGACTCTAGAGTCAGAATCTCCAAACATAAGTGTCTCCACTTATTTTTCTTTGTGACTGAGGGTGGGGTGCAGTTTCTACCTCTTTGGTTGCTTTTCACCTGTGTAAGTGCCTGCTAACAAATGCCTGTGTGTCATGCCTCAGTCTATATTCTCTTGAGTGTAGACTCATCAGCACATTGAGTGCTCTCAAAAGTCGTCTATTTTTGTTGAAACTCAGAAGTGCAATCCAGCTGATAGTAAATTTAAAACCAATCCCTTGCTTCTCTCCTTTGGGGAAAGATATTTTAAGGAGATTAGATCTGAGATGGAAAATAGGAAAAGGGATGGTCCTCAAGCCTCTTCCTCTGGCATCTTTATTTTAGTGATCTCACTCCGGATGAACTCGATTTTCTTCAGAAAAGAACCTTTCTTAAAGTTAAGGTTTCAGCCAGAATTTTTCCTAGCCTGTTCCAACACATGCAAAAATGCAGGCATTCAAGGGTGTTTCACAGTAGATGACTTTTCTATGTATCCTGCTCTCCTGCTAAATCAGCTTGGCAGTGACTAAAGTACAAGTTTTCCCCACCAATTATGAAAATCAATGGGGCAATTGTTCTGGACTTTAGGTAATCTTGTGATGCCATTCTGGGGAAAGGCATGACAGTACAGGTGTGGTAGATTGATAGGAGAAAGTGGAAGACTTTCAAAAACTCAAAAAATGTAAAGTCTTTCACATACCACTCATAATAACTGATACTTACAGAGTAACCAAATGCTTGCAAAGAGCTTTGTGCACATTATCTCCTTTGAGCCTCACAACAACCCTCAGAGATAAGCTCTACAGATAGTTACCTCCTTTTTACAGATGGAGAAACTGAGGTTGAGAGGCTAATCAGCACTTTTTTTTTTTAAACTCGGTGATCCTAGGTGAGAGGTGAGTTCTGTCTCCCATTCTACCCATACAGACTTCTTAGGCATGGAAAATTGGATGCTGCCCTGTCCCTACAAGGCCTCTCCACCATCCTCAGCCCTTCAGGCCCACCTGCAAAGAATGGATGAACAGGAAAGAGAAACAAGGCAACAGTCACTATGGGAAGGCAAAGCCTATCGGAGTCACGTGGCATGAATGAAGGAATGTAGGCTGCAATGGGCCAATTTGTTTCCATCTCTCTATTTCATATATGTACCCCCAAAAAGGAGAGAGGGGGGAAAAAGAGAGGAACACCATGGTAAGAACCATACCAAAGCACTTGGTGAACTTGTACTGAACTCCTTGACTCCTTCTAGAGTTCCCAGAAGCTTACTGAATGGGGAGGCCACTTAAATTGAGACTCCCCAGACTCCTGGGCCAGAAGGGAACATGTGAGGTTGTCTGGCTCATTGCCCTCCCTCCAGGTGTCTAAATCATCCCCCACAGACATCTGCTTCTCCAGTTCCAAAACTCCAGGGGAGAGTTTTCACTTGCCTTTGGAGTACTTTTGTTATCAGGTTTCCTAAATTCTTTGTGATAGCTCACCTGGATCCCTCTCACTGCAACACTCACTTCTTTTTGGCCCTGACTTCAGTGCATACATGGACTGCTGTTCACCATTCCCTCTCAAAGACGTTATCAATGACATCTTCAGGGTAAAGGAGCTGACATTTTCAGAGCTGAGAGATTGCTCCCCTGAGTGAGAGAACTCCCAATGTCTTCATCTGAGCCTTAGGAATTTTAAAAAATATTTTGATAACTATGTATTTCAACATAATTGTTTTCCTTTGTAATCCTAGGTATGTCATATTATTCATTTGGAAATATCATTATGAGAAATAGTGCATAGGCTTCACCATATTGCCATAGTATTCATGGAAATAAGAAAAGGGATGATCCTCAAGCTTCTTCCTCTGGCATCTTTATTTTAGCAGCAAAGTTTGCTGATCTTACTCCAGATGAACTCAATTTTCCTCAGAAAATAACTTGTTTAAAGTTAAGGTTTCAGTCAGAAAAAGATTAAGAACTCCTGTCTTAGAGGGAACAGACATACCCTAATTCCATGAAATAGAATTTCAAAACAAGTAGAAGAGTTGAGTTTAGCTACAGCTTGAAAAAATCTGGAAGAGTCAGGTCCTCTTAGGAGTCAAGATATTCATTTGTGAAATCTCAGTTTCAAACTTGAGCTGTTCCTTTGAAGAATTGCACAGGAATCTTGGACACCAGGATTTTCTGTCAGTTACACACCCTGTCCTGAATACTTCCAGTGTGTAGAGTCTAGTCCTGGAGGAACCAGAGAGATCCAGCTCCTGCTTTGGGGGAGTTCCCAGCTTGATGGGAGAGATGAAAAAAAAAAGTTCCTAACAACCAGAATGATTGAAAAGTGAAATGGGACACCTTTGAAGGCAATTCCTCATTTGGGGACTTTGGGCAAAAGATGAGTGAGCACTTAGTAGGGATATTTGTCCAGTGCCAGTCTGGACCAGTTAGTTTTGAAGTCCCTTTCAGCTTTGGAATGCATAGCTTTGTGATTCTGTGATCTTTCCCTTCAAGGGAATATCAATCTGGGGAACTGGAGGGTTGCAGAATTAGCTAGTATGTTCAATGTGATCCTAAACCAGAGCCCAGAGGGATGAAGTCTGAGGTGACAGAGCCAAGAGCCTCCTGATTCCAAGGCCAGTGCCATTCCTATTGCATTATCTAATAAACTTTTTTTTAAGTGTCTTCTATATATCAGACATTGTGCTATGTACTGGCAATATAAAGACAAAAATTACATAATTCCTACCTTCCAAGAGCTTCTTTATATATATATACATAAGTTATATATGTTACATATATAAAGAAGCTCTTGGAAGGTAGGAGTTATGTTAATTGCTAATTTCTCAGTCCTTCCTTTTCAGAAACAGTTTCCCAAAGAATACACACACAAACATATATGTACATATATGTGTAGATGTGTGTATATGTATACACAATACATATACACACATTTGTACACATACGTATATATACATATATCTATATCTATCTCTATCTATGAGAGAGAGAAGCTCTGTCTTTGGGAGTTTTCAATCAACAGAGAAGACACGCCTTCTGGTCTCGGAGCTTCTCGTCTAATAGAGGAAGCGGGTCCATGCTTGTAGCTATATGCTTACACACAAAATACATACAAGACATGCCCATGAATAAACAAATATATGATGCAACAGCTGGACCAAGGTCTAGTGTTGACTGGAAGGATAATGGTGACTTGAGATGGGAAGGGTTTGTATGGACAATTTTCTGAGCAGGTATTTAAAACATGAGATTAATGAGCTTTAGGTGAGAGGAAGAGAATGAATGCTTGAGCAATGCTTGAATGCTTGAATGCATGAGAAATGACTTATTTTTAAGGTTGGACGCAGGAGAGGATGAGTCATTGGGTAATTCACACATGTCCCAATTTCTCCAACATCTTATGGAAAATTTCATCTATCTTCATATGAGAAGAAATACCACCATTTTCATAGGAGCTGAGAAAATCATGCCTATGCCTAGACCATGGGATAATCTCCCTTTGTTGAATGCACCAAAGGGTTGTAGCTTATGGGTAATGATATTTCATAGTATGATTATACAATAATTCAACTAGTTTGTTGGTCTCTAAGTCAGTTTCATTATTTGTGTAATTTTAGGTTCTGAAAAAATTAGTAGATTAAATGGAGTTATCTTGAAGGATAAAAAGGTTCCTAGGGAATTATGGAGAAGCCCAGAGCAGAGCAGCAGGGTGAAAAATTAAGACATGGTTGTCCTGAGTGACTTCCTAAAATAGAGATTTGGGGAGGAGCTCTCCACCGCCATTCAGAGGGAGAAGCTCCAGGGTCAGAAGGTACGGATGAGATGTGAGTTCCAGGCCTGAAGTCATCTTGCTGAATGAAGAAGTTCCTAGTGGGGAAGTTTAGAGGAGTGGGTGGACACTGCACTGGTGGAGAGGTCCAGAGGAAAGAAGAAAACATAGTTCTTGCTCTCGGAGAACTCTCCAATGAATAACAAATGTACCTATTGATTACAGGCAAAAGACAGAAGTACAAAGTGTATGTCCAGTTGTTGTGTAGTCATTGTCAGTCATGTCTGACTCTTCCCAATCCCTTTTGGGGTCTTTTTGGAAAATATACTAGAGTGGTTTGCCATTTCCTTCTCCAGTTCATTTTACAAATGAGGAAATCGAAACAAATAAGATTCAGTGACTTGCCCAGGGTCACACAACTAGTTAGTCTAGTACAAACTAGGAATGTGAGTCCTGAGGAGAGATTGAATCACGCTGCGATTTTCAACTGGTAAAGTTAATCAGAGATTGCTTTGTTAAGGGGATAAGTTTTGAAAGAGGGGGTTGTTTAAAGAGTTCATAGAACAGTAGATTTAGGACTAAAAGAGACTTTAGAATCCAACCCCTTCATTTTACATTGAGCAAACTGAGCCCTGGAGAAGTGAACTGACTTGCGTACAGTCAGATCTGAGATTTGAACCTGAGTTCTTTGACTCCAATTGCCCTGTACCAATTTCATTTCTATGTTATTCTCAGACATGACATCTAAGGACTTAGTAGTCTTTTTAAAAAATATGATTACTTGTTTTTAAAATTTTGATCACTTTGATTTTAACCCAACAGAAAATTCTCAGTCAATACTTAAACAGTCCTCATCCCTGAAAAAAAGGATCTTCCTGAAAACACTGAAGCAAAACCGCTTAACAGTATGATTGGGGCCAATGATTCATACTCATTAATTTATCTTCTAATTATTTAAGGGAGGAGAAGGCAGCTTCTGTTTCAGAAACAGACTGTATCACTAGAGAGATTTGGACCTACATTCAGCACCAATCCCTTCTCCAAGTTATCTTTGGTACTGAAAGATGGGGCTGATGTTCAAGTCACATACAAGTAGTATACTTTCCCTTTCTTCATCTCCAAGAAAAACTGAGTTTTCAAGTGAATTGTAGTTGTAGTGCACGTTCATCCTGGCCCCCACCACCTAAAGGCCAACTGTGTTAGATTTTACCATTTTATCCTTGTCTCTGGGGAAGAGAAAGAGATTAGTTTCATAGTTCAGCTAGATTCCTGTAGAACACTGACCCAGTTCCAAGTCCGAAACTCCCCTGGGGCTTGAGTCTCAGGCATCCTGGCTTCTCAGGGTTGCCATGCTGGGTTGGCTGGCTACCCCACCCCTGCTTGCAATTTAGGCTCCAAGCTCTCCATGGCTCAAATTCCCAGTCTCATGGGGGATCACTTCCAGCACCTGAAGCTGAGGATAAAAAACATAACAGAAAGAAACATTACCAAGCCTATTCTCTAGTAAAAGTGAGGGAGTGGGGGAAGGAAAATCCTTTCCCTCTCACTAGCTCAGTTCACGGCTTCTACACAATGGATGAACTGGGATCTTCACCTTCTGGATGTAGCACATAAAAGTGGCAGAAAAAGTACTGAAGGAAAGAATCAGAAAAGAGAATTATTGACAATCAAGGGAGGTTATCCCCATCCATGTGTTAGCAATGGCTCCATATTAGGCAAACTGGACATACTCAAAGGCTCCCCAAGAGCATCTCCTAAGCTGGGTGGGCCCAGAGAAGTCTGAGTTACGTAGTAATGACTGGTGTTTCACTATCCACTGATTTTATCCCTGGGGAGAGCCCAGAAAAATAGCTGGTTGATGAGAATTATGGATCAGAGACTAATAGATTAGAGATGAAAAGGATGTTGGAAGTCTAACACCATTTTACAAATGAGGAATCTGAGGTCCAGAAGACTTTCTAAGGTCAAATGGTAGACCATTGATCTTCTGACTGAAAACACAGGATTTATTTTCCCACTTTATATTACATGTTACTAATGGATGAGTAAGTGTGTTCTTAGTTTAGGAGCTGCAAAGGGAAACCTCTATGTCTATGATAGTTTAGACAATGTAGAGCAGAATAGACGGAAAGCTGGAAGGGACTTCACAGATCACCTCGTCCTGCCTTCTTATTTTCCAGATGAGGTACCCAAGAACAGGTGAGATGAAGTGAGCTGTTCATCTAGCAAACAGCTGAAACAGGATTCGAACTCATGTGCTCTGATTCTAAATCCAGTTGGATGCCCCTTCCCCCCCTACTCTAATACTCTAACTAGATGTTCTCTGGAACACTATTCTAGAACAAATAATCTTTCTGGATTAAAAATAAGATTGAGTTCCCTGAATGTGTCCTCTGAATTAACTGAGCTAGAATGTCCGATGTCTGATAGAATGGGTTAGATCCCATGTTACTGTTGTTTATCCTTTGTTCTCCAAGAGGTCCAATGATACCACAAGAATGATGTCTTGATTTGCAAGTGAATTGGGTATGAACAGGACAGAGCTGGGCAAAGTCATCAGCCTCACTGTCTCCTCCAGAGTCATCAAAGTCGGGTGACAAGACAAAGGTCAAGATGGCCCAGGATGCAGTGGGTGGCCTTGGTCTTTCTAAATGATGATCTTTCCCAGGTTTAAGTTTGTCTGAGGCCATGCCCATTCAAGGACATAATATGAATTTTAAGGCAGCTCTCTCAGATAAACGAGGAGTACGGTGATTACCAGGGAGCTGGAAAGAGGGAAAAGAAATCGAAGTGTCCCTGATAATTTGAAGATGTGACATATTCTCTTGTCAAGATTTGTCATTTTATTATTAAGGCCCTGAACATTTTTTTGAAAAGTCCTTCAATGTGTTGTTCCTCTTTTTTTCCTGTTGTATTTTTGTCTTCCATTTTCTCTACATTTATTTGGTCAATACTACAGGCTATTTGCTAAAAATGAATCCATTTACTCCCCAAACAGAGCTCACATTTTGCCCATTATTTTTTGTTTGTTTGCCAAAGTCAGCACAATTCATTCCAGTTCTTTGCTTTAGAGACATTGAAGGATCAGATTAGAAAACACTTTGGTACAATTCTTAAATCCTGAATTTTTAAAATATATTTTTTTAAATTAAGTTTTCTTCTGCCTCCCTTTTTTCCCTCTCTCAATTGAAAAACAAAACAAACCAAAACAAAAGGAATTTAAGCAAAACAAATTTTCCTATTGGCCATGTCCCCAAACATCTGTCTCATTCTGCCTTTTAGCAGACTGAGGTAGAAGAGGCAGTAGGACTCCCCAAGACCACATAGCTAATAAATAGAATTACATGGTAACTTGAATTTGAGTGTCTAGGTTTAACACTCTTCCTACTACAACATTAGAGCATCTGCTCCTCCTGGACATCTTGGGGCTCCCTCTTGAGTAACAGGATTGACAAATGATGTGTCTGAGGCTCTTTAAGGATGGCTTGGGCTGGGGGAGAGAGAATCTTTGTTTTGTACCTGTAAGACCAGCTCTTTTCTCAGCCAACCACACAGTGACTGATCAGGAAACATCCTGAAAGCCACAGCACCTCTGGGAACATGCCAGCTAGCAGGCCCTGGTACTGCAAAGGCCAGGCCTTTTGAGGCTGAAGAGGAAAGTTGGGGAATAGGTACATAACCAGCAGAGGGGCTCAAAGCTCAGGCTCAGTCAGCCTCCTTCCTTCCCCTTCTCCCAGCTGCCAGGCATGCTTCATAGACTTGTGTAGAAACTTAACTCTCTGGGCTCTTAAATGGGAGGGAGAGATCAGTTTGGACATCCTGCCCAGAACATTTAGGGTTTCACAAACCCAGAACAAAAAGAAATTCCCCATACAACCCATATGCAGTAGGTGCTTGACAGGTGCTGACCTGTATCAAATGTCACAGCACACCAAGATCATCCCAATTGTCCCCCAGGCCCTGAATGGCTGCTGAATGCAGCCACTTCTTTGATTATCCTATAGGGGAAGCTTGTGGAGGGTTGATACTTAAGGAGAAAGACCAGTAGTAGGGTTTCTTGCTCAAAGCAAAGACTGGAAGTAAAGTCAAAGAATAACTTCCCTCAGCCAGGTCATTTAGTCACTGTTTTAAAGCTGGAGAGATCTTAATCCAGTCGTTTTACAGATGGGGAAGCTGAGGCGCAGAGATATGCAACATTCTATTCAGGGTCACTGTCTACTAAGTGCTAGAACAAGGGTTTGGAGCGGGGTCTTCTGACTGCATCACACTGGTATGGAGGGCTGCATTGACACCGGTGTCACTGTCCTTAAAATGAGAGTTAGTGGGGCATAGTGGAAAGGGCACTGAACTGGGAACCAAGAGCCTGGTTTTCTGTCCCTTCTCTGCCACCAATGGGCTTTGTGACCTTGGGCAAATAGCTTTACCTCCCTAGGACTCACTTTCCTCATTTGCAAAATTGAATTTATCCATTCAACAAACATTTATCAAATGCCTACTGTGTGCTGAGCGCTCTGCTTACAAAGGAAAAGAGAAAGGGAAAGGGAGAGCTCCGTAAGGAGCTCACATTCCACTTTATGGGAACAATGTGTACATAGGTAAGTATGTATGGGTAGTGCTAACGATTGGAGAAATCTGGGAAGACCTCTTATAGGAGGTATCATTTGACTTAAGAGTAGAAGGGAACTAGGATTTCCAAAAGGCAAAGGGTGAGAAGGAATGACCTGATAGTCATGGAGCTTGGAGAAAGGATGGGAGCAGAAGAGAGAAACTGTAAAGGCCTATATCAGTACTAATTATACCCAAAGTCTTAGCCCTTTCACAGTTGTTTGAGTGTAGGAGTGTGTGTGTGTGTGTGTGTGTGTGTGTGTGTGTGTTGTTGTTGTTGTTGAGGAATGAGGGCAAATATTAAGTTTCGGGTGTGTCTATGTTAATGCATGTGGAGGGAGGTGTTCTTTTGTGGAAGACTTCTAGGGAAGGGGATGCCATCATCAACTTCTAATGACAGATTCCCTTCTGAGAGGGAGAACCTTAGTGGGAAATCACTCCTCCCCAAGAGCCTTGGACTGCTGGCTTCTCTTGGCCTGAAGAGAGTACCTGTGGGATGCAATGGAGATGTATATCTGTTGACATCAAAATTTTCCATCCAAAGAGTGGCTGGCTGACCCACACCTGCCTCTTGGCAGAGAATCGACTACACAGTGTATGAGCCAAGCCAAATGTTTAGCCTGCCAAGCCTTGGTGGGTATCATGGCAGCTGCCAGAAGGACAAAGAGGAGGCAGCTGAAGACCTGCCTCTGTTATGCCTCAGTAGGCTTGATCAAATAAAGGCCTAGAATCTAGGGGGGCCAACCCTGGGCTTCATTTCCTCTTGCCTTTTCTCAGGGATGCTCCAGTGGGAGACGGGGAGATCTAGGATTCATAGGGCCTGAAATCAAGTCTAAATCTCAGGAGTTGGGTAGACCAAGCAAGTGTCATGATGCCTGCCATGATGGGTACACATCTCCACAGGAGCAGAGTTTATTAGAGTTAAGGGGTTCCTAAGAGCAGCATTTTTCAAGGCCTGATGACAATGACTGTGACATCACTGAAGTGCAGGAGAAAGAAGGCAGAAGCATCAGTTCTATGACTCTGCACCTCTTTGTCTATCCCCTTGACACCCCAGTTACCATATTCAGGCATCCCTGAATGCCATTGAACTAAAGTGAGGCTAGAAGGGACTTCAAAGGTCATCTGATCAAATGCCTTCATTTTGCCAAGGAAGAAGCTGATGCTCCCATAGGGGATGTTACTCACTCAAGGTCATGTGGCTAATTAATGTGACATTAGAAAGAGCTGTGAACTAGAAGGCAAGATGACGTTGGGCAAGTCACTTGTCCTCTAAGAATTCATACAACTATAAAATTAGAGGGCTGGGCTGAATAATCTCCAAGGTCCCTTCTAGCTCGTTAAGTCTATAAATAATAATTGTGACAGTTAACATTTACTTAGTACTTCCTATATATATGTTGGACACTGTGCTGAGAGCTTTACGATGATCTCATTTGATCTTGACAACAACTCTGAGAGCTAAATGCTGTTAGTATTCCCATTTACATATGTGGTCAGCCAGCTAGTAAGTGTTTGAGGTCAGATTTGAACTCATGTCTTCCTGATTCCAGGTACTGTCCTCTATCCATTGTACCACCTAGCCACCCAGTATGCTGGGACTGAAAATGATCGTCTGATGACTAGTTAGTCAACGAACATTCAATGAGCATCTACTGTGCTCTAGAGATTGGGCAAAGACAAAAATATAATCATTTTCCACCCTCAAGGAGCTTCCATTCAGTAAGGGAAGCTAATGTATATATCTATAAATATATGTAACATAAATCCTAGGTCATTTTGGAGTGAGGAGGCACTAGCAGCTGGGGATTAAGAAAGGTCTTCTGTAAAAGGTAAGGCTTGAAAGAAAATTAGGGATTCTAAAAGGGGGAGGTGAGGAGGGAGTACGTTCCGGGTGGGTGTCAGCCTGAACAAAAGCAGGGACACAGGAGCTAGTATGTTGTGTATGAGGAATAGTATGAAGAGTCATTGGGTTGGAATGTAGAATGAGAGAAGGGAAATGATGAATAAGGGGACCTCCTAATGCCTGCAAAGGCTGATCTGAGCTGCAGGCTAGCTCTTTCTCTTCGAAGCTGATTGATCATCTACTTTAAATTAAATAGGTGAGGGATATGGATTCCTGACCTGACTATCCAGATGTGTAACTCTCTCTTTCCAAACCAACTCTTTTGTTCTTATGCTCATTTGGACATTGTTCTACAGAGACTAGAAAAGAAACAGTGCCTGCCCTTAATGGGCTTCCATTCAGGAGGTGGAGCTAACATGTACATTTGTACACACGTGCAAAACAAATCTTAGGTAATTTTGGAGTGGCAAGGCACTAATAGTTGGGGGAGGGGGAGAGACGGGATTAGGAAAATCGGAGATGTGGTCTGTTCCCTAGAAGGATGCTTTGAAGTCATATGATCCCTCCTGGCCATCTCTTTATGAATAGCAACTGAGTCACCTAAGTTTTGGTTATTTCTTTGGAATGATGACACTCTCCTCTGTGTTTGAGACCTTTTGGGCCTTCTTGGAAGGAGCTAGGACAAGGGATGTAGATAGGATGATTTCATTGAATGGAAGTAAGATTTTCCTTCACTGCTAGATGGATTTCAGATCCCAGAGCCTCCTTTAGAGAGAAAGTGTGCGTGCATCTTTTTGTGGGGACATGTTGGCTGCCCCTACCAAATGTAAGCTCATTGAGGGCAGGGGACAATTACATTTTTGTCATTGTACCTTCAACACCTAGAGCATGATATATAGCACAGTAGATACCTATTCTTCTCCCCAGTTTGAGTTTTAATCAACAAATCTGATATTAATTGACCATCTACTATGGGCAAAGCCTTGTGAGGGATACAAAGAATTATAAGACATGATCCTTGCCTACAATGAGATTATGATTTAGTTGAAAGAATGTACATCAGGGAAGTAGCATCATCCAGTGGAAAGCAGTGGATGTGGAATCAAAGAACCCGGGTTCAAATCTTGCCATGGATCCCACCAGTGTGGCTGTGGTCAAATTGCTTCACTGACTTGGGGCTCTTGAAAAATGATGGGTTTGGATTAGATGGCCCCTATGAAGAAATCAGAGTCTATATATGAATGCCAATTGAATGATACAAAGTAGTACATAATGCTCTCCTGCTACAGACAATACAGAAGGAGGGATCCTTTGGGTAGGAATGATCCCAGGTAGAGAGGAGATGACTGAGCTGATGTCACCAAGTTGGCAGTAGTTCTGCTTTCTATGATTCAGGGCTGCCCCAGAAATAACCTTAATGAGACTCTACCCTTCTAAAGAGCTATTCATTTGTAGATCTCCAAGCACCCTAAAAACATTAATTAATCCTCAGCAGAGCCCTTTGAGGTAGACATTGTGCTTAATTCACCAGCTAGAGGACCTGAGAGATGAAGGGATTGGCAGCTCACCCAGTGACTTGAGGGGAGTGACTCTGAGATTAGAAACCAGGAGTCCAGCCTCCAAGTCCTTGATTCTAATGAGCCAAAAATGCTTTTACAGATCTTATCTTGGGAAACTTCCTTCAAAGGCAGCAGGAAAATTTTGTATTAACTCCATTGCTTTGTATGACCTCTACCTCTCAGTCTACAGACTTTGGTTCAGTCTCTTTCAGAGTCTGTGAGCAACATTTCCAGCCAACAGAAGAAGTGAAACAGATATTATCTGTGCCACTAGAAGAGTCAGGAATGACATAGGGAGTCAGACTCAGGAGTCCTGGCTCCAACTAATGGCTACTCCCCCACCCCTTGCCACACCCTACCTCCAGTATCTGGCTGAGTTCTGATTCAAGCAGACTCTTGGAATGGAAGAGGAACAGCTCAGATCTGAAATCCTTGTACAAGAGCAGAACAATGGGAGTTCTATCTCTGCGAAAATTTTTTTCTTAACCTTGTTGGGACCAGTGGGAGTATTTACTTGGTTTACGACTGTTCCATGGAGCATTTAGAAAGGAGAGGAGATGCACTTCAAGGGATTGTGGAACTGAATGTTGTAAACTAAGAGTAAATAAATAAATTTTTCAAAAAAAGAAAAGAAAGGAGAGATCCTGCCAACTCAATATGGGAGACTCAATCTTGCAAAGCGATGTCTGTTCCTTAGGCTAGGAGGACCTTCTGGGGTCTAACACTCCCTCCAGGCCAGTTCCTTTCTGGTATGTGTATGGTGGGAGAAGGGTTTGAGGGATTTTTCCAAGTTTCTACTACTTCTTTGGAGTATTGAAACAATCTTTCTGGTCAGGAATTTTTTTCTCCCTGTCACACTTGTATTTCTCTGCCATCTTGGCTCCACTCCAGAGCTCTCTTTTTTAGTGTCCTGTACATAGTGGATGCTTAGGTAATATTTACTGAAGATGATGATACAGGAGCAGTGGATAGATCACTATCCTGGGTGTGGATTCAGGAAAACGGGAGATTAAATCTGGTCCTTCTCTTTCTAGCTATGTGATGCTGGGCAGGACACAGTTGCTGTTTGCTTCAGTTTACTTATCTACAACATAGAGTTAAGAATAACACTCACCTCCCAGGGTTGTTGTGAGGATAACTCTTAGCATACTACCTAACACATAGTAAGTGTTTAATAAATGTCTGTTACATCTGAAAAAAAAAACCCATTAACTGATAATCTCTTTTTCAGCCTTCTCTTTGAGGATGACAAACCCATCATTTTTCCTATTTGGGAATCTTTCTTTGGGGCTTCGTGGTACATAAAGTTAAGATGACTTTAGAGCAGAAAGTCCATAAGGGGGTAGCTAATGTATATGGCTTTCAATGACAAATGGAGTTGTTTCTCTTCCTAATCTTGTACTTCTGTTTTCCAGGTTCCATGTATGATGGTTTGGCTGACAATTACAACTATGGGACCACCAGTCGGAGCAGCTATTACTCCAGATTCCAGGCAGGCAATGGCTCCTGGGGATATCCGGTAAGGAATTCACTTTGGTTTTGAAAAATCTAGAGTTTTAAGGTTTTCAGACTTTGGATATAGACAATTGATGAGGAAGTGGTTGTCACAATCGTTAAGGTGAGTGTCAATGGCCATGTCGAGGTCAAGAGCACCCAGATGGTAATATCCCTCCTAGTAACTTTCTAATAATTTCATTGCTTTTCTTAATGAAGTCTCCTGTTTCTGTGTTAGTCTGATATATGTCTTAGATGATGTAGTGTCTCCCATAAATCTCTCACCTATGTGTCTCTTCCCATTTCCAATAGGGTGGGATTTGGAAGCAATTTATTTTCTTCATGTCAGTTAATGGAACAATTCTAGATAGAGACATAATCATAGATCACTAGAGATTCAAGGTACCTTATAAGTATCTAGTCCAAATTCCTTCTTTTACAGATGAGGACAATGAGACACAGAGTGGAGTGACTTATCCCATAATCATTCTAGAAATAAAACAAAAAACCTGTCAAGCCCAGAAACTCCTGGGTCTGATATGGCTTCAGTATTCTGCTTTAGTCTCAGGAATTTCTTTAGAATCATAGAATTTAGAACAAGAAGGAGCCTTGGAAACTGGATGTCCTGTATCATCATTTTCTAGATGGGGGAGCGGAGCCCCAGAGAACTAAAGTGATTTGCCTAAGGCCACAATAAAAGAGAAAGTAGCTGATCCATCCATCAAACTCAGGGGACCCCCGACCCTAAATCTAGTAACATTCTTTCCACTTTACCATGGGGGCCTTAGATACATATGTTCTTTTCCAAAAGCTCTTAAGCACTTAAATACTCATGGTTCCAGAGAATGTCAGTCACCCCATTACTTCTATTCCTGTTGTTCATCCAACAGAATTTGTTTCACTCTTGACTTCCATGGAACAGAAATGTTACCCATATCCTGTGACATTATCTAGATAAGGGTGGAAAGGAGGGCTGTGGCTATATCAAGGTCTGTATTTATTTGGTCTTATTCCTTCCTTCCTAAATTCCTGCTGGAGTGATTGCAGAAAATATTTTATTTGGGGTGACTATAGGACAGGGGCTGAGGAGTGGAATAAAGTTGAGTGGCAGATTGATTTCTTTGTCCCACTGATTACCCAACTGTTTCTCATCTCTCACTACTCCATGAATACTTCTGGCTAAAACATCTTTTGTGACTGAAATCTGGCCTGGGTTGACCTTGGGAAAGGTGGCCAGTTGTCATACATCGTCTCTGAGGAAGGATGGTCGATGGTTCTTCATCTTCACTGAAGATAGAACAGATAAAATCAGTTGATGGTGCTCCATGAAGAATATAGGTTCACACAGAGGCACAATCTACTGACAGTGTACATCATGGGGGAATAAGTGACAGAAGGAGGCTGTGGAATTCTCCTTGAGAAATCTTAAAAAACAAACAAACAACAAGTCCATTTACAGTGGGCTCCTGCAGGCAAGGCTAAATATGTATATTTTCTTATTTGGGAATGATTCTCCGGTTTGAAGCTTGTATTTGGCAGAGTATGATAAGGATTCAGCGTGGAAAAGGAAGAAGGATAACTATTGATAAAGGTTTGCAATAGTAGGTCAGATTCTACAATCACGATCCCTTAGAATGCACGGATCCTAAATTTCAGTCTTCCTCCTGGTCAGCTGGGCCCTCCATGCTAACCAGGATGTCTAGTTTTCTTGGGGACCTAGGATTTTCCATCTCCCAAAACTTCTCAGCCCAGCCGCAGTCCCACAAGGCTATGCCTGAAGAGAGCTGATTATTTAGCAGATTACAGACGTGTTGAGGTTTGTGGCAGAGACTCTTTAAAGTTGATTTTGGCTGTCTCTGGGTCACTTGCTCTGTTGATTGGTTAGGTCCCAGAACTGATTTTACTCAGGGAGCCCTATAGTCACAAATTTTTATGAGAACATTCATTGTTGATTCTGCAAATATACCCTCAGGGTCACTTTGAGGTATTGGAAGATAATTTTTTGTATTTTTCATAGGAAAAAATACTGGGGGCTCTGTCTTATCTTTTTTACCCCATCTTCAAATGTGTCCCCTGCCGGGTCTATCCCTCCCTTTATGACAACCAGTTAAAATCTCTTCCCTACCAACTGCTATCCCAAAGCCCATCCCTTCTCTTTTTCTTCTTAGCTGGCGGAACTTCAGACATTACTCACCCAGGACTGCTGCTGGGGCATGTCCCATCTCTGCTCCGTTCAGGAGAGGCTATGGGAATGAGGAGGAGCTGAGTACACAGGCAACCCTGGGTGGGGGGTGGGGTGGGGACGAGCTAGAGAATAGGAAGTGGAATAATTGATAGTGGAGCCAGACATATAATCAGTCAGGGACTGGGAGAAACAAAACAAAACAAAATCCAGGCTTAGACGGAAGGTGAACTGGAAAAGAGGTAACAGATTTGTGGTGGTGAGCTAATCATGTTCTTGTGAGATTTTCCCATGGATGCTGTACCTGGCTCAGAAGAAGAATTTTCCTTCTAATCTCCCAACCACTGACTGAAACAAAATGGTGGTGCTGGGCTGAGTACAGGAGGAAGGGGGTGTGATTCACCTACGTGTCAGGCAGCCAGTATGAGAAGCTTGTTCCTAGTACTGTCACTATGGCCCATGTAGGGTAGGATCTTATAAAATGCCATGCCTAGGGACACAACAGATTTTTGAGCAGAGTGGGCTTCATAGATTTTCTCTCTCTCTCTCTCTCTCTCTCTCTCTCTCTCTCTCTCTCTTTCTCTCTCTCTCTTTCTCTCTCTCTCTCTCTCTCTCTCTCACACACAGTGTGTGTGTACAATACACAGTACAATAGAGTAGAAAGATAACTGACCTAGATTTAAGTCCTAACTCCCATGTTTACTAGCTTTGTGACTTAACATTAGTCTCTGAATCTCTTTAAATCTTAGTTTTCTAATATTAGGCTTTTTGAAGTTTTCTATAGATTACTCTAATAATAACATTTTGACTTCTTGCTCTATTGCTTTCAAGCAGAATCCCCTGTTTGGCATTCAAAGCTTTTTATTACTCACACCCTGCCCCCACCTTTCCGGTCTTACCCCCTTCATTCCACAAAGTACTTTGTGATCCGGTAACTTTGGCCTCCTTGCTGTTCCTCAAACAAGATGCTCATCTTCCTCCTCTGGGCGTTTTCACAGCCCAGTCCCCATGCCTGAAATGCTCTCACTCATCTCTGCTCCCTGGCCTCCCTGACTTCCCTCAGGTCCCAGTTAAAATCTCTTCTAAGAGATCCTTTTCCCAATCCTCCTGGAATCAGTGCCTTCCCTCTGTTACTGATTTCCTATTTTTCCTGTCTATAGCTTACTCTTATGTAGTTGTTTACATCTTGTCTCCCCCATTAGACTATGAGCTCCTTGAGAATTGGGACGATCTTTTTCAGTTTTTGCTTTTTGTAGCCCCAGTGGTTAGCGCAGAGCCTGGCATACATACAGTAGGTGCTTAATAAATGCCTTTCCCTCCCCCCCCCCCCCCGCAGTGACTGACTGGTGCAAGAATTATTCACCCCTCTCTAGGGAGCAGGTCAGACTCAGAGCAGCTCTTGCCACATCCATTCTTTTCCCTTCCCATCTTTCCACTTCTTCCAGTGAAGAAGCTCTCCAGACCCTGGAGTAGGGCATAGTGGAGAGTATTTTAGGCTCTAATAATAAAGGATGTTTCTTACTGGTGCCTGTTGGCCAAAGGAAGTTTTCTTGACTGTCACTGCTGCTTGAGACCACTTCTGGGAATGAAGGCTGACAATTTAAAAACCTGACCTTCCCTCAGGGTTCTCCAGGGTTCTCCAGGGCTCCATCAGGACAAGGCCCAGGATAATGGTGATGAGAACTTAAAAGGCTGGAATCACTTGGATCATTGGGTTTTTCCAAAGTCGAATATTCCTTCTCCCCAGATCACTTTATTTGTGATTGGACTGAAGGGACATGGTGGTATTAAATATTCAAAAGAAGGTAGACTAGACGGAGATATCAGTCCATTTTGCTGTCTGCCCCAACCACAGAGTTTGGATTTGTTTCCTAGGTAATACCCATGAGTCTTCAGATTTTTGGTAGGGAATGAGGGAAGGGGAAGTGGAGCATTTTCAAGGGACATGACGGATTTACAGAGTCAGGTCTGCAGTGGAGATACAGGGGATAGCAGATTGGGATGAGATCTGTGGTTCATTGATATCGGGAATCTTCTCATTTGTAAATTCCCTCTGACAGTGTAGGTTGGCACTTTCGCTGCAGCTTATAGCATGGAGTGATTAAGTCATTTGTCTAGAATCACATGGTCAGGACATATCAGGGACCAGACTTGAACCCAAATCTTCCTGGCTTTGAGGTCAACTCTCCACCCATTACAATACACTGCCTCATAGAGGAGGTAAGCCACATAAATACCAGGTCAAGAAATCTGAAGGATTTGCCTGCTGCAGATGCTGCCATACTCAATCTATAGATGGTGACTTTGTTCCCTGAGGGCAGCAACCTAAGGATTAGCAGCTGAGAGAACTCAAGAATAGCCAGTGAGGATTCTACCTTTATTCCTGGGTTCACTCTATCTGCCAACCCTATTCTTCTGTTTTAATGCAGATCAGGATCACCTCCCTCCAAGCCACTCTGTCCCTCTTCCCAAAGTATTGTGGAAAGTCTGCAATAACATGGTTTTATATATAGCCTGCTATGGCCCTTTCCTCTGGGGAAAACTAATGCTTTTTTTCTCTGTCCATTTTTCCATCTCTATTGCCATCTTTTTTTACAGATGAAAAAATCTGAGGTTGCATCACAGGACACTCAGGGATGGAAAAGTTGAACATATAATTCTGCATTGGGGATTTTCCTAATAGTCATAGGGATCATGGAACCAATGAATGCTAGAGCTAGTCAGAGCAATCTTCCCCTGTTTCCCTTCCTCTCCTCACTATTTTACAGCCAACAGCACTGAGTATCTACTGTATACAGATTTTTGTAATAGACCCTACACGAGGGACATTCATATTCCCTTCCATTGGAGGACTTAGAGTCTAGTTGGAAGACAGAGCATGCAAGTAAGAAAGAAACCATTTAGGGCTCAAATCAACAATTACATATCGAGGACTTGCTTTGTACAAGTTCTTGTGATAATCTTCCACGGACTTTACAAAGAGACAGTGCCTGTCCTCAGTGGGCTTCCTATCTAGTAAGATGAAGAAGACAGAAGCAAAGGGTGTCCACTGTGAGAATGATGTACTAACGGACTGAGCTTGCGAATTCATATACTGATAGAATGGATCTCAGGAAATAAAGAGGATAAAGTCATAGATGAAAGACAAAAGGACTGGAAAGGAAATCAGATCCAACCTCCTTGTTTTACAGATGAAGATGTTGAGACCTCAAAAGGCTAAGTGACTACGTTGCCCTAGTAAGTGCTAGAGGCAGGATTCAAATGCAGGTTTTTAAGATGCTTAGTCTAGCATTCTTCTCACTGTGCTGTGCTGACTACATGATAAGGATGGGGGGGGGAGGTGAATCAGGGGAGGTGAATAGTGCCCAAGCAGGTTGCCCTTGTGCCTGAAAATGGGGAGCTAGTCTCATTATATTATTATGGTTGTAAAAATAATGTGGCTGTTATTTTTATAATTATATTCCTTTTAGGAAATGGAAATGAAGAGCTAAATGTTTTGGAAGTGGAGTAAACATTGGTGTGGGCAGAGAGGTGACACATTGGATAGGGAGCAGGGCCTAGAAGACCTGAGTTCAAATTTGACCCCGGACACTAGTTGTGTAAGTGGACAAGTCACTTAACCCTGTTTGCCTCGGTTTCCTCAACTATAAAATGAGTTAGAGAAGGAAACAACAAACCACCCCAGTATCTTTGTCAAGAAAATCCCAAATGGGCTCAAGAAGAATCAGATGGGACTGAAACAATAGAACAAGAGCAGTAAACATTGGAATCGTCAACTGACATGTGGTTTAAAAGTTTTTGCTTTTGAAGAGGAAAGATCTTATCCCCTGTGTCAGCCTAGGAATCTAGCTGAGAAGCAGGGGGATGGATGAACTGACTTCTAACCAACCAGGTACCTCCACGGGCATTCTACACCATCCATACCTGTTCTCTTTGAAGTTGTTACATCACTGAAGTTTTTAATCATATCAATAGATGATCAAAAAGTGCAATGAAATAGAATAGATCTGGGTTCTGGTGACCCTACAGTGTTACTAAATCTCTGTGATCTTGGATAAGGTATTTGACTAATTTATCAAATCTTTTTGTTTTTTCATCTTGAAAATATGGGAAATGGTGCACATGATATTGAATGCTCTGTACAGCTCTAACATTGTGGAATTCTATTTAGTTTAGGGATTGTTTTTAATCATTTTCACAGTAAGGAATGTAATGTTGATGTACTGGAGTTGGTCCTGGACCCAGTCCTGGAGCATCATGGGATTAAGTTGGCCTGGACTAAGGCCTCTGCCCCAGTCCCTCAGATCAGATAATAACCTTCCACACTGTCCTCACTTCTTTCATCTGAGGATCTCCAGGTACTTGGCAAATAGGAGATAATTAGCTCTTGCAACACCATGGGGGTGTGTGTGGCTTGGCCTCATTATCCCCATTTCACAGATGGGGAGACAGAGGCACAGCATCAGAACCTGGATGATGGATACTTAGTTGTAGAAATGGGATCCAGGAATCCTAGCCTCCATTTTAGGCTGTTTCCTGACGTTCTAAAAATCGGTGCCTCTTCCCTGAATCTGTGTAGCCTCAGAGAACGCAGCATTTTCTTCAAAAGCCCAGGTGTGCAGAAGGCAGGAGGAGTGGTATCCACTCCTGAGCAGGAGTTTGGCTCTAGATGGGAGGAGTGATTGATGTGTTTGCCAAAATGGTGTCCCTGCTGCCAGCCAATGACTCATTCCCCACCCAGCCCTTTGAGATAGGAGCTTTCTATGAGGAGCTCTTTGAGGGGAGCCAGGTCCTGAGGCTTTTACCCAACAAGAAAAGGCAAGAAGATTTGCTTAGGGACAGAGAGTGAGCTATGAGAGGGGTGGGAGAAGAATGAATGGGCCAGGGACATACTGTGAGCCTGAGACATCCTCTTCCCTTCCAGGGCTGCCTAAACTAGTAGGCCGTGTTTCCTCATGTCAAAGGCCCCCGTTTCGTTTGCCTACAGGACACTTCTCAGGTTTAAGGCATTGGATAAAAGAAAGTGATGAACCACACCATTTTTAAAAAGCTCTTCTTCATTTCAGAGGGGTGGGGTGAAAGGGGAGGGATTTTATTTGCAATTGTCTTTGTATTCCCAAGGAGAAATCATGGTAGTTTTTCAAGTTGGGGCAGGATTTGGGGAGCTATGTTCCTATATCTTTCTTTTCCTCCTTTTTCTTCCAAATGTAATTGTAGCCTTATAGAGTTACTTAGCTCTGGACCCTAATCATGATGAAGGAGAGGCTCCTCAGAGATGTCTCTTCAGAGATGTACCTCAGTACCTTAGTCAAGCAATCGGTGGACAAATGTTTATTAAGTACCTACTATATGCCAGGAGAGCAGCCAGGGGACGAAGTAGATTGAGTGCCAAACCTGGAATCAGGAAGACCTGAGTTCAAATCTAGCCTCAGTTTAGCTGTGTGATCCTGGGCAAGTCACTTTAACCCTGTTTACCTCACTTTCCTCATCTGTAAATTTAGCTGGAGAAGGAAATAATGAACCACCCAGTATCTTTGCCAAGAAACCCCCAAATGGGGTCACAAAGAGTTGGACCTGGCTGAAGCAATAGAAATGGAACAACTCAGATATAGACTGAAACAATCACTCCTTAGAAGAAACTTATGTTTTAGCATTGCAGGGTGTTAGAAGACAGTGTCTTGAATGTGGGGAGACAAGTGAGAGGAGGAGAAGAGGACTAAACCCCATCTAGGGGGCTCCCATTGTGAAGACAGAGACACTGTCCTGGCTCTCGGGGAATTTCATTGTTAATTCCAACATTAACCAACATTTATTAAGGACTTCTACGTATAGATCACACAGCAGGGCACTCAGTCTTCCCATTCTAGTGAAGGACGAGGGACTTGAAGGCTTCAGCCAGGTGGTGTTGATCAGGGGGTCTCCTGGTGGAGATGAGTTTGGGACTCATCTTTTTAGAAGGAGCAGAGGTGAAAGCCAAGGCTCAGTAAAGGAAAGGGAAGGAGAGGTGTCCCCCCAAAAGGGAATGGTCTGATATATCCACAGTGAGAGCTGTCTAGGTATATCTGTTATGTTGGAAGAGCAGACTGAGGGTGGGGGTGGGGAGTGCCAAGAGTAAGCATTCATCACAGATGGCAGAGTTCCTGGGATGGCTTCTTGTTACACATATGCCTGAATCCATGCTCTCCTCTCCATGCCTGCTTGCCTTGCCCTAGGAAGGCCCCCATTGCCACCTGCCTAGCTTCTTATAATAGCTTTCAAAGAGTATTCCTGACTAAACTTTCTCCCCTAAATAGCACATCCTTTAAAGACTGCCAGATTAAACCTTTAACTCCTTAGCTCCAAATTGCAAAACTGAAGCATTTCCCTCTTGCTGGTTCTCCCACTTAGTAGCTGTGTGACCTTGGACAAATCACTTCACCTCTTCACCCTCAGTTTCCTCATCTGTAAAATGAATATAACTTGGACTAGGGAGTCTCTAAACTCTCTTCCAGTTCTAAAACGATGATCCTGTGATCTTAGTGGGCAAGTTCAAACTGTTTGCTCATCATTCAAGGTTCTTCACAGTCTGATAACTATTTTGTAATCAAAGCTTTCTATCCTACTGTTTCCTCCCTCATTTGCACATGTTCTGGTCTAATCTTCACCCCCTACACTTGTTCCGTATTTCCCTTCTCTATACCTTTGCTCATGCTGCTTGTTTCCCATGCCTGCAAATCCCTTCTCCCTTGAAGCTTTTAAAGCCCTACAAAAAAACCTCCTCCATGGGGAGGAGAGTTACTTTCTCTGCAAAATGGAGATGCAAAAGTTTCACAGCTAGAAAGGGCCATGTAATCTAAGCCCCCTCCCAGAAGGCGAAGTCCTGCTAATACCCACCATGTCTTGATTGAAATCACACAGATAAGCAGTGTCGGAGCCAGGATGTGAAACCGGGCCCACTGGTCCCAAACCCCTCTGTTTGGCACTGGAGGGACCAGGGCTGCCCTAGAGTGTCATGGAATGTCACAGTTGCAAGGGACTTCAGAGGCCCAAGCACCTCAGTTTATAGATGTGGAAATAAACCCAGAAAGAGGAAGGGATTTCTTATAGGGCCACGAGGAGCAAAGGAGATACTGAAAATGGGAAAACAGTTTGAAAAAGGTAAAATAACTTTACTATTTAAAAAAAAGCCACTTAAAAATAACATTACTGATGAGAAAAATAATATTTGGGGGCAGCAAGGTGGAACAGTGAATAGAGCACCAGCCCTGGAGTCAGGAGATCCTGAGCTCAAATCTAGCTTCAGACACTTAACACAAAAACTACCCGTGTGACCTTGGGCAAGTCACTTAACCCCAATTACCCAACCTTTCCGTCTCCAAAAGGCAAAAAAAAAAGAGAGAATAATAATAATAGCTAACATTTACGTAGTGCTTTTAAGATTTTCAAAGGTTTTCCCATTTGTATTATCTCCCAATAACCCTGGGAGGTAGGTGCTGCTATTTTTCCCATTGTACAGATGAGGAAACTGAGACCAAGAGAAATTAAGTGATTTTTATAGGTTCACAGAGATAAGAGGTGTCTGAGACAGTATTTGAACTTGAGATTGATTCCAAGACCACTCTTACCACCTCACTGCAAAACTAGGGTCTGCCCTAGGCTCTGATGCTGCTTTATTCCTGTTGATTGGAAATGATCTCATCATCCTCAGCCTTACATAGTATCAAAAGTGCAGCTGTCCTGTGTATGACATGTGTGTTATAGTTATTCATGTGTATGTGTCCTATGTCTGATGAGCACCTCTGCCTCAGGAAGTGGATCTTGGTCCAGTTTTGTAATTTACCCTCTACCACCTTCCCCAGTGCTCTGTACCCCATGAGTAATGATGTCTGGATAATCTCTGGTGCATTCATTTATAGCTAGAAAGAACCCAAGAAGTCATTTAACTCTCAGTTTTACAGATGAAGAAATTGAGGTCCAGACTTGCCCAGGGTCTCAAAGGTATTAAATAGAAAAGAAAGACCTTAGTTCAAATCTAGCCTCAAACACTTATTAGATGTGTGATTTTGGCAAGTCACTGAACTCTCTGCCTCAATTTCTTTATCAGTAAAATAGGGATAATAGTAGTATCTGGGGTTGTTGTGAGGATCAAATGCGATAATATTTGTAAAGCACTTTGCAAACCTTTAAACACTATATAAATACTAACTCTCTTCCTCCTCCTCCTCCTCTTCTTCCTCCTCCTCCTCCTCCTCCTCATCTTCCTCCTCCTCCTCCTCCTCCTCCTCCTCCTTCTCCTTCTTCTTCTTCCTCCTCCTCCTCCTCCTCCTCCTCCTCCTCCTCCTTCTTCTTCTTCTTCTTCTTCTTCTTCTTCTTCTTCTTCTTCTTCTTCTTCTTCTTCTTCTTCTTCTTCTTCTTCTTCTTCTTCTTCTTCTTCTTCTATCTCCTTCTTTCTTCCCAGAACTTGAACCCAGATTTTCTGAGTCCAAATCTAATGTTCCTTTCCATTGCACCCTTCTACCTCAAAGAATTGAGTTAAACTTTCATCTAGACGATGCAGTAGATAGAACACTGGGCTTACAATCAGGAAGACCTGAGTTCAGATCCGACCTCAGACACTTACTAGCTGTGTGCTGTTTGCCTCAGTTTCCTCACCTGTAAGATGAGCTAGAGAAGGAAATAGCAGTATCTTTGCCAAGAAAAGCCCAAATGGGGTCACAAAAAGTCAGTCATGACTGAAATGAGTGAACAAAAACATCTTTTCTGGATGGGATCATACTAATCTCTAAAGTTCCTTCCAGCTGTGAAACTCATGCATTCTCATTTTACAGATGAGGTAACTGGATCCCATTGAGGACAATGACTTGTCCAAAGTCACATAGAAAATCAGTGGCGGAAACATGACCAGACCGCAGGTTTCCTGACATCTGATCTTGTACTTCTGTTTTTGCCCAATAGATTCTTCTTACCTCCTATTTTTGTTTGCCATCCCTCCAACTTTGCCCCTCAAAATGCCCCAGAAAACTTTGTAAGGGAGCTGGAGAGAAGGCAAGTACTTAGGAATGTTTGGGGCCATCACTAGGCATTTGCAGCCCACTGCAGTGTCAAAGTCAATGATACCTTAGGAAAATGTATCAAGAGTAAAAAGGGAGAAAAGGAAAAATGCAGAGAAGAGGGAGGTGAAAGGGAAAAAAGTCCTTGGTTGGTTTTCCTGTATTTTTTCTGCTGGTTTGCAAGTTTTCCTTTTGTCATTGGGCTTGGTGGAGACAAAAGTGGGTGCCATTTCGTAAGCCTGTTGTAAGGTGCTCCCCACCCTTCAGCCAGGGCGGGAACTGGGGCACCTTCCCTGGGGGCCTGGGAGAGGCCCTGCTCTGGCTTGTCTGTGCTAAAGTCTTCCTGCCCAGAGTCGACTTCAAATTTGAGACAAAGTGATGAGGTCAGGTAGGAAGAGAAGCAAGTGTGCCAGGGGACCTTTCTCCATTCCCCCTACTATTCTTACACACCTAGAAGGGACCAGGGTTTCTAGCTTCCCTTCGGAAACTCTGTAGATGGACTGGGGGCAAGGATTCAGAAGATCTTGGGGCCTTGAATTGAAAGGGACCTCAGAGATTTGGTCCAACCCTCTTTCACGGATGAGGAAATTAGGACTCAAAGATGTGGCATATAGTTAATAGCTAAGCAACCAAGAATTCAAACCCAGACTTGCCAATTCCAAAGCCAGTCAACTTTCACTTGAAAATGTGAAACAGAACAGAAGCACTTGGTCTATTTTCCTATTGAAAGGTCACTGTACACAGAAAACATTTTTAGTGATACAAAATTTCACATTGAATATATTAGAGTGGAAAATAATTTAAGTGTTAGTTTTTTCAGGAAATCACTATTAACATGGCAAAGGACACAGAATTCTATAAAACACAGGGAATCTCCAAGGCTTCTTCCCTGCCTTTCTGGTTCCAATCTTAAAAGTCTTCTGCATTTAGGGAGGGGGCTCTCAGATTCCACCAGTTTGCCCACTCTAAACTGGGACCTAGAACCTAGGAACACTTAATCTATTAGACAAACTCCATGGGGGCAGGGATCACATCTTATAGACATTTTTGAAATCTCTCCTCGTGCACAGCACAGTGTTCTGCCTCCAAGAAGGGCTTAACCACTGCTGGTTGAATGTAATTGAATTCATTCACAGAGAGCTCTGCCGGGGTGTTTCCCCTCTCCTCTCAGTGCTGGAAAGGCTTGGTGTGGGGTCGATGGGTGTGCGCCCGGTGTGGAGCTCAGCAAGACTTGACTAATGCCAAGTGAGTCATACCTCTCAGCCTCAATTACCATTCTAAGGTGTGACTCCTCAGTTTTCTCTGTCTGGTCTGGCTTGTGCTCAGATGTGGCTGGGTGGGGTAGAGGTGAGGGGTTGGGAAAGGCAGTCAGCCAACCCTCTTTGGATGTTCTCTTCTCTTTTCTCTATTGGCCTGACCCCATCTAACTCAAGCAGATGGATGTAACTCCTTGGGCCAGATGAATTTCCTCAGAGGTTGCTATCTCTTTGTCAGGAAGGGAAGGGGCAAGTAGCTTTTGGTGATTCCTCCCTCTTCTGCAGAGGCAGCTTGGCATTAGAGTGTGGTAAAGTTTTAAAAAAAATTAGATCCGGCTCTGGATTCAGAAGTCCTGGGTTCAAATCTATTTCTACCACTTGGTTCTCAGTTTCCCCATAATAAGGATAATAATAGTACCTACCTCATTTGCTGTGAGCTTCAAATGGTATAATATATTTAGAGCACTTTGTAGACTATGTAAATGTGAGTTATTATTACCTACAATCCCTCAGGGTTCTCCTAGGAGCCAGAGGGGAGTTTGGTGTTATTAGACCTTGACATTTTCACTGCAGAAACCTCTAGTTTTGTTGCAGAGATGCCAATGGAGAGCCCCCCAAGGCAGCCCAGACCCAAAATATCTCCACAAAGGCAGTTTGGTAATAGACTTATTAAGTACTGGGAAAACTTTTAAAGATCTGTACTCACCTGACCCGCTTCAGGCTAAAAACTTATAACCGTGTGTGTGTGTGTGTGTGTGTGTGTGTGTAGCATGTATGCATGTGTATGTGTGGGGTGTATATGTATGTGTGTACATGGATGTACTCTATTCACAAGAGGAGGCTTATTACACAAGATGGTGGAGGACCTAGCCAAAAACTCCTCCCTTCATGGTGAAATACTCAGTTGTCTAGTCATCGGGTTCAGTTTCTTTCCCCAAGTGTCTCCCTCCTGGAGAGCCCTTTGGGCAGAATGAGACTCTGGCCTTCTGATCTTCACAGTCACTGTGCGCCCCTCCACAGAGGCACAGAGGTCCCTCTCCATGGATTGTTGAATGCTCTGAAAAGAGGAAGGTTTCTTACCTGGACTTTCAGACCAAAGTTACTGTCCTGCATGTGGGACTGAGCCAGACAAGACACGTGAGGAATGGAGGCAGGGGGAGAATCAATTTTTATATAGTGCTTTCTGGTTTGTGAAGTACTTCATGCACATTATCTCATCTGATCCTCACAATAATCCTGTAAGGATAAAGAATTTGCCCATGGTCACACATCTGCTAAGTGTCTGAAGTGAGATTTGAACTTATGTCTTTCTTCTTGGATCTTGGTCCAATCCACCATATTGCTTTCCAGAACAAAGTAACCTCTGTCAGGGGAAAGAAATTGAACTAACTCGAACCCAGTGCCTAGGGAGCAGCTTGAACAAGAGATTCCTGGAGAGCTGGGTGTGTCTCTGAAGATTCACTGAGTATCAGAAGCCTCTGAGACACCTCATCTTCCCTGTCTCTCTTCTCTAAGTAGGATAGCTCCTAAACCAGTGAACTTGGGGATGGTCTCCAAGGAAGGCAATGCCATAGCTTCTCTCAATCAAATCTCTGCTCCGACATCACCAGACCCGTGATCGAGTCCACATGTCCCCTCTTTGCCCCTGACCTGTCCTGATCTTCTGCATGGTTCAGAAACTTACCGTGAGAAATTTAAAAGAAGTTAGGGATGTGACTCTTGAGTTAGAGAGTGGTATTCACAAGTAACCAGTGAAAACTGTGGTGGTATTGGAAGATGTGGATGAGAATGACTTTTTTGGAGGTTCCTAAGAGAGAGAGAGAGGTCTGAACTCTGCTTCCTTTTTTCAATTAGATCAAGAGGTTTATTTAGGGGCGGCTAAGTGGTGCAGTGAGTAGAGCACCAGCCCTTGAGTCAGGGGGACCTGGGTTCAAATCCAGCCTCAGACACTTAACACTTAATAGCTGTGTGACCCTGGGCAAGTTGTGTAACCCCAATTGTCCTCCAAAAAAAAATAAATAGAAAGAGGTTTATTTGTCTGAAGTGGCCCATATTGGGTTGGGCTTTTCTTTCCAAAATCAAACAAGAGAACTTTGGTGGCCATCTTGTCTACCCTTCACCCTTCGACCTTCTGTGACCCTAAGAATTCTTTCTAGTGGACACAGATGCTGCCCATCAAGGTGCTACCAGGAGCCACACAGACTCCACTCTCCAGACAGGGGCTAAGCAATAAAGAGAGGAGATCCTCTTAAAAGAGAAAGTTTCTACTTTCCCTCGTAGTTTGGCACGCTGTCTGGAAGAAAGTCTGGAATCAGTTGCTTGGGCCAGCCCGGTCACTCAAGAACATACTCTTTGAGTGGCAGGCCCACTGGCCAGACTTTGAACCCAGTATCCTAGAGAAGAAAAGTGTTTTCCTTCCCAAGGTGAAGGTAACATGGCTGGAATCATGATCTTTCATGTAAAGACAATACTTTCTCACAAGATCCATTAATTGGAAAGAAAATTTAATGGTGAACCTATACTTTGTTTCAGTTAGGAGTACGACAATGTGAATTTTTAAAATTGAATTATCTAGCTAAACTTGCTAGTGAGGAACTGTCCCTGTCCCATTTCCATTTTCCATGTGGTTCATGGAAGTAGCTATGAAAAATACCATTAGGCTTTTTTTTGGCAGTGTGTGTGTGTGTGTGTGTGTGCTAAATACCATGTTTTTTTCTACATGGGCTTGATTCAAAGTTTTAAATTAAAAAAATTTTTTTTTAACATTTCACATGATAACAGATTTATAGCTGGAAGGAACCTTAGAAGCCATGGTGTCCAACTCCCTCACTTTGCAGATTAGGGAACTGAGGCACAGAGAGTTAAGTGACTTGCTCAGGAATAAACAGCTAGTAAATGTCTCAGGCAGGATGTGAGCCCGGCCTTTCCTGACTTCAAGCCTAGTACACAGTCTGGTGTACTTTGTTCAGTCACATTTGGTACTGCAACTTGTCTGATTTCCTTTCACCACTTCAATGCAGAGTTCTTTCTAAGCCGTTCATAATCATTTATTGATGGATTTTGGGGAAATGGTATCGACGCTGGTAGGAGATACAGAATGGCAACGTGGTCCTAAGACATGCTTAAAGAGAACAGCCTAGTCTAGGTAGCACATGCACAAGCACACACACTACATGCATACATATACACGTGCATGCCTAGACAATGTACATTTGTGTACACATGCATGCACATGCACATGTGTGTACACACATGCACACTTGTATACATGCATACACACGGTCTTTGAAGTTTGGCTCTTTTCCCATCACATGTAAACAGAGCAAGGACACACCCCTCCATCTGACAAATGCTATCACTGAAGCGCCATCACAGGGTGCTGATCTTGGAAGCACAGGACTTGAGTTCAAATCCCAGCTTCACAATATACCCCCTGTAGGACCTTGGGCAAGTCACTATCTCTCTGGGTCTCAGTTTCCTCATTTGCAAAATAAGGGATTGGACTAGATGTCCTCCAAGATTCTTTCCATCTCTAGATCTTTGATCCTGTGAGCTCTGATCCTACGAGGTGGCATTTAGAGAAGGAATGAGGGGTATAATTATCTCTTTGGGGGCTCTTGGCTGTGCCTTTGAGGAGATGGGCATCTCCCTCTGGAGGCTGACTGCCCCTCAGCTATGGTGTCACTTTGGTTGTGACTCAGGGCATTAAATTAACCCCCAACTATATCAGGGTGCTGAGTCAGCCTTGGCGGGCTCAGTGATGCTGACTTTTTTTCCTACCAGCTGCTGCCCTGTCCTGGGCCTCTCCTTTCTCTAGACTCTTTCAGCAAGGGCTCGGGCACCGCTTATAGAGTAGGCTTGCCACGTGACACACGTGGTAAACCTTAAAGCAACATCTATGATGGTTGTTATTATTAATGATAATAATGCTTACGCTGTGGCAGCTGGTAATGGGCCTGAAGGTTTGCAAAGCAATTTTTATGTATTAATCTCCTTTAATCTTCAAAACCATCCTCTGAGGTAGATTACCCGGGGATCATTAGCCCCATTTTATGTAAGATGCAGAGAAATTATGTGACTTGCTTATATCACATGGGTAGCAGATGTCAAGGTCAGGACTCGAACTCAAGTCTCCCCAGGCTCCAAGTTCAGAGCTCTTTTCATTACACTGTGTTGCCTCTCCAAGACTCCCCAAATACCCAAGTTTATCTGCATGTCATTTGCATAGCAAGCTAAGATTAATGCCTCACATTCACATAGCCCTTTATAGTTCACAAAGTCCCTTCCTCCCTATAGCCCCAGAGGAAGACATTACAACTATTATCCCCAATTTATAAACAAGAAAAGTTTCAGGAAGGTTAAGTGATTTGTCCCAGGTCACTTTTGTAGTAAGTAGCTGAACTAGATGTTCTTAATCTTAATCTAAGACCCTTCCCATTATGTGGCCTTCCGTAGTCTTCTATATATTTTTAATTTAGTGACAAAATATGTGGATATTCTTTAACTCCAGTCTTGGTCATTCTCCTCCTAAGTCTGTTTGGGCTGAATCAATGTAGAGGAAGAGCTGGTTAGTCCTTATCTACCCGCCCCTCCTCCCCCCCTCCTTTGCCTGAAGGAGGAGTGGGAGGAAAGGTTGGGCTTAGGGAGCAATCCGCTCACCTTTATTGAGTATCTACTGTGTGCCGAGTCTTGTAAAATCATACTCCACCTTGTGCCATTAACCATACTAAGAAAAGGTTAGACAAAGCAAGGCAAGAGGTAGGCGCAATGCTACGGAAACAGACATTTGATGAATAGGGTTATGGTAGGGTTTCACAGCTTCACAAGGGAGTGTTAATATTATTGGAAAACACGGTCAGTCCCATTAGCCTTTCTTTTTTTGAAATCTGAAGAAGATATGAGGGTTTTAGTGGACTTCAAGCTCTCAATGTGAGTCACCATTATTTGACAGCCAAAAAATAGTGGGATCTTAGGCTGGACAAAAATGGGGACGGCACCTTGCACTCTGCCATGATGGGACCTCACTACAAAGGATGTGGTCAGTTTCTCAGTGTCACATTTTAGAAATGATGCAGGTAAGCTGGAGGAGAGCAACCATGTGGATGAAAGGCCTTGTCATCATACTGTATAAAGATCTGTTGAAGTAACTGGGGATATTTAACCTACAGGAGAGACCTTGCCTTAAGAGGTACAATGCATGGAGCATGGAACCTGGGGTCAAGAAAATCTGAGTTCAAATCCGACCCCAGATCTTTAGTAGGGGTGTGACCTTGGATAGTCACTTAACTTCTATCTGCCTCAGTTTCCTCATTGGCAAGATGGGGAGAAAAAAATAGTATCTATTTCCCAGGGTTGTTATATGAGGATTAAATGAGAGAATATATGTAACATGTTTTAGGGCAGCAAGGTAGAACTTTGGGCTTAGCATCAGCAAGACTCATCTTCCTGAGTTCAAATTTGACCTCAGATACTTCCTGGTGGTGTGACCCTGGGCAAGTCACTTCACCCTGTTTACTTCAGTTTCCTCATCTGTCAAAGAAGCTGGAGAGGGAAATGCCAGAACACGCCAGTATCTCTACCAAGAAAACCCCTAAGGGCATCACAAAGAGTTGGACATGTCCACAAAACGACTGAACAGAATAGAATCAAACCTTATACAGTATATGCTGCTAGAAACCTTGTAGGGAAGTCTACTGGGGTGGAGTCATTGAGATAGAAAATATGTCTTGGTCTTCAAGGCGTGACTAATTCTGTCTCTTTTCTTTCATCTTTGGGGGAAAGTAGAGTGATGAGAGAATTTTGTGAGAAAAATTTATGAATTGCTCCCTTAACTTCTGTGGAGTAGACAGCGCATGTGTATGCCTACACTTTGGAACACTAATGTTACTGAGAATGTCCATACTGAGTGCTTTGCTGGGGTGTGTGACTGTGTAGGGAAGAGCAGGGTGTGTCCTGCTGGTAGCCTGTTTAGCAGGCCACACCTTGCTAGCAAAAGCTTCTTTTCAAATGGGCTAATCACTAAGATACACACACACACACACACACACACACACACACACACACACACACACACACTCTTTTCATATAAGCTTCTGCTGGTTGGGAAACCAGAGACCTGGGGTGGAATATAGCTAAGAGCCCTTGAAGTGTTGGTCAACAGGGGCATGTTTCGCCCAACTTGTTCCAATTGGATGGGTCAGAGGGCAAAGGAGAGGGGAGTATCTGGTTCATTGCAGAGGGGAGAAAAGGATCTGATCTATTCAAGAGCCAGTTGATAATATCCTTGTAAACTTGCCAGATCAACAGGGTCACCCCAATTTCCATCAGTGTGCCAAATTTGTATTGGAACTCCCTATGCCATTGAGACTGTGAGACCCCAAGTCCCACCTGTAATCCACACAAAGCCTCTGCCCATGACACAAAATTTTCAAGACAAATCAAGGCAACAAGTATTATGGAGCATCAGCACCATATTAGGCACTGTAAGAGATGTGGGGAAAATGTCTTTGCCTGTAAGGAGTTTAGAGTCTAGTTGGGGAGATGAGGTTTATCTGCATGAAACAGAGAACAATACAAGGCTGTTTCCCAATGAGTCTTCATTTTTGCAATACAGACTATTTGTAGAGATTCTGAGAAGGGAATGATCAGTCAGGTTAGCCAGAGAAACTTTCTGGAGGAAAGGATGGACTATGGAATTGGATGAGCAGAGGGGAATGAGAAAGTATTCTTCAGGATTGATGAACAGCATGAATAGTGACAGAGTTAGGAACATATAAATGGCTGAGTGGTGAAGAGAAAGAAAGGGAAGTCTCTGGAATGGGAGTCAGGGGGGTTCAAATTCTGTCTCAGACACTATCTGTGTCACTCTGGGCAAGTCACTTAACCATTCTCAGTTCCATTTTTCTTATTGGTAAAAATTGGGTTGAGACACTACTGTTTGGAGGAGAGGGCTTTGTAAAGCAAAATGCATTATGAGCCATTCTGGTTCATCTTTGCTCTCCTAGAAGAAACAGAAGAAAGGAAAAAGAGAGAGCAAAGAAGGCATAAATTTACAGGGATAGAATCAGTTGCACATGAGGAACTAGGTAAACAGAGAAGTTGAAGTCTAGAGCTAAAAGAAAGACAAAGGAGATGGTTGAGGGAGAGCTATGTTAAGGAGTGGCCCAGAGAGGCTCCAGGCTTTACAATGAGGAGCTCCATGCCTCCTTGAAGACTGCTCTGATGCTCTGGGTTGAAGAAACTTGTATATGAATATAGCCTTGGGCTCCCTCAAGGGTCCTTCAAACCATTCAGCCTCCAACTAGTACTGGACCCTAGTTCAGTGGGCCAGCTTTACCACCTACAAAGAGGAATTCTCTGGCTAAACTCATCAGCCATCCAACCATGCCACTACTAGGATGTCCTGATCCTTGGCTTTCCTGGATGCTGCTGTCTCACATGAGCATAGATGAGAACCAGACGGGTGTGTGTGTTTCGTTGTCTTTTGTATTCAAAAGTGACGCTACAGAGAATGATCGATATCTGTGCGTGGGAGTGAGACTGGAAAACCAAGACCGAGCCAACAGGTCTTTCTCCCAGACGAATGTTAAACACTGATACATGCTGAGCTGCTCTCTGGTGAGCCTCAGCCTGTGCAGGATTCAGGAATGGCTAGAGGTCTTTACTCATAAGAGCCCCTATATCTCTGGATGCTGAAGGCTGTTTGTGGTTTCATGACTACACAGAATGATCCACAATGCAAAAGAAGAATAGGGAGCGGAATATTGGACATTGGACAAGGGAAGGCCTGTGTTCAAATCCTGAATCTGATACGTGCTAGCTAAGGGACTGTGGGCAAGTTTATATCTTATCTGAGCCTCAGCTTGTACCTCAGTTAAATGGGAATACCAGTAGGGTTTGATACTCAGAGGTAGCATGGTTGAGGGGGGTAGAGGTCCATCTGGGTTTGGAGTCTAACATATAGTATCTGTGTCACCTTGGGAAAGTTATTTAGCCTTTTGGTGCCCTCAGAAGTTCTCTGAGGCTCTAAGTTATAGAGCAGTGGTTCTCAACCTTCCTAATGCCGAGACCCTTTAATACTCATATGTGGGCGTATCTGCATGTGGGGAGGCTCTCCTGGAGATGGATAGAGGAGCTGTGTCTTGGTTCCTAAGACCATCAGAAATATGTGTTTTCTGATGGTCTTAGGCAACCCCTGTGAAAAGGTCGTTCGGCCCCCAAAGGGGTTGCAACCCACAGGTTGAGAACCGCTGTTATAGGATTTGCATCAGTGGAAGGAGTTTCTACATCAGTTGTTTCCTGTCGTTCAGTCATTCTGTCATGTCTATACTGAGACAAATAAGATACAGAACAATAGAAGGCTATCTACCATTGGGTGTCCATTTATGCAGCACAGGCTCTATTTGTAGAAATGATCCTGGGACAAGTCAGTATGTTGCTGTCATCTTTTGTGTTTGTTGACCCATTGAACATCATTATGACTATTATTTTTGGTGGTGCCATCTTGCTCGAAGTTCTGCCTTCTGTTTCTTCTTCATCCTTCCTCATAGTTTCTTCTCATTTCAACGCTGCCTGAGAATCCCGTTCCTCTTTGCTATTCTCTGTAAATATGCTTGCCTAAGGAAGTTTGTGACGATGGGCATCAGGGCCAGAAGGACCTCAGGATTGGGGGATACCATCCTGCTGATCTGGGGTGCTGGGGGGAATACTGGTGAAGCTGTCTGAGGAGCCATTAGGTGTTAAAACTAAACACCATTAAAAGAAACTCATAAAGAATGGATATATGTGTGTGAGGAATGAGGAGAAGGAGAACTGAGCTCTAGAGAGGTGAGCCTGGTCATTCAGCCATAAAGGAGCCTGAAAACAACCTTCCTTTTCCACAGTCCCCATCTCTAGACACTTAGGCCATATCTACCCGCAGAACGACAGAGTTATTCTGAGGACCCTTCCAATCATCATCTTTCAGTCCCAGTGGTCAGCTTAGTTCATCTACTTGGCGGGGGGGGGGCACAGTTACAAAAGCTGACACTGTCAGGTCCTTACTCTCATGCCTGATAAGTACACCCCTGTACTTATGCCTTTCAGGGAAGTGGAGAGAGCTGGGACTGTTATATATTTGCATGCCTGATTTAGCCCCCAGCATGTCATGGCAATGACATTATATCCTTTCTGCCAGGCTCACAGAGAAGGAGGAAAGAAAGGAAATGACATTTGTGACGTACCTGCTATGTGCCGGGTTTTACAAATGTAAATTTTATCCTCACAAGAACCCTGAGAAATGGGTGCTATTGTTAGTCTCATATTACAGTTGAGAAAACTGAGGCCGACAGGCCTTGGGTGACTTTCCCAGGATCCCACAGCTAGTAAGTGTCTGAGGTGAGATTCAAACTCAGGTCTTCTTGATGTTAGGCCTAGTACTCTCAATCCACTGCACCATTTGGCTGCCTCTCCCAAAAAAGAACACGTCACCATTATTCACCCCTTAGCATCCTGCCCATCTGATCTCAGAGTGCCAGTCACACTCATAGTCAGTACACATTTATTAAGCACCTACTATGTGCCAGTCACTGTTCTAAGCTCTGGGGATAAAAAATAAGAAAAAGAAAGCCAATCCTTGTCCTTAAGGAGCTTACTGTCCATCTGATGGGGAAGACGATACACAGGGAAGCTAAAAAGCCTTCCAGACTGTCCCATTGGTTTGAGATGGAGGTAGCATGAGAAGATGTTGTCTTCACCCCTACCTACATGGGCTGTTTCTCCAAATATTGAGCTCTGAAGAAGGAGAAATACTTAGATTTCCAAGACGCCACCATCATTACAGCCTTTGAGAAGAAAGCTGGGAAAGTTGAATGTGGCAATTATCACAGATTTCAGATGGATTAGATAGCTGTCTGGGGGTAGGGAAGGCCTGGTTAGAAACCTCTCAGCCTTGGTTGTGAACCTGAGATTCATCATGTTTCTGTATGAGCACTGGGCCTGTCTAAACAGATCTCCTGGGTCCCTCCGGGGTTGAGTGTTGAGAGATATGAGGTTAAAGAAAAGGAGAATTTTTCTTCTTACATTTATGATTTTTATCCAAATATATGGCCTGAGTGAGCTGAGCAAAATTGTTGAACTCCCATTCTCAGAGATGGATGGTCAGCTCTCAGGGATGGATTGTCCATTTGCATGACTCAATATAACTCAAAGAGTGATTATTAGACAGTTAGTAATGTATAAGGCGTTATACTATATGCTAGGGAAACAAAAGACTAGAATGGTCCTTACCCCCTGAGAACTTTAGATGGCCACTGCTCATGACGTCCCGAGCTTACCTTCTTGGGCATTGGTGATATCTGTTGTGATGTCACCAGGGGTTATGGCTGTGTTGGGTGGCAGCGAGGCATCACAGCTGACTGTCTACTTTTCCATCCCTAATCACCAACGTCCTCTGTCCTACAGGCTACCAGAACGGTGCCCAATGAATCAGCAAGTATTTACTAAGAAGACAATCCCTAATCTCAAGGAGTTTATGTTCTAATAGTCCAGATTCCTTGTATGTAGTCCACACATGTTGTGACCTAAAAGGGTATTTAGTTATTCCTCTTAACACTCAGAAGAGCAAAATTGGAATGAGAGGCTTGCTCAGAGGGGATGAGCACATGGAGTTCTCAGTGGCTTCTCAGAGATGTATTCCCCAGGTGTCACCGACTGAGAACAATGGGATTCCCTGTTGCATTTCCATGAAAGGCTTTTAACACACAATACAGGAGCCGTTGGCTTTTCTTCCAGCCACCTGCTCCCAGAAGAGGAATGGAGAAGGCAGGGCGTGGCTGCTAGCTGGTATGACTCCCACAGACCTGGGAGAGGACTAATTGTATATTTGTGCTTAACATTGTAGAGCAGTCACTTAGAATCCTAGAATGCTAGAGCTAGTCCAGTCCTCTTATTTCACAGATCAGGAAACTGAGGTCTAGACAAAGGGTTACAGTTAGTAGCAAAGCTTGGACTAGGAGCCCAGGATTCAAATGGCCATGCAGACTATATTACACTTCCACTCAATGTCCAAGCACTCAGGAAACCCCCAAGACCTGATCTTTGCTTTCCTGGCCCTTTATTCTTCACCTTTATTACCTCCAGTGATAGGTTGTATAGACCCAGCCTGGGGAAGAAAACCAGATACTGCCTGGGTATATTCAACACTGGTTGCAGTCCAGTGCCTGAAAGATTTAGAGCTGGAAAGGACATTCAAGGTCCACTAGTACAACTCTCTCATTTTACAGATGAGCAGACTGAGGACTAGAGAAGACAAGTGAGTTGTCCAAGATCAGACAGGTAATATGTCTCAGAGGGAGGATTAGAACCCACACCCTCTGATTCTGGAGCCAGCTTGCATTCTCTTACATGACAGAGAGAGGGGAGGGACCATCAGTTATAAAGCTAACAGTTTGTGGGTTCTGAATTTTGGATTCAACTTCTGGTTTTGAAGCCCATCATTCAATCCTCCAGGCTGCTGATACCTGGGAGTTGAAGCCACAGCCTTGGTCTCCTGTTTCTCTAAGCAGATATAGCTAGAGATAAGACTCTCCCACAGTAGATCAAAGGGGAAGAGAATGAATGAGGGAGCCACGAGTGAGTTGGTCTGGAAGGGGGAATTACCTGGTGATTACCTAACCCCAGCACATATGCTGGGTGGGAGGGCGAGTTCTGGGCTGCCGGACTTGGCTCCAGCTCATCTTTGGAAAGGTGAATCCTAAGTCACCACCTGCATGGAGAAGTTTTCTCAGGCAGGATGTTGATCCTTCAGTCTGAGAGCAAGTCAGAGCAGATCTGATCCAAAGAAACCTTGAGAGCTCATGGGAAAAAAAGCAGTGGACAGTTCAGTTCCCAAAGCCTCCAGCTTTGTAGGGCTCCTCCTCGTGGAACTTGGCTCCTGGGCGTTAAAATGGAATCTGTTCTGTGTCTCATTGTCCTTTGTTCTCTGAGATGACTGGATTATTTCTCATACCAAGCTTCCCACAGCTGTCATCTGTGTCATTAAGAATGAGGAACGCTTGAATTGCCTCATTCACACCCCCTACAAGCCCACCTCATTGCAGCCAGGATGCCCAAACAAGGAGAGGCTATGGTTACTCTCCATCAGTGAGTGTCCTTCAAGGTATATGGTCTAATGACTAAGCTATCTTCCTCTGGGAGGTGGCTCCAAGAATCTGCCTTGTAGCCTTCCATGTCCTTTAAAGAGATATATCCTCTAAATAGGAAGGGGCAGAATATCAGAACCATAAACTACACTACAACACTCCAACTCTCGTATTCTCCATTTTCAAGGGCAGTGAGCCCACAATGGTAACCAGCTTCCTGCTCTTTCTGAAGGGAGACCCTGTCTTACTATTAATTCTTTTTCTGAACTATCCACCTTAGCTCTCTGGCCAGAATCATTGTAAAACTTTCCAGGGCTCTGATAGCAAAGCCTGTCTGTTCCTGCCAGATGCCAGGGCTGGGGTGGGTAATAGTAATGGGGCTAACAGCAATTTGGTGTGCCTGATTCCCAGAGGCTTCACTAAAATAAGGCACCTTCAGAAGACCTTTCCCTTCTACATCCTTATTAGACTTTGGAAATCAGAATAAGTAAGACTAACTGAAGTTATCTTGGATGGATTGATTCTGCCATGAAGAACCAACGTAGGCTCACCTCTGTTCAAATTAATCCAATCAACACTTATTCAGCACCTACTATGGCAGGTGTTAGAGATACAGTTACAAATACTCCCTGTCCTCATGGAGCTAATATTTTACTAGGGAATGCAACATGTATATAGACAAATAAATGCAAGAAAATTTGAAGGGAGGGAGAACACTAATGAGTAGAGGGATCAGGAAAGGTTTCCCACCAGAAGTGACACCTGAGCTGAATTTGGAGGAAGCTGGTGATTCTAAGAGCTGGAGAGAAGGGAGTATATTTCAGGTATGGGAGGCAGCAAAGACCCAGAGATAGCAGATGGAATGCTTAGCTTGAGGAATAGAATTAGGTCAGTTTGGTTGGAACACAGAGGAGTGTGGAAAGGAAGGAAAATATGAAATTAATTTAGAAAGGTAGCTTGGGACCAGATTGTAAAGGGCTTTAAATACTAAGTTGAGGAGGGCTTTTTGTTTTTGTTTTAAATCTTAGAAGCAATAGGGAGAATTTTTTGAGCAGAAGTGAGATCTATACTTTGGGAAGATTATCCTGTTAGCCCTAGATTGGAGAGGAGGTGATACTGGAATCAGGTAGAGTAACTAAGAGACACTTGTGATTTTTGTTGTCCAGAGAAGATTTTGAAGATATGAGCTGAGCAGGGGGAGGTACATAAATGGAGAAGAGGGGAGATATTGGGCAGATAGGATCAACCAGCCTTGGCAACTGAATGGATTTGGGGATAGTGGTGGTAGTGGTTCACTGGCTGCTGGTTTTCTTTCTTCCCTGAGGACCCAGCTTCTAGATTGTTTATCCCCTTTGGTTTATTCTAACTCATCCATGAATTTGAGATTTGGGTCACACTAGCCTTCCTCTGTGTCTCTCTCTTCTCATTTCCAAATCCATCAAGACACATTTATTAAATGCCTACTGTGTACCAGGTGTGCTGCTAGGGAATACACAAAAGGCAAGGAGCTTACATTTTATTTTTTTATTTTTATTTTTTGGGGAGGGAGCTTACATTTTAATGTCTGAGAGGGAAAATAATTTGGTAGAGAGGACTGGCGAAAACTATGTCTCTAGGTGGGAAGAGGAAACAAAAGTCCATGGAACAGTAAATCCTGGATTTTCCAATCAAGAATTAAATCTTTGAGTTTAGGAGACAGGGTCCAAGGTGAAAGGAGGAGCCTTAATTGCCAAGACCAAAGACTTTTCATGTACAGCTCAAACAATGAATATTAATGACTATGTTTTGACTCAGCTTGACCAGGATCCAGCACAGCTTATCTTAAAGCCTTGGTAAATTTTCTCTATTGAGTGCTGATGCATCCTGGGACCTAACCACAATGAAGAAAGATCCTTGAGAATGGCCATTGTCTCGTACAGCTTTTGTAATGCCTAAGCACATAATAGAGGATCAGTTAATATATGAGGAACTGAACAATAGGCTAAGGCTTATACTGGGGATCCGAGTACATGGTATAAGAGGAGACATCCTTGCCTTCAAGGACTTTGTCTTCTTAGTGGGGACAGAGGAAACGAATGTGCTTTCCCCCCTAGAAGTAACACTGAGGTACAACTTTTGATAATAAGAACAAGGGAAAATCTTAAAATTTTATTTTTAAATATTAAAAATCTGCAGCAGCTAGTTGGCACAATGGATAGAGCACTGACCCTAGAGTCAGGAGGGCTTGAGTTCAAATCCAACCATAGGCACTTACTAGTTGTGTGACCCTGGGCAAGTCACTGGCTCTTGATTGCTCTTCTTTCCTCCTCCACCAAATCCACTGGAAGCCTAAAGGCCTGGTCTGTCCTGAGACAGTTTGGCCATGTAGTATTGGGATCCTTACTTTCATTACAGCAGATACTAAAAGAGCTAGAGAAAAGAGAACACGAGTTCTTAAGGACCCCCTCCTCTGCCACTCAAGAGGACTGGGCAAGACTGTGCCTGGTTCCTATCTGTTCTTGGGGGGGGTGCCATTTTCCATTATCTAATTGGTGTCTGTCTCCCCTGTTGAATGTAAAAATTCCTCTCCACCTACCTCCTACTTCCATAAGGTTGTTGTGAGGGGAATGCTTTGTAAACTCTTTTGTAAACTTTGTAAAGTATAACATCAGTAAGTTGCTGTTATTACGTATGTATGTGCTTATATATATATATATAATTTCTCATTAAAGTCTTACTCTGATGCTTTATCACTTTACTTTTTTCTGGCCTCAGTGGTTTCATCTGCAAAACAGGTGTAAAGCTATTTGTAGAAGGGCTACCATGACAGTTGTATATGTAAAGAGCTCTGTAAACTTTAAATAACTTTATGAATGTCAGTGGTTACTGTTATTATGACTATGTTATCATTCATCTTTTCTTTGTTTTTTTCTTTTGAAGGAGAATGAAATGACTTTGAACTGTTTCAGGATAAGTAGGATGTTTTCTGATCATCTTCACATCCCAACATTTCTGTTGTAAACAATTTATGGCAAGGAAAGGGAGAGGTTACCTCCTGTGGAGGCACTAGATGTGAATGGAGGGGATGCTCACTAAGGAGAGGCAGGGCTAGGATTGTAGAGTGACAAATAAGTCTACTTGTAGAAGGATAACACAGACCTATTGAAGAGGGTAAATGCCATGCTTTGGGCTCATCTGTAGCTTCATCTTTTTTATGAGATTCACAGAAAAGTCCGGGCACAAGTCACAATCCTGCTATTATGTTTAAAATTCTACAGACATTCAGGCAGGTTATTAAGACTATTGGGTACCACTAGATAGGTGACATAGTGGGTAGAGTGCTGGACTTGGAATCAAGGAGATCTGAATTCAAAACTTGACTCAAATATTTGCTGTGTTAGCCTGGGCAGTCTCAATTTTCTCATCTGAAAAATGGGGATAATAAATAGCAGCAGTACCCTGGGTGGTATGGAAAGAGTGCCAGGCCTGGAGTCAGGAACACTCATCTTCCAGAGTTCAAATCTGGCCTCAGATATTTACTTATTTGTGTGACCTTGGGCAAGTCACTTCACCCTGCTTGCCTCAGTTTCCTCTTCTGTAACATGAGCTGGAGAAGGAAATGGGGTCACCAAGAGTTAGACATGACTGAATGACAGCCACAAGAATAGCACCTACCTCCCAGAGTGCTTTGTAAAACCTTGAGGATCCACATAAATGCTAGCCATAGCTCAAGTGGATGAAATAACTGCTTCTCATTGTCGAGTCATGTTTAGGATATGAGGTCCTTTCTCCAGAGGCTTTACAAGCATCCTCAGCGAAACTCTAGCAGTGGGCAGGACAATAGGGGTGGAAGCCCACCCTAAGTTCATTGTGTTACTAGTGGCCTGAAAGAGTGAAAATAATCTGCAAAAATATTTAATTTGTTCCCAGCTCACATGCTCTAGGAATTGTTAGAAGGTTAACATCACCCCTCTCATCATCAATGTCCAACTCTACTGCTGGGGTCTTACTACATAGAAGCCAACAGTGAGGGCTAACCTCATTTATGAACAAGAGTCACTTGGCTGTGGTTTGTCATGTACCTCATCCTGTTCCCACAAGATTTTAATTTCTTCTGCTAGGGACAGGAATCAGAAATTAAACTTAGGATTTCTTTCATAGAGGCAACACTCCAGGTGAGGAAACTTCATTTCGCAAGGCAGATCAGAACTCTTTCTGCAATTCCTAACTTTAGAGCTGCCTAGACTAGGTGTTAAACAGGCAACCAGAGGGCAACATGTAGCCCACAGCACCCCCAAGTGTGTCCTGAACCAGATTAAAATGTCATTCCTTGCTGATTTTGTGGCTGTTGTATTAATTAAAATAGATTGATCGATGATTGAGAGAGAGGGAGAGAGAGAGAAAGAGACAGAGGGAGAGAGATGGAGAGAGACGGAGGGAGAGGGAGAGAGATAGAGAGACAGAGAGACAGAGACAGAGAGAGAGAGATGGAGAGAGAGGGGGAGGAGAGAGAGAGAGAGAGAGAGAGAGAGAGAGAGAGATGGAGAGAGACAGAGAGATGGAGAGAGAGGGGGAAGGAGAGGGAGAGACAGAGAGAGACAGAGACAGAGAGAGACAGAGAGAGAGAGAGACAGAGAGAGAGAGAGAGACAGAGAGAGAGAGAGGGAGGGAGAGAGACAGAGAGAGAGAGAGAGGGAGGGAGAGAGAGAAACATATATGATTTTCTAAGTCAATCTGTGACGCACAGAATGGTGTTATGAATGGTTTAGTGGCCTATTTGTGACTCACTGAGAGATCAAGGGGGTGGTTCAGGGTCACTCAGCCAGTGACAGGACTCAGGTCCTCCTGGCTTTAAAGACTTCCTGTCCACTCTACCCCATTCTTCTCTTCTTCTACAAGATATCTGTATTTTGAAAGCTGTTCTTTTCATGAAGATTGGAGAGGATGAGTACTCGGTTATGGTAGCATCTGTTATGATGAGGTACTTAAATTTTTAAGGGACCATTCAGGTTTGAGTGATTTGGGATAGCAGCTCTGTCTATGACAGTGCTCTGGGTCTCACACAGTCAGCTAAATTGTCAAGAATATTTTTAGATATTTCTTTGTAGTATGGGGATTTGTTATTGGTTGGTTTATGGAAAGTAGAAAGCTGTCAATGTATAATTCTAGTCAGAGGTTATGGATTACTAAGATTGCTGTTGTTAGTATTACTACAGGGTGCGACCTTGTGTTTATGACCATTGATCACAAACTCTAACAGGTCCTCCCAGGCTAGAAGGGCTTCCATTCTGGATCTGGCAATGACCAGCCTAGCAATGCTCAGAAAGGCTAGCACTAGAAAGCTGGCCATGAGGAGATGGATTTTTTTGAGGGGGACGTGTTGGAGACAGGGAGCATCACAACTCATGAAGGCCATGCCCTAAGACATGGAGAGTTTTCCATTGGCATCAATGGAAAGAAAACCCATATTGACAAGGAATACTCATATTGATGATGAGGTACCTATGCTGATAAGGGGATTTTCACACTTTCCCTTGAGGTATTGAAGTAAGTTTTATCATCATTATTTTGGATAATCCATTGCCTGAAATCCCCTATGTTTAGGGTGCGGTTAGCTTTAGCGAGTGGGCTGGGAAATCCCCCATGATACCTTATCTGGGGATCAGAGATGTTCTATGTGATGTCATTGGGGAAGTGTAACTAGTAGTACTAAAGGCCCTGCCCCCTACCCATCTATTATCAGCTATCTGGGACAACCTGCATTTCCCCATGGACAACAAGATAAAAGCCTCCTAGGTAACATGAGGTCACATAGACCACTTTTTGACCCAGAAAATGGATCAGTTCCTTCTTTTCCCATTGCTATCTGCTTTGGGAAAGTGGAGGTGGTCTAAACGATTGATGGATATTAAGGGAAGCTAGATTGGGATTAGCTATAAGACCTCCAAGATTTGGAGGATCCTTAGAGATCACCTAGTCCAACTCTTATTTGACATGGAAAGAAACTGTGACCCAAAGGGGTTAAATGGTATAGTGGATTGAATTGGAGGTCATATCAGCTTCATGATCCTCTGCACTTTATTTTCCTCATCTCTAAACTGTGATGACCTCTAGTCTATGTTCAGATGTGACTCATTCTATTGTCCCAGTGACCTATTCCTGTTATCACAGCACTTAGCACAGAGCCTGGCGCAATAATAGGTGCTTAATAGACGTTTATTGACTGATTTGTCCTGGTCAATGATCTCTACAGACCGGGGGTTAGCATGCCTGTGGAATATGAAGAGATGAGTATACTTTGTAGTTTGATTCTGGGTATCTTTGGGCAACAGGAATTAAACCTGATGGCTTTTTCCCTTTCCCTGATCAGATCTACAATGGGACCCTCAAGAGAGACACAGATAATAGACGCTTCAGCTCCTACAGCCAAATGGAGAATTGGAACCGTCAGTACAACCGAGGCAACTGTAACACCATTGGCCCTGGTAGTGACATCTGCTTCCTGCAGAACATCAAGGCCAGTCGGAGTGAGCCGGACCTGTACTGCGACCCCCGAGGGACCCTGCGCAAGGGATACACGGGCAACAAGAGCCAAAGGACCACCCAGAATCGCTACAGCTTTTACAGTACCTGCAGTGGTCAGAAGCCTGTGAAGAAGTGCCCAGTGCGCCCTCCTTCCTGCACATCCAAGCAGGACCCTGTCTACATCCCACCTATCTCCTGCAATAAGGACCTCTCCTTTGGCCACTCAAGGGCCAGCTCCAAGTAAGTACTAGGGAGTCTGCTGTTGACTGATTCACACACACACTGAGATGCCCAGAACTCTTTCAGTATGCAGCATTTTATATTGGGCACTGGGTGGGGCCAGTCAGAGTTGCAGAAGCACCCTGTCCTTGGGAGCTTCCAGCCTGACAGAGGGACACAATTCTTGCCCTTAGGGAACTCTTAGTCTGATGGGAGAGATAATCTGTCCCCATGGAGATCCCAGTCTTTTGGAGGTGCATATTCTGTGTACCTCATGAATTCTCAATTTGATATGGGCAATATAGCTACAGATCTTAGGAACTCTCGGTGTGATGACCTCAATTCCTGACCTCAGAGAGTTGCCAGTCTGATGAGAGAGAGAGGAAGACAGACAGACATACAGAGACAGATAGGGACAGAGACCAAGAGAGACAAACAGATAGACAGAGACAGAAACAGAGACAGAGAGAGACAGAGGGAGAACTCAGCCAAGATTCAGACATGGACATAGACTCAGAAAAACAAGAACAAGGACCAACAAGTGAAAAGGAAAACTGTCAAATGCTGTTAACTAGAGAAGGTGTTAAGGACAGATGGATTTCATAGGTTTTTTTTTTTTTATGTTTTACACTGGTAAAATAGGGGGAACACAGATTAATGAGATTGTGAATCCACTGAAGTTTTGAAAAGAACATCTTTTTGTGGAGATTGTTGGGGAAAATGATTCAGATTGGAGGAATGTGTCTTCTTGGGATACACACAATAGGATAAAGACAATAATACAAAGGGCAGTGAGGCAGGTAAATGGGCACAAGTCTTAAGGAGGTGGAGAGGGATGGAGGCTCGAGCCAGGAAGGATTTGTTTCAGAAGGATCCAGCAGTGGAGGGATGCACCTCTCTGGTCTGGGGATGGTATCTCACTGTCTTTTTGAACAGGAATGGTTTCATTCATTGTATACATATTCTCAGCACCTAGCACAAAGCCTTGAACATAGCAGGTGATTAATAAATACTTGTTGATTGTTTATTTGGTCCAGATTCCTCTGAGTTTGTCCGCTGTTCTCACAATTAGAATATCACTGTCTAGTGAAGCTGGTACTTCCGGCATTCAGAAAGTCAATCAATCAATCAGCATACACTTATTAAGCACTTACTGTGTCCTGGGCACAGTGAGAATAATAATAGCTAGCATGTATGTGTGTGCACATATATATATATATATGTACACACATATGTTTATATATACATGTCTGTATAATTATTTATAAGTATATATAGATATCTATATGTCTATGTAGACTTAATATATAAGTCTATAGATACAGATATAGATACAGATACAGATACTGATATAGATATAGATACAGACATAGACAAAGACACAGACATAGACATATAGATAATAGCTATAGTTATAGACATGGACATAGACATAGACATAGACATGGACATAGACATAGACATGGACATGGACATGGACGTGGATGTGGATGTGGACGTAGACATAGACATAGACATAGACATAGACATAGACATAGACATAGACATAGACATAGACTTATGTAGAGGTAGGTAGGTGACTCGGTGGTTAGAGCACTAAACCTGGAGTCTAGAAGATCTGAGTTGAAATCCGGCCCCAGATGCTTACTAGCTATGTGACCCTAGGAAAGTCACTTTATCTCTGTTTGCCTCAACCCACTGAACGGCAAACCTCTCCAGTTTCTTTGCCAAGAAAACCCCATGGACAGTATCGACATGCTATGGTCCATGGGTTCATGAAGAGTTGGACACAACTGAACAAGTATTTATATAGCACTTTAAAGCACTTTACACATATTATTTCATTTTATCCTCACAACAACCCTGTGATGTGTGTGTGTGTGTGTGTGTGTGTATGTTGGGGGGGGGGAAATAGGTGTTGTTATCATTGTTGTTTCCATTTTAAAATGAGGAAATTGTGTTAGACAGAGGTTATGTGACTTACCCAGAGGACACATAGTTAGAAGTTCCTAAGGTTAGATTTCAACCCAGGTCTTCCTTACTCTACCAGCCATTCTTTAACTTTGATCCACTGCCCCCACCTCTCTGCCTCAGTGCTAGAATGTAACAGCAAGATTTCAGCATGATTTAGGGTAGAAAATAATGGGGAGATACCTCATAATTGTTGCATTCTACTTTGGTGACTACAAAATGGCAGCCTCAGGCCTTGATTCATGATCTCAACGCAAAGGCACCCTTCCCCCTCAAACGTGAAGATTCCAGAGCGACTTTCAGTAAGGTAGGACTTAAATGATGGTGGGATTCAGATGGGAAAAAGGGAAAAGATACCTAATCCAATAGAAAAAGAATTCACTAAGGAGAAGTGGGAATGTTTGGGAAACATGAGGACACCAATTTAGCTGGAGTGGGAGGTTGGTATAGTGGAGTAATTAGGGATAAGGAAAGAAAGCTAAGTTAGAGTCAGATCGTGGAAGGCATTGGAAACCTGGCTAGAAATCTGGACGTTTTTGCTGTAGCCATTGGGGAACTACTGTGGATAGTTTAGTCAGGCAGTGGTTTGATGAAGCAATGTGCCAGATTGACAGGACTAAGGAAAAACAACGGGCAGAGATTACTTAGGAGGCATTAGTTCACACACAAGATGATAAAGGTGGAACTATTAGGCAGACTGGGGAATGAGAAAGGAGGAGGGACATTTCCAATGTAGACTTGATGGGCTTGGTGGCTTATGCATCCACCTCCACCCTCTTTCCCCTGGTGGCTTCATGACTAGTGTTACCTATGTTCCAAATGCCTAACTGGGGGCTGGGGTGTGATCTGTGGTAAGGAATGAAGAAGCTCCATGAGGTCATGTTTATGTTTGTGTCTGGAGCCTAGCAAAGGGACTTTAATATAGGAGGTACTTAATAAATGTTTATTAAATTGAACGGCAGTTAGCTTATGCATATGGAGAGCAAAGCCAGGACTTGAGTCTCATTATAACCATTATCTTATCAATTCTAAATTAATGTTTCCTGGAAGAGGGTGGATCGACTACGTGTCCTTGGGTGGGGTCATTCCAGTCAATGGGTCCATTCCTATCATGGACAGGTTCATATTAGAGAAACTGTTTCCATGAGGGAGGGGCAGCTAGGTGGTAAAGTAGATAAAGCACGGGGCCTGGAATCCAGAAGACTAATCTTCCTGAGTTCAAATCTAGCTTCAGGCACTTACTAGCTATGTGACCCTGGGCAAGTCACTTAATCCTGTTTACCTTAGTTCCCTCATCTATTAAAGTGAACTGGAGAAAGAAATGGCAAACCATTCTAGTATCTAGTATCTTTGCCAAGAAAACCCCAAATGGAGTTGTGAAGACTGAACAACAAAAAGTGTAAATGCTGTTTCAGCAGTTCTGGCTGCCTCCATCTTGATTCTCTGCAGTTCTGATGAGGTTTTGGATGCTACTTCAGAGCTGGTCTCCAGCGCCTGGAGCTCCTGAAACAGGAAGTCCTGCATCAGCACAGGGTAACTCATGTTCTGCTCCTTCTCTTACTCAGGATTTGCAGTGAAGACATAGAGTGCAGTGGCTTGACTATCCCCAAGGCTGTGCAGTTCCTGAGCTCTCAGGATGAGAAGTATCAGGCTATTGGGGCCTATTACATCCAGCATACCTGTTTCCAGGATGAATCTGCCAAACAACAGGTAACCAACTGCATATTTTTTCCTTGAATCTGCTAGAGCAAGACCTAGATGTTGGACTGGTCCTATGTTAGGACCAGTCTCTGGTTTCTCTCCTCTGGTTTTTCCTCATCCTGCCCAGCCCCTGGAGTAGGTTGGAGTGCTTGGTATAGCCCATAAATAGATCTAGGCTGCATGATCACCAACACTGAATCTTCTTCTCTGTCCATTCCTTTTTTCTACCTCCTTGTCCCCTCCCCATCACTCACCAACTCCCCATCATTACAGCTAGCCTGAATTAACTCACCTGCTTTTGGTTAAATGGTAACCCATAACCCTAATCAAATGAGACACCATGTATAAAGCATTTTGTAAACCTTCGAGCACTATATAAATAATATTATTATTAGTTATTATGATAACTTAATGCTACCAACCTTGATAACATCTCGTGATAGGAAGTATGGCATAGTGGAAAAGAAGGCCAGATGTAGAGCCAGACGCCTATGCAGTCAAGGCATTCAGACCTCAGCTCTGCTTCTTACTAATTGTGTTTGGGAGTTGGATTAGATGACTTCTTCTGTCCCCTTGAGACATAATGTTCTGTCATTGCATTGGTGATTTGTCCAAAGCCACATAGGTAGTTACAAAGCTGTCCATCATACTCCCATTCAACACTCTTCCCAATCCATCATGTTATTTCAGTCAAGTGCCTGGGTAATCCAGATGATTCATATTACATTAAAAAATTCTCATTCATTCAGAAATCAGTGGAATTCTCTTCCAAGAAATTTGAACCCAAATTCTATATTTGATTGTATTTGTTTATTTTGATGAAAGAATAAAATCAAACTCTCCCTGCAGGAGCACAGGGCTCTTTAGCAGCCTGTAGATAAGATCCGTGCATGGTGCTGACCCATATTCTTTGATTTTAGAGCCACTCTTCTTTCTACTGTACCTCATTGCTTCTTTTGGATTGATTTCCATCTGAAATCATCTGCTAACATATGTGTCTGGTTAGTAAAAAAATAAAATAGAGAACATGGGTTCAAATAACATCTCTGACTATCTGCACGTCTTTGGACAAATCATTTAATGGCTCTATGCCTCAGTTTCCCCATCCATAAAAATGAGGGGGCTGGGTTTGAAGGCATCTTTGGACTCTTCTAGGTCTAGATTCACCATCAGTTCCAATTTTTATGTTAATTTCAGGCAAGCCAAGTAAGTATCTATTAATTAGCTACCCATAGCTAAAGCAAAAATTCTCATTTCTCTAGGGAAGTTGCCCTTTTGATGTGGATCTAAATTGTTTCTCTAGTAACCAGTCATGGAAGACGCCTTTTGGTACCAGCTATGAATCAAGGGAATCTCTTAGGAAATTCTAATTAAATAACCCCATTTCTTCTGTTCCCCCCCCCCCCCCCGCTTTTTGTCCCCTCTCATATCCCCTTTCTGGTGCCTGTACTTGGTTCTGTACAAGTCACATGAAAAAACAAGATAAATGCAATTTATTTTGGAAGTAGTGAGAAGTAACAGTTGTTTATCTCCATCCTTGAGATCATTGAATAAACATGTTCCTAGGGGGCTGCTCTCTTAAGGCTATACATGGACAGCTTTGGGAGCTATATGGATACTTAGCTTAAAGAATTCAGTACCCAAATGGATTCTTTGGTTTGAAAAAAAAAATCTACTTTGAATCTTGACTACTAGGTGAGATGAGAGGAATCCAGTTAGGATTTGGAGGAGGGAGGGGAGAGCTGGGTGTGGTGACCTTGATCTAGAACACAAAGAAGGGAGAGAATGATATGTGGTTCATAGGGGGATTCATAGATTCTGTTACCTTGTATCTTAGTTTACCCAGTTGTAAAAAGGGCAGGATATTCTAAAAGTTAGTATGTATGTAGCCCCTGTGCCACCTGGCTCCCCAGCTGTGCCAAATCTGGCCTTGAAATGAGTCATTGACTCTTCATGTTGGTGGCTTCCTTGCTGCTCTAGGTGTACCAGTTGGGAGGAATTTGCAAACTGGTGTCTCTTCTCCGGAGCCCCAACCAAAATGTCCAGCAGGCTGCAGCTGGAGCCCTCCGCAACCTGGTCTTCAGAAGCTCCACTAACAAGCTTGAGACCAGGAGACAGAATGGGATCCCAGAGGCTGTGAACCTCCTGAGGAGGACTGGGAGCACTGAGATCCAAAAGCAGCTCACTGGTGAGTTCCTTTCCCTTCCTCAACCTCTTTCTCCTCCCTTTCTCCTCTTCCAGCATCTAACTTCCCTCCTCCCTTCTGCCTCCCATGGAAAACTAAGGGAACACAGATAGGAGGAAAAGAAACCTCTTGGGCAACCACAGTCTCCATATCCTAGAGAGCCACATGTCATTAGTTTGGGGAGTACTGTGAGGCAGCAGGAGCATAAAGCCAAAGGAATTTGGGGCTCAGCAACATGAGAGCCATAGAATTCTAGAGATAAAGGGGCCTTCTAGATCACTTAGTCCATTGTTCTCAGAGGAAGAATCTGAAACCAAGAGAGAGCAAGTAATTTACAAATTTTTCTGGGAACTGGTTCGTATTTCTTTCACTTTACCCATGATCCAAGCCTGGGCATCAAATATGATCAGAGATGTCAGAGGTCAGTGGGTATTTCAGAAGAAGGGGAAGTAGGTTGACTAGTTGCCATATATGACAGTTATCAAAGTGGACTTACTTTTTATGGAGAGGGTATAAACATTTAGGAATTATTCTTTGAATTCCCCAAAAAGCAAATATGAGCTTACTCTTGGGCATGACAAAAAAGAATGGAACCTCCAACAAATGTAACTGTTGGGGTTACCCTAGAGATACACAATAGTGGTGTTCAGTTCATCATCATTGGAACTTTTCTTAAGGGTCTAATTGCATGTGACACTATGTTGGGTGTGGTATAGAGCAAGTTTTTAGTCATTTTTCAGTCATGTCTGACTCTTCATGACCCCACTAGAGGTTTTCTTAGCAAAGATACTGGACTGGTTTGCCGTTTTATTCTCCAGCTTATTTTCCAGATGAGAAAAGGAGGCAAGTGACTTGCCCAGGGTTGAACAGCTAGTAAGTATCTGTCGTCACATTTGAACTCAGATCTTCCTGACTCTGGTTTCTGTGGTCCATCCACTGTGACACCTAGCTGCCAGCAGAGCAAGTTACACAGATATTGCCTGCCCTCTAGGAACTGACAGCCAAAGATAGATACCTTAGGGGAGGTGAGCATGCAGAGAACATGGAGACAAAGCAACTTCAAAACCAAAATAGTATGCACTTAAAGGGCAAATGCATTTTAGAATAAAGAGAGTGAGAGGGTGAGGAATGGTGAGTGACTAGTATGATGTGACACTCATGTCTTACACACAGATTTTTAAAATCCTCTTAAGTATGATATGGGAGAGGAGAGACTAGACAGCAGTTAATCTGAAAAAGAATTTTTAATAGACTATAATCTTGATATGAAACAACAGTGTGCTAGGGCGACCCAAAAAGCTAGTGAGATCTGAGAATGGGCTGAGCAAGGTTGAGCTTCCAGAATGGTTAGCTGCACTGTACCTGGTCACATGATGTGTCGTTTTGTGTTCGGTTTAGGCCACCACATTTTTAAAAGGAGTTCATATGGTAGAGAGTATCCATCTGGAAAAGCTATGCTTGATGATGAAAGACCTCAAAATTACACAGTATGAAGATGTGTTGAAGGCACTAAGGATGCTTAAATTAGAGAAAAAACACTTAGGGAAGACACGAGTTGAGAGACTGTGATGTGGAAAAGAGATTAGAGCTGGCCTCAGAGGCAAAATGAGGGGAAATGGATAGGAATGAAGAAGAAACAGATTGAGTCTCAATATGAGCTTCAGTTGTGTTTGGATTAGCAGTTGATGGGATGCTCTAGGCTTAGGTACTAGGGAAAAGTTTGATTTGTATTGCCAAGATAAAAGGCTGGGTTGTGGAAGCAGGGGGCTTATTTTAGGTGTATGGGGACCACCTCAGCAAAGGGGGGGTCAGTGTTAACAGGCAGATGGTGAAAAAAATATGTCTGAGGGGAGCGACTTAATTTAATACATATTAGCAGAATTCTGTTACATTGACAGAATTTGCTGTGGATGCCACATGCCTCGTTTCCTCCTTTGTAAATAAAAGATAATAATACTTGCATTGTTTTGGTGGGGGAGGGTAGGTAAAAATTAGCTCTCAGGCTTGCTGTGGAAATAGCACTTTGCAAACCTTAAAGGTGTAAACAAACAAGAGCCATTATTATATTATTAATCACATTATTTTATTTCACTATTAATATTACTTAATGACAACAGTAATAAAAAAAAAGTGGCTGCGCCTCTGAGGCACTTAAAATCCAGCTGGACACCAGCCTTACAGACAGTAAATAATTAAAGAACAATATCAGATTGGATATGATTAAAGGCCAAAATATGTGGTAGAAATAGTCACTCAGCCAACATATCTTTTGAACTCCTACTATGTGCTCAGCTCTGAGCTAACATTAGCTTACATTTACATTAAAGTTTGCAGAGGGCTTTCCTCATGACGAACGGTTCTGAAAGAAAATTATTACACTCATTTTACCAATGAGGAAAAGGAATCTCTGAGAGTTTGTGACTTGTTCATGGTTTGGAGATGGTTGAATTTGAACACAGGCTTCTTGACTCAAAGCCCCAAACTCTATAGACTTTGCAATATTGCTTCCCTTACTGTACAAGATAAAGAAACCTAAAATAAAAAACTATATTCTCCAGGAGCTTGTAGTTTAGTTAGGGAGGGAAGCTGTGCACCCAAGGACCAATGAGATAGGAAGTTCCTTGGGAAGTGATCTGATAATTTGGCTGGGAACAGCTGAGAGTTAATAGGTTTAGATGAGAACTTTCCTTAGTTTCCTTAGAATGATCTGAAAGTGGAATGGGTTACTTTGCAGGGTAGTGAGCTCCCCATCACTGGAAGTCTTAAAGCAAAGGTTAGATGACCACTTGTTGGGTATGTTGTAGAGAGTATATTATAGAAAAGACTAGTAATAGGGAGGAAGACAGACTGGTGAACTCTCCCTGAAGCTTGACATCAAGGGGCTGCAGCTAAAAAGTAACCCTTCTTTCTTTAGGGCTGCTCTGGAACCTGTCTTCCACAGATGAGCTGAAGCAAGAGCTCATTAATGAAGCCCTCCCTGTTCTGACCGATCGAGTTATCATCCCCTTCTCTGGCTGGTGTGACGGCAATAGCAACATGGCCAGGGAAATGGTGGACCCGGAAGTTTTCTTCAATGCCACTGGCTGTTTGAGGTGAGAGAAGTTGGCCCTTCCCTTCTACCTGCCCTTATCGCAGCATAGACCAATCCTGCTTTGACACTTCATTCAGTGGGGTCCTGCTAGTCCCAGATCCTGTCTGGGACAGAGAAATCAAAGGACTATTTAATTTATTCATTCATTCATTCATTCATTCATTTATTTATTTTTGCTTTTTGGAGGGCAGTTGGGGTTAAGTGACTTGCCTAAGGTCACATAGCTAGTTTTTGTGTTAAAAGTGTCTGAGGCTGTATTTGAACTCAGGTCCTCCTGACTCCAGGGCCAGTGCTCTATTCACTGCGCCACCTAGCCGCCCCAGACCATTTTATTTTTATAAGCTTACTTTATTGATATCATCTGGTTTCCCATTACCTAAATGTAACACAGTTTAAAAAAAAAGAAGAAAAGGAAAAGAAGTTTAACAAAATTAACCAACATAAAATCTTTATGTGGCAATATATAGACTATACACGTCTGCAGAGACCCCTCGTTCTGCAGAAAAGGGAAGAGTTGCAATATCTCATCTCTTCTTTGGGACCAACTTTGGTCACTACGAGCAGTCTGATTTTATTTTGTTTTTATCATTATTCATACTCGACACTCTGTGTGAAAAATATATGTGTGTGTTTGTATTCTGATAATTTCCCTCAGCATCAGTTCATGGAATCGGCTGACATTCTTCTGAATTCTTCATATTCATAATTTCTTACATGAATAATATGTTCATTTGTATCCATTATTTCCTACATGTATTACATGTTCATTTATATTCATCATTTAGTACATGGTGTATGTTCATTAATTCCGTATTCATCCTTTCTTATAGTGCAGCATGTGTGTACGCACACGGATGTTTCCATGCCCAATAGCCAATGCTTGTAATCCTATGTCTTAATGTTCTAACTAATTCAATTCTTGTTTTTCTTTTTTTTTTCCTCCTTTATTTACCCACATGCACTCCCTGTGATAGTTGAAGAGAATTTCCCCACACAAAGGCTTGTGCTAATGAATCACTTTTCAGCCGTAGGCCACTGTGTCATATAGATTGGCACAAAGACCGTGTCTATACCCAAAGTGTTCCAAGTTCCAAGCCAAGGTGTGGCTAGGGTGGAAGGTGGTTTCAGCAAGAGTTGTTGGGTGCTGGAATCAGGGCATGATCATTATGTAACAGCCACTCAGTGGGGTACTCAAAGAAGGGTAAGACCCTCTTCAACATCTATACCTTGCTTCAGTGGCTTTAATCTTTTCTACTAGGAGACTTTCTTCTTAAAGAAAAGAAAGGATTGATGGCTACCATCATCACTTTGCAGAAAGCCTCTTCCTCCATAGAATCTTTCCTTTAAAATAAATCAAAACAGTTAAAGTAAAATCAACCAATGCAGAGACTTCATCTAATACTACATGCAACATTCTGTACCTGCAGACCCTCTGCTCTCTACTAAGAGCTTTCTGTTGAGAGGAGGGAGGTGTATCTCATGGTCTGTTCTCTGGAACCAAGATTGGTCATTGTGTTTCAAATGCATTCTGCCTTTTAGAGATGTTGTTATTTGCATCATCACAGTCATTATGCATATGGTCTATTGATTTTATTGCCTTCATCAGTATCATTTTATACAAGCCTTTCCACGTCACTCTGAATTCTTCATATTCATTATTTCTTATGGTGCAACAAGATTCCTTTATATTCATATACTACAATTCATTCAGCCATTTTCTAATCCACAGGCAGCCATTCTACTTCCAGCATATTGTTTGGTTTTGGGTTTGTTGTTTTTTTTTTTTTTTGCTACTACAAAAAGAACTGCCATGAATATTTTTAAATATTTGAGGCCTTTCAGTCTTTGACCTTTTTGAATATATATGCTGAGAGTAGTAAGTAAGGATCAATGGGGTCAAAGGAGATGAATACTTTTAGTTGTTCATTCATTTTTCAGTCCTATCTGACTCTTCATGACTCCCTTTGGGGCTGTCTTGGCAAAGATACTGCAGTGCTTTTACCATTTCCTTCTCCAGCTCATTTTACAGATGAGGAAACTGAGGCAAACAGGGTTAAGTGACTTGCCTAGGGTCACATAGCTAGGAAGCGTCTGAGGTAGAATCTGAACTCAGGTCTCCCTGATTCCAGGCCTAGCATTCTATCCACTGAGCTACCTGGTTTTAGTGACATCACATAATTCTAAATAATTTCAAGCGAGGGAACTTGCAGGTTTCTTGGGGAGACCAGAAAGAGTTTCTTGGCATATGATTCTTTGTCTGAACTTGTAGCTTCTCCTTATAGCTTCTCCAATAGACCACCTGCCCCATAGCCTGCTGAGGCATAGTGAGGCCTGGAGATGAAAAAGCCATGTAATTAAGGCCTTTATGGAGTTGCTGGAGGGGGAGAAGAGCAGCCCCACCCATCTCAGGCAGATGGGCCCAGATTGCTTGGGAACCTGCCTAATGTGGCAGCTGGGAAAACACATTTGCTGCTTGAAAGTACTGGGTGGGGAGGTGGATCAGGTCTCTGGCCAGCAGCCACTTAATCTGTGCCCTCCTGCACCAAAGGAAGGTGCCCCCAATAGAAGAAACAGTGAGAAGCAGGGGGCTTTCAGACCTCTCTGAAGGGAATACCTACTTGGGGGGCAGCAAATGTGCTTCCAGGGGCTTGTGTGGGGTGCCAACTACAGCAGTCATAGTGGGAAGGTTGTAAAATCACGGGCATGAGGAGTAAGTGGGCAGAAAGTAGGTCAGAGAAGATGGCATTGAGACAAAGTTCAAATGAGGCCACATCTCAGCCTCTTTCAGCATATAGGATGGCAGTTAGTCATCCTGTTGTTCATTCTTTCTTTTCTATCTCTTTACCCTTCCTTTTTCTTCTCCATCTATCTTCCCTTATTCTCTCTCTCTCATCTGATACATTCCTTCCTCTCATTCCTCACTCCTGCCTTCATTCCTTTATTCCCTTGTTTCTTTTCTTCCTTCCTTCTTATTCTCCATTGGTCTCCTTTAGCTTCCTACTCATTCATCCTCTTTCCCCTCCCATTCTCCATTCCTGCAACCACTACCCTATGGCAATGGTCCCCTGCTGAGTCCTGCATCCAGTCTCTTCCTTCTCTAATCCGTCCTCCTTACAGCTGCCAAACCAATATTCCTAAAACACAGATCTGAATGCATTACTTTCCTTCTCAAGAAACATCTAAGTATTTGCTTATGTGTGTACATGGTATTGTCCTCTCAAGAGCTCAGTGAGGGCAGGACTTCTGTTTTTGACTTTATATTCCAAGTGCCTGGTACGCAGTAGACATTTAATAAATACAAGAATGAATGGTTTTCTATTACCTCTAGGATAAAATAAATGCAAACTCCACTGTTAGGTATTTAAAACTTTTAACAGCCTAGTTCCAATCTCTTTCCTTCCCAGTTTCCCATTATTCCACTTCATTCACTCTGTGCCATACTGACCTCCTTTCTGTCCCCTGTTCACAGGAACATGCTGGAAATGTTTAACAATTAATTCTGCAACAAAAAAAAAGTATGTATGACACAGTTAAATTTAATCTGCATCATTAACATTATGTCCTTCACTTTCTTAAGCCTAGATGGCTAACAAAATAATCAATCAAACCCTGATTTGTATCATTTACTGGCTTTTGGAGTGTAAATGCTAATGCTGAGACTTTAGCAGTTGGTTCTTGAAAGTTGCCACAAGCTGGCTCCAGCACACCTCTGCCTGTACATGGACATTCCATCCTTATTTAGGATAAAACATAAGGCTGTCCCTGCCTGGTTTTTCTCTTCACTTCTCTCCCTCTCTTGGAATTCCCCATTTTCTTCAAGGCTTAGCCAAGTTGTCATTTCCTACGAGGCCTTTTCTGATGCCTCCAGTTATGGGGTTCTCTTAATTAAAATCATTTTGTATTTATTTTGAATGTGTTGAATATATACTCGACAATGAGTATACTGTATCACCTCCATAGAACGTAAGCTCCTTCAGGTGAGGCACCTTTTTTATTTATGTCTTTGTATGTCTAAGCCTATATACAATAGCTTGCATATAATAGGGACTTAAATAAATACTTTGGAATAAAGAAATTTTTTCTTTCCTTATTTCTCTCTCTATTCTCTTCTCTCTATTCCATTGTCTCTCCTTCTATTCCTCTCGTTAATGCTCCTTTTTTCTTTCAGGAACCTGAGCTCAGCTGATTCTGGTCGCCAGACTATGCGTAACTACCCAGGGCTGATTGATTCCCTTATAGCCTATGTCCAGAACTGTGTGGCAGCCAGTCGCTGCGATGACAAGGTAAGAGCCCAATTCGTTTATATATATACATGTCATATGCATATATGCCACATATGTGTCACATGTTCATACATACTGATATGATAGGTACATGTGTGTTACACACATGTTATATGTGTATATGGGCTCAGCTCATATATATACACAATATATTATATATTGTATGACCTCTTTCTTCCCAGAGCTCCCTACATACCCAGAGGTTGGCCTTCTCCTTCTCAACAAATTCAGCCTCAGAATCAAGTCATAGAGCCCCAGAATGGGAGTGTCAGCTTTGGTACCTACATTTGAACAATTTCCATCTCAAAAACCAAGTCAACCACGAAGCTTGCTCAGAGCCTTCTAGGAGTGTGAGCTAGGCTAATGGAAGCCCTTGGATAAGACAGTGTGTAGTTATGAAGACTAGTGGAGAGTGATGGCCAAGTCTGGGCTAATAGATTCCACTGGTTCTTTCCATCTCAAAGGTGTTTTGGCACATGGAAACAAAAGGTAGAGGAGCTTTGCTTTATGAGTCACTCGGATGATGAGAGGATTCCTGTGGCTCTGGCAAGGTGGAGATCTGACCTTTTGGGATCTCTGGATAGCAGTGATGCGCCACAGAGGGTGACTTCCTTTTGGAGGAGCTCTGCCACCAAAATAGATTGTCAAAGTAGACACTGAAGATCCAGCTTTAGGAGGAAAGGCATTCCCATGATTATTTATGGCCATCTCTCAGTTTTCCATGTGATATTTCTCCTCTGAGACATATTCCCTTGTCAACGTGTAATGTGTAATCTCAGGTTCAACAGTATAGCCTAATTCTAACATCAGCCTGGACCAGGCATGATTAGGTAAATTTGCTGCCACTCTCCTGCTCTTTGCCACTTTCCCTCCACCCCCCAATCAAATAACACAATTGACTTTGGAAAGAGCTGGGTTCTTGAGGGTCTGGGTTCAAATCCTACTCTCTTATGGTTTTGAGCAAGTGACTTATCCTCCAGGGGCCTTGGTTTCCTAGTCTATAAAACAAGAAGGCTGGCTTATAAAGCCTCTGTGATCCTTTACAGCTCTGGAGTTATGAACCTATGACATAAGAAGCAGATAATTTGCAATTTTCTAACCACTTGACTAAGGGCATATTTCTTCACTTTTCTGAATCTGGGTCTCCTCATCTGTAGAAAGGAGATAATAGTGTTCACATGTACCATTTGCCTCACAGGCTTTTTGAGCAAAGTATTATACAAACTGTAAAATACTCTGAAAATGAGAGCTATTGTAATGCATTCCAAAACCAGAAGACATAGTCCTTGGATGCCTGGATACTGAGGTTATCAGTGTTACCCAGATCTGGCACAGGGATAGAGCATGGCTATGATGACCCACTAGGTCTCCTCCTGGGCACCACCTGGGGCAGCCATTCTCTTACTCTGAGCCTGTTCTGGTCTGGATGATCAGTCTTTTGGGTCAGACTTTTGGGTCAGATCGGCATGGGTCAGACCGTTGTGCTCTTTCTTACCTTTCAGTCTGTGGAGAACTGCATGTGTATCCTGCATAATCTGTCTTACCGACTGGATGCTGAGGTGCCCACCCGCTACAGCCAACTGGAATATAACACCCGCAATACCTTTACTGACAAGTCTTCCACAGGCTGCTTCAGCAACAGGAATGAAAAGATGATGGTGAGGATCCCCTCCCCCTGCCTGGGTAGCCCAGGAGAGCCAAGTGGATCAAACCCTCAGGGATGGACTTAGATGAGGGAAAAGTGGAAGCTCAAGTGCCGGGACTCTGGGACACACTATCACACTGCGGAGGTGGCACTCATTGCTGAACTTATAGAATAGGATCTCAAACTTTGTTGTAATCAACCCCATCTCCCCACTTCCTTTCCAAAGTCCTTACTTAGTTCCAGGGGACGGTGCCCATATAAGAGCCTACATACTTTGGGTGGTTTTATTTTGCTTTAGATTTTTTTATATGCATTGCTTTGAGAATAAGATATTACAGTATACACTTTGGGGTCATCACTTTACTCTTTCCTATCCTACTACTGATCCCCAGTTTTCCCCTTAGTCATTTTTTTTTGGTACCATGAACAATCTGGTGAAGCCTAAGGATCCCTTCTCAGAATATTTTTAATGCATAAAATAAAATATATAGGATTATAAAGGAAACCAGTTATATTGAAATGTAGTTACCAAATACTTTTTTAGATGTTAAAAAAAACAAAACAAAAACAAGTTCATTGAATCCAGGTTGAGAACCCTTCCAGTCAGAAGGAGGGAGGGATATAGGACTATTTGAGGTATGAATGGGAAAAGACTTCTCAAATGAGCATCAAGTATGGTAATAGTCACCTATTTATGACATTTGGGCCTTGAGCCAGCTCATATGCCCTGCCACTCAAGGGAAACCTGAGTTTAATGTGCTTGACTTGGGAAGTAGAATAACCATCAGGAGTTGGGACCAGAGAGCAGCCTATGCCTTCTATTCCCTGGATTGAAGACTATCACCAAATGGCTCGTGACAGACCATACTTTTCAAAATGTACAAACTAATCTCAGTGACTATTCTCAGAGTATGCATTTTATGAGGTTTTGAAAGATTCCACTCTTCCCTACTGTTGTCAGAATCATTGAGTCAAATTCTGGCCCTTTTCAGCTAGATTTGCTCACTTGAGCAGAAACTAGAAAAACCAAAGGCCATATCAGAGTCACCTAAACTTTGAGGAGGCAGCCCAGTCAGGCTGTCTCTGCCTGCCAAGTCACCTTCCATTCTCTCTCTCTCTCTCTCTCTCTCTCTCTCTCTCTCTCTCTCTCTCTCTCTCTCTCTCTCTTTCTCTCTCTCTTTCTCTCTCTCTCACCATGGTGGTGCAACCAAGTATAGGGGCAGGGAAAAGTGTGTGGGTACTCAGATCCGTTGGAAACATCCACAGGTTGGGTGCAGGGTTCCCTAGTTGAGGCTTCCTAATGATTTGCAATTTGTCCTTTAGAATAACAATTATGACCTACCATTGCCCGAGGAGGAGACCAAACCCAAGGGAAGTAACTGGCTCTACCACTCTGATGCCATTCGCACTTACCTGAACCTCATGGGCAAGAGCAAGAAAGATGCCACCCTGGAAGCTTGCGCTGGTGCCCTGCAGAACCTCACTGCTAGCAAAGGACTGGTGAGAGGAATGGCCACTTCCAACTTCCATATCTCCACCATCATTTTCTATAATCTCTCTCTTTCTGTCTGTCTGTCTGTCTGTCTGTCTCTCTCTGTCTCTCTCTCTCTCTCTCTCTCTGTCTTTCTCCTTCTATTTGTTCTCCTCTTCCATTCCCTTCTAAAATGTAATTTTGTTGGGAGCAATTTTGTTATCCAAGGGGGTCCAGTTTAGTGGAGTTTCCCTACTGGAAGAATAAGGTTCCTTTTCTGAAATTTGAGTATATTTAATTCTGTGAAGGTTTGGAAGAATCCATTCTTCCCTACTGCATTTTATCTGTTGCCCATGTACTTACCAATGGTGTTATGAGTACCAAGAATTGCTTTGATAATTCTACAGGATAAACATTCTGGGTTCTGGAACTATGTCTAATATGGCCTAGACTGATTCAACCCAACAAGTACTCAACTGTGTATTTGCTATACTTAATCCCCCTTTAGATGCTTGGATATTACAATAATTTTTTATATTGGTATCCATCCCATCCATTGGGATCTTATTCTTTTGAAAGTTTTTTTTCTTATCTAACAGTTTTAATGTTCAACAATATGTCTCTGGTAAAAATCCAAATTGATCATAACAAATAATTTTTCAGCTACCTTGCTATAATCTTATTGCTAGGATTTTTGTTCCAAATATTGAAATAATATTCATTACTCATGTTTTCTAGTTTTCTTTCCTTATTTTCCCCTGGTTTATGTATTAGGACTATGTTGGTCTCCTGAAACATGTTTAAGAGAGTGTATTCTTTCTAATTTTCTGGAGAATAATTTGTGTAGTATAGACATTAGTTATTCTTTACAAGTTTATTAGAATTCTCCTGGAATCCTTCTTGGACTCCTATACAATATCTTGTTTATGTCTCACAGTAAACCTGAGAGGTGAGGCATTTGAGTTTTATATATACAGATGCTAAGTTAGAGAGAGGTAGAGTTGGAAAATGTCTAAAGGAGGGCAATTGAGATAGGAAAAGCCTCAAGTTCATGCTCGATGAGCTGCAGACATTGACAGTACAGATATTTAGCCTAGAGAAGAGAAGATGTAGGTGGGAGGTAAGGATGCTTTCAAGTATTTGAATGGCTATCATATGAATGAAAGATTGGACTTGGTCTACTTAGCCCTAGGAGGTGGAAGTGGGGACTGTGGGTTGAATTTATCCATACACATTTTTAGACTTGATGAAAGGAAAAACTCCAGACAATTATAGCTATCCAAAAGTGGAATGAGTTGTCTTGGAGGTAGATTACCCTACCGATAGGTCTTCAAGCAACAGCCTGGGGCTTTAGGCAAAGACTTGGAAGACTACTTCTCTGGTATATTGTAGATGGAATTCTTGTACTGGTATGGTTTAACTAAATGGTTTTGGGGGTCCCTTCCTACCTGGAGAGTCTTCAGTTCTGGGCAAGTGTCTTATTCAAGGTCACACAACTCATCAATGTCAAATCTGAGATTAGAACTCAGGTCTCTGGATATTCAGACTGGTATTATTTCTCCTAGTATGATAATCCTTGTTACATAAAATGTTTGGGATGCACAAGGAGAGCCAACTATGTTCTGGAACCCTGTAGCTTCAGAATGTCTGCATGATTACATCTCCTTTGTGGTTGATCCAACATGTAAGGTCACCCTATGGATTTCAATCAATCAACATTTATTAAGGGTCTACTATGTATCAGGCATTGTGCCTAGAGCTAGGGCTGCAAAAAGAGGCAAAAACAATCCCTGCCCTCAAGGACCTTACAATCGAATGGATTTCATCTGGAATGCTTCATTATGGTGTGGAGGTGATCCTAGGTTCTTGAAGGCTACACCATTATAGCAAAAGATCAAGCTGGAAAGGTTGTGAATTTGGGTCTAGTGATAGATGATATGTCTGTTGTTGGAGAACCAAACTAGCTAAGGTCAAAGACTCCAAAAGGTTGACCACCAGGTGTTGAAAGTTTTCAACCATAGGAAATTATGAAGGTAATTTAGTAAGGCACTGATGGATTATAATCTGTGTTTGCAGATGAAGAAAACATCCTCTGTCATGAAATAATGATTCTTTAAAGTGTCTTAAGTACTTAGTAACATAGATAATCAGCAATGGTGTTATCTTTCCTAGAGTCCACAAGACAAGTGATTGGTCTACATTTCTTTCCTAGATGTCCAGTGGCATGAGCCAGATGATTGGGCTGAAGGAAAAAGGCTTGCCTCAAATTGCCCGCCTTCTCCAGTCAAGCAACTCTGATGTGGTCAGATCTGGAGCCTCCCTTCTGAGTAACATGTCTCGACATCCTGTACTGCACAAAGTGATGGGTAAGAGGTGTTCTCTATGGTGCTTACCCTCTGAATCATCTCCCTAATCTCTTTTCAGATATCCTGATGCAGAAATGGGGATAGAAAATGATTTCAGCAATCATTTATTAAATACTTTCTATGCATGTGTATTATGGAATGAAATGACAAAAGAAATGTTAAGACTATGGGGAAAGACCTAAGAATGAGATGATAAGGAGAAAACTGGTCAGTTCAGCTAGTCTAAGCTAGGAAGTCAGTGTAGAGCAGCAGAGAATTCTGGCTGGGATGGTATAGGGCTTTAGCAATAATAGATAGTGGTTTTTTGATGGGTTCCAGTGGAGTTCAGTGAGAGCTGGAAGGGCTTTTAAAGGCTTCCCAATCCAACCCTCTCTTTCTATAGATGAGAATATGAAGGCCCACAGAGGTCGAATGACCTGCTCAGGGTTGCAGGAGTCCTAAGAGGCACAGCTAGGATTCAGGCACAGGTCTTTCAGCTCCAAGTTAGGGTCTTCCACTGGAAGCCCCATGCTTCTGGATACCCAAATGATGGAAAGGCTGGACCATAATGTTGAAGCTAAAGATATCATTCTATCCCTTACTGATTTTCCTGGGTCCTGAATTTGTCCTCTCATCCCTCTCTCTTAAAGGGAACCAAATATTCCCAGAGATGACTCGTCTCCTATCTAGCCAGACAGGCAACACCAGCAACTCAGGGGACATCATGTCATCTGCTTGCTACACCATGAGGAACCTGATGACCTCATTGCCCCAGATGGCAAAGCAGCACTTCACCAGCAGCATGCTGAACAATGTGGTCAACATGTGCCGGAGTGGGTAAGGAGGGTATGGGCAGGAAGAGGGCAAGGTCAGTCTCTAGGAGTGGGGGACAGGATGCTCTAAATGTGCAGATCTCATGTCTTTCTCCAAAGAAGAGCAGACTGACTCACCAATCAGTGATAGGAGAGAAGACAATGGGGTTCAACTCTTCTGCCCCTAGATTCCACTCCTCTCTCCCCATGGGATCTTGCCACTGAAGTGGAATAATTCTGGATCAGATTTTATCAAAGGATTTAAGAATGAGCATAGACTAGCAGAAGGCAGTCATATGGCAGAGTGGATAGAACACCGGGCCTAAAATTAGGAAGGCCTGAGGTAAAATCTGACCTAAGACATTTACTTGCTTTGTGACCCTGGGCAAGTCACTTAACTGCTGACTGCCTCAGTTTCTTCATCTGTAGAATGAGTATAATACCAGCATCTACCTTCTGTGGGTTGTTGTGAGGATCAAATGAGACATTTGTGGAGCATTTTGCAAACTTCAGAGATCTTATATGAATATTAGCTAGTTTTAGAAGGCACTTTTCTTTGTAAGGAGGTTTGGATGGGAGAAAAGTAAAGACTGATCTTTCTCTTCATGGATTAGGGATGGTCTGCATCTGGATATTCTACTTTTAAATTTTAGGATCTGGAGGTTTTAGCATCAGGAGAGACCCAGGTGTTGTATAACACATCTAATACATATTGGCTGTGTGCCCTAAGGGAGTGGAGGGCATGTAGCACTGTCCTCCAGATAAAGGGAAGTCATCAAGCAGTTACTGTGTTCTGACTGTGTCAGACCCTGTGCTAAGCTCTGGAGATACAAAGAAAAGTAAGACAGTCCCTGCCCTTAAGGAGCTTACAGTCTAATGGGGGGAGACAACAAGCAAATAACTATGTACAAACAAGATCTATTGAGGGGAAATAAGAGGTGAGCCCAGAGGAAAGGCTTTGGGTTCTGCAAACATCCTGCTGGTAAGTAGAGATATCCATCAGTTCTCAGGGGCAGGAATCTCAGGAGTCTGCAATAGCTTAGGCAAACATTTAAGGACAGAAATTCATTTCAGCATTTATATAGTTTTAACTGTTTCTGGGGTGCTGTGCTAAGTACTTTGACAAAGATCTCTCACTAGCATTAAGCAGGATAGAGGAGGGCTTCTTGCAGAAGGTAGGATTTGAGTTGAGACCTCAGGGAAGCCAGAAGGCAAGGATGAAGAGGAAAGCATTTCAGGCATGAGGAACAATCTGTAAAAATGCCCCAAATGAGGGGGTGGTATATCTTGTTTGAGGAAGAGCCAGGAGACCACTATCACTGGATCACAGAATCCTTGGAGGGAAGGAAAGGAGAAGATTAGAAAGGTGGAGAGGGGTCAGGTTGTGAAAACCTTAAAAGCCAAGCAGAGGATTCTATATTTGATCCTGGAGGTCATAGAGAGGCACTAGAGTTTATTGAGGAGAAAAGGGGTGAGGTCAGAGCTTCATTTTAGGAAGATGACTTTGGTGGCTGAGTGGAGGATGGCTTGAAGTGGGGGAAGACTTGAGACATACCAGAAAGCTATGGCAGTAGTTCGGGAGTGAGGTGATGATGGCCTCTATTCAGGTGGCATCTGTGTCTGAGGAAGGATGGGGACATATATGAGAGATATTGTGAAGGCAGAAAAACAATACTTGACATCACTTTGGCCCCATGGCATGAGAGGGAGAGGGAGGAGTCTATGATGACAACTAAGTTGTCAGTCTGAATAACTATGAGGATAATGTTATTCACTACAGTAACAGGGAAGTTAGAAAGAAGGGAGAGGTTAAAGTGGGATGGGAAATACTGAGTTCAGTTTGGGATATGTTGAACTAAGCTACCTGTGCGACATCCAGTTCCAAGACGTCTAGTAGGCAATTAGAAGTGTGAGACTGAAGTGTGAGCTCAGCATACAGATTAGGGCTGGATAAATGGAAATAAAAATCATCCACATAGAGGAGATTGTTGAATCTATGGCAGATAATGAGATCACCAAGAAAATTAGTATAGAGAAGGAAAAAAAGAAGAAGAGGGACAAGTACAAACCCTTGGGAGATAACCTCAGTTAGTGGGTGTGGCTTAGATAAAGATAAAGATAAAGATTCGGTAAAGGTGACTGAGAAGGATCAATCATACATGTAGGAGAAGAACCAGAAAAAAAAATATGGGTGTCATGGAGTGCCTCCCAGGGGCTAGGTTCAGCTTGGAGTTGGATACTTCAGAGAGATGTAAGGACATTGACCACTATAAGAGCATTTGGCAAGGGAAAAATAATAATGTCTGACATTTATAAAATACTGTAAGTTTTGCAAAGCCTTTATAAACACTCTCATCTGATCCTTTTGGTAGCCCTGGAGGTAGAAACTAAAAGCATTATGGTATAGGACTATTTTTACAGATGAGAACATTGAGGTTTAGTGTAGTTTAAATGTCTTGCCTAAGCGCACACAGCCAATAAGTATTAGATGTGTTATACAAACCTGGGTCTTTAGACTTTCTACTATAACCCATTGCCTTTCACAGAGAAAGAGTTTGGGGAAATGTTTGGTTCTTTGGGGCTCTCAAGCCTAGGAAGTGGGAGCCTGCTGAGGTAATATGGAACACTAATGTCAGGAGTGGGCAAAATGTTTCCACCACCTGAGAGTGAGCATGTATGGAGCCAAGAGGCTGAATTAGGGCATATAAGGATTCAGCTAAATAACAGAGCAAATAATGTCCTGGTGACTCTCTTTGCCAAGGCTTATTCTTCCCACATACCTAAGAAACTCTCCAAGTTTCCCAAACCCAGCAGCTAGACTATTTATGTGTATTGGGATTATTTGGGGAAAATAAAGGAAGGAAGAATGAATGCTCCGTCCCATGACTCAATGGCTCTGTCCCCTCATGAATCACTTCTTTTTTCTCTGCCCAATAGTTCACCAAAAGCTGCAGAAGCTGCCCGACTCCTTCTCTCTGACATGTGGTCAAATAAGGAGCTGCAGGGTGTCCTCAGACAGGTAAAAAACAGGGTCATCAATTCCTTCTGTGCTAATCACTTCAGGTGAATGCTCCACCATTATTGGCCATGGCCATTGCCCATCTTGATCTCAGAAAGTATTTGACAAAGTCTCTCATGAGACTTCTGTGAACAAGATGGAGGAAAGACAGGGTAAAGGTATGCACAAAATAATTCATAATACTCGGGATAGTCAGAGTGAGGATTAATGGATCCATGGATTAATAGGCCTTAAATTATATCCTGCATGAGTCTGTTCTTGAAACTTCAAATTTACCATGTGCAACAACAACTCCAATAAAGACATAGATGTCATGGGATGGATAGTTGATATAATAGATGAAGGAATTTACAGAAGGATTAAACAGGCAAAATTTATGAGTGGAAATTAACCAAAATAAATGCAAAGTGTTCTGTATGTAGGATCAAGAAATCATCTGTACATTTCCAATCTTGTCTTTTTCCCTTTCACCCAGAATGCTTTGGGGGCAGTCCCTCCTACACCTGTCATTATTAATCTATCTCTACAGGGCAGGAAGGTCTATTTAAATAATAGGCTAAGTGTTTTTGGAAGGAAATCAGTAAATCCACTGAAGAAAGAAAGAATGAAATGTATTCTTAAGTGACATCAGATTTTTAAAAAGGCAGTTTATTGGTTATCTGTGCTATCATATCCCTCACATTATGTGGATAATTGAAAGTGACATTATGCATAATTCATGTTAGGTCGGCAACTGAAGGCATGAAAGGAAAATAATTACAAATGAAATTTATACAGAGCATTAAAATGTACAAGACATCTTACTTTTATTGTCACAATCACTCCTTATAATAGCTCTGTAATATATATATATGTGTGTGTATATACATACATATATATGTATATGTATTATCATTTTCATTATAAAGCTAAGAAAGTTGAGGTTCAGAGGAGTTAAAAGTGACTTGAAGAGCAGTGTGGTAAAGTGGAAAGAGCACTAGATCCAAGATCATAGTCACTTGTGGCACACATATGCATGGTAAAACCTCGATTAATATGTTCTCTCTCTCTCTCTCTCTCTCTCTCTCTCTCTCTCTCTTTCTCTTTCTCTTTCTCTCTTTCTCTCTCCCTCCCTCTCTCCCCAGATCTATATCTATATCTATATTTCTATTTCTATCTATATCTATATATACATCTATATACATGTATATATGTATACACACCTATAGCATTAATCAGGGTCAATAATTTTAAAGCCAACAGACTATTGGTCCTCACACACATCATCATGATAACCCCCATTTACATAGAGCATTTTCAAATATATCCAGTAGTCTGGGGACCAGCTAGGGTGGGCTGCAAGATACAGAACCAAGCCTGGGCTCCCTGAGAAAAGTGAGACCTCTGGCATGACAGCTTGTCATGCTAGTAGAAAGTCATTGATCATCCTCTCTCTGTGTTCCATCATGGTTAACATTATTGATGTTTCTCTCCTTGCAGCAAGGTTTTGATAGGAATATGCTGGGATCTTTAACTGGGACTAATGTCCTAAGGAACTTCAGCTCCCGGTTCTAAGAAGAGGACATTATCATATGTTCAACTTGCAGGTGAGAATCCTCTGAGCCCAGAGTAAGAGGGACCCTCCACTCGTGTTATTACAGCTATGCCTCTTGCTTCTCTAAGACACTGCAAAGTTGAAAGGGTGCTATAACCATGTCAAATCAAGGTCTCACAATGTCCCCTTTGACTGTTATACCATGGCACTGAGCTCCAGAAGGAGAACCCAGCTGGATGATCCAGGAGGGGCTTTGAACTGTCTAACCTCAGATTAAAGAATAAAGAGAGGCAGTCATCCTTGGCAATGCCAAATGCCACAAATGTCGGCACTGCGAACTTACTCTCTTACAATTATGTACTTTTACAGTATGTGGCATGTTTTTAAAGTCACCAAGGTTGTGAGATTCCTGAAACAGACTTCTTTAGGGCCCAGAATATGTGCTAGGAAACTCAGGGCAGGTTCAGATTAGATGTGGGTTGGATCTCCTGCACTGAGATGAACTGATAGTCAACCCACAGGTTGAACTGAGCACCTTCTGCTCTACATTGGGGTTAGGGACCTGAGAATAGAAAGTGGAGAAAAGGATGAAGACACAAGAAATAAGACACAGCCTACATTTTTAAAAATGTATAATTTATTAAGGAACATAGGACTCATGGGGGGAAAAAGACATGAGAACACTTAAAAAATGAGACTTTATTTGAGAAAGGGCATTGAGCATTTGGAAACTGAGAGTGGAAGGGCTGAGGATGTTCAGTTTGCCACATACAGACCGAAGGAGCCCCCAGTCAAGTTGGGGCTGATCAGGGAAGGTTGCCCAGAGGAGTTGACTGTCAAACTGAGACTGAAAGATGGGGAAGGATGTAAACTGTCAGACAAAGGGGGAGTGACTATGTTCAAGGACTACTTGGATCTGGATTCAGTAAGATTTCAGATGTTCCCTGCTCATAGTTTACCTTTAACAGAGAAGAGAAGGAAAATGATTGAGAATACAATTAAATTAAGCTTAGCATGTAGACCTTTTGAGTGTCCACACCATGCCCAGAATTGCCCTATACAATAGAGAGGGTGTCAAGGAGGTAGGTACGTGATACACTGGCCTGTCCTCAGCTTATTACTGCCTTGCTGGGGAAGCAAAGAAACACATATGGAACAATGAAAGTGTGTATGTATGTGTGTGCATATGTGGAGGCAGAAAGATGCAGAGATAAAGACAGAGGGAGGCAGAGAGACAGAGAGAAAGGAAGGGAAGGATAAGGAGAGAAAAAGAGGGAAAGGAAAGAGGGAAAAAAAGAAAGAGAAAAGAAAAAGGAGAGAGAAAAGAGAGACAGGAACAAAGACAGAGAGAGGGAGGGAAGGACAGAGAGAGAAAAAGGGGGAGGTAGAGAAAGGGGAGAAAAAGAAAGAGAGAGATCAAAAATATAGGGGAGAAAGAGAGAGAGAGAGAGGGAGAGAGAGAAAGAGAGAGAAAGGGAGAGGGAGATGGAGAGGGAGAGAATGTCAACAAGTCAAACACATTAATAGGATCAAGAAAGCTAGGGAAGCTAGGAGGCAGAGAATTCCAGACATGAAAGACAACCAGTGAAAATGACTAGAATTGAGAAATAGAATGTTTTGTGTGAAGAATAGGAAGTGTCACTGGACCACAAAGTATATGAGAACAGTAAAGTGTCAGAAAAGAGGGGGAATGCGTGTGCATGATCAAATAAACATATATTCTAAAACGAAGAACAAAACAAAACTAAGGAAACAAACGTATGATACTAATAGGATATGCTATGATAGTCAGGGAAAAGATCAGGTTTGGGGGGGGGGAGGGAATTAAAACTTTATAAATATTTATTTGTGGACTTCTCTTTTATCTTCCAGAAATGCATTGACCCAACCCAAGAAGACTGTAGGTCTTGCCAGATGGGTTGGTCTGTCCACCCTTTGCAGTATTTGGAAAAGTTTAAATTCATTGAGAACAAAATCTGAAAACTGTGGATAATGGAGATATTTTTAAACAACCTTTTTTCCCACCTTGGGGTTATAGGCAAGGGATTTGGGGGGTGGGATGGGATAGAAGTGGGAAGAAGCTTTCCTGAGTTAAAGGGACTTTTTATCTGATGTCAATAATTCCTTCTCCAAAAAGATGGTATATATATATATATAAATATAAATATAAATATATATGAAATGTATGATTGTATATGTGTGCATGCATGTTTGTGTGTGTATGTATGTGTGCCTGAAAGTGTGAGCAGAAAGAGAAGATAGGTACCTATTTTCACTGCTGTGTGTAAAAAATGGTGAAAAGGATGCTTCTCTGTCTCACTTATAGACAGATATAATGTTACACTTTTGTGTTAGCTGTCTATTAGCTTCTAAAATGCATTAATATTGGGCAGAAAATTTGTTCCACTTTTCCCTGCCTCCATCATAATCACATCTACAGGCTTCTGAAGTGAGCCATGGAAGGAGACAGCCCGGATCAGAACTCCATGTCTGGCCAGGTCTTGACTTTGTTCCCTGTGGCTGATAAGCAAATTTGATATTAGCCACTCACCATGTCAAGATGATGCTCTGGATGGAGTGTAGCTTCAACGTTTATTATGGAAAGACCAGACAATGAACTATTTCCTGAAATTTTCTATATCTGATACCTCCATGCCCTCTCAATTCTTTTCTTTTTTCTGTTCTACAAGGACCAGGTTTTTGCAGGATGTGGGACTCTCAACAAGCATGAAGGGGGATTGTTTTGGTTTGTGTTGTCTGATGTCAGTACAGGGGGTAATGGGAGCTGAAGAGATAGTTATTACCATCATCATATGTATAGGGCTGGGCTAGGTTGAGTGTCATACAGAGAGCGAGACCAATGGACATGGTCCCTGCCTTTGGGAGTTTTCGGTCTATGTACTGCAAGACGAAGATGGGGAAAATGCTGCTCGAAGGTCACACAAGATGCTAATCAGGCCCCAGCAGTTTCAGCCTGGATTTGAGGGCCATGCTGGGATGCAGGCTTCTGATTTCATTAACATTACAAATGGGTAGGAGAAGATGGGGGTGGCTCTCAACGAAAGCTGCAGCCATCCAGACAAGTTGAGCTGTGGGAATGTTTGAGGCAATGGCTCCAAGTGAAGGGCACTACTGACTCCCAAGATCCAGAAACCCCTGAGATGGGATTCCAGAAAGGAGAAAAGGAGTCTGGCCACACTAGAAGAAGGGAACAATGCAACCAGGACAGCAGAGAACCACAACCCCATTCAGAGGCCATTTCATCCATCCCTTTATTTCTCATTAGCATTGAGCAGACTGGCATCTCAGAAATTCTGAGAAACAGCTTGCCCTCTCCACCTGCCAAGGATGGATAACTGCCTCTGGTACCTTTTCCAAATACTTCTCTTTGCCAGCCAGCCCTCGCATCCCATCCAAAAATAGAATGGGCTGCCTTGGCAAGTAGTGACTTCCCATCAGTGGTGGTCTTCAAACCGGGTTTGGGGGGGGGAGAAAAGGGGTGAGCTAGATTTCTGAAGTTCATGTTGTATTCTATATTTCTACACCACAGCCTTGCCAGGTGGACAAATATCTTTGGGTGGACTGTAGCCCACTTGAAAAGCAGTAGAGTGAGAAGAGCACTGGATTTGAAGTCAGGAGCTAAGCTCAAATCCTAGCTTTTCCACTCACTAGTTGTATGACGTAGGTCAAGTTAACTAACTTCTCTGGGCCTCAGTTTCCTCATCTGTAAAATGAAGGGCTTGATTTTAAATGATCTTGCAGGTTTCTTTCAACTTTAAATCTATGAAACTACAATCCATATTTAGTTGAATGAGTTATGGCTCATTCTGCTATGTGAGACAGATGGAAAAGGGATGCTCAGTGTTCATCCATTACTCCCTAAGGATCAACACCAGGTGGGATTTCACCAGCTCCCCTCAGCTCTTTCTCAGTCTGACCTAGAGGACTATGGTTCTAATATGGGAGGTCCATCAGATATAGGAAGAGAAGGGAAGGGAAAAGGACTAAGCATTTATATGGCACCTACTGTGTGCTAAGCACTTGGCAAATGTTACCTCATTTGATCAACAATCAAGTCACTAAACTCACATGCATTTCAGACATTAGGCAGCTGAGTGACCCATCGAGAGTCTCTAGCTAAAAACCAACCTATGTGTGTATATACTGTAAGATAGAGCCAATGATAGGATTCAGAAAACCCTCTTTAGCTCCTGTTTCCACTTCCCTGATATTTGCCTAATGCTACAGTATTCTTGGTATAAAACCTCTCTCATGGCTCCAGTCTTTTGTTAAGAAAAGATAAGATGTCCCTCCGTTTTCCCCTTCTCTAAGACTTTCTATATTGTCTTAGTTATCCATATTCTTCCCCAAGCAGTCAGGGCAGACACTGGTCCTTGTATATTGAATATTTGGGATGATTGTAGCAATCGCTCATTTTAAACCACTGAGATATTGGGGAAGGGGGAAGGATAAAATCAGAGACTTCTCCAATATACTTTGATGTTGAATTTTCACATTCGGTTGGTAGCCTCTAACACTCACCAACTAACCTGCAGGTTAGTTCTGCCTGCTAGCAAGAAAGGTCTTTTTCGAGCACCACCTTCCTGGCCCCCTTACCCTTATTCCTAATTCCTTCCTGGTATCGTTCTTGAAAATCTGATCTTACTAGATTGGATATGACATAGCCCTCAAGAAGCTCCCAGTCTGATGAGATCACACACACACACACACACACACACACACACACACACACACACACACACACCCTAAAACACAGATGCAGAGACTGAGAAATATGGAAACACTTTTAAGTAAACTCAAGAAAGACATATCCATCTCCTGGCTGTATTCTAGGAATGCCCCTTTTCTCATCACTGCCCTGGAAAAGATAGTAACCACAAAGGCCCATTTAATTTCTCCCTGAGTAGAAGAAATAGTCTGGGTTCTGGCTCCCTCTCTGTCCTGTTTTATAGTACTTAATGTAATACAGAGAAGAGACACGGGGCCTCAGGGGGCTCCCGGCATCCTTCCCTGTGGCACATTGTTGGCCATCCTGAGTGGACAATAGGTCAAGGTCAAGATACTTCTGAGTTTTTTTTCTTGTCCTCTAAGGTGGGGAAAAGAAAAAAAAAATATGCCAGCCAGAGGAGACCTGTCTGTGTGATGGCTGCTGCTTTGGTTGAGAACATGCCTGGGGAAGGAGTTAGGGTTCATAGTGGGCAGGTCACTTTCCTTCTATGGGATTTTCTTTTCTCTAAAATGGAAGGTTTAGAGTAATGGAGCGTGGAAGCAAATGGCAGGAATGACACAATTCTAAATTATATGATTCTGGGAGTTCCCAGAATTGCTTTCTGGAAAGGAACATACCTAACTCTTCCATTCCGGGTCTTTATTTGGCATTTTGTGGTAAAATTATCACCTTATCTACAACATTCTCACTAAGCAAGACCTTCTTGGCATTGTTCTTTTTTGAAACAAGCTCTTAGATAGAGACCTTTGCTAATCTCTCCTTCCCCACTTCTATACCTTCTGCCTGACTTTCACCTTGAAAACCCATGGGAATTTAAATTTACCTGCATGGAGGACTGATTCCATGCTTGGGGTTCCCACTGAGGAACAGAGAGATGCTTACACTTCCATTTTCCCCTTAAAGACTTTATAGGCCAGAAACACGCTTCCTCCCCTAGTTGTGTGTTGTGAGATAAAGAAGGGATATAGATGACCTGAGGTGTCTCTGGATGTTCTGTGGAAAACTCTGAGGTATCTCTTGTTCTCCTGCTCCTGGACACAGCTGGCTGTGGCAGTGCCCTGTTCCCAAACTAAACCATGTGAACTTCTTGTGTGAGGACCTTGTGGTTTCCCTGTATGGCGCTCTATGTATTTGCTTTTTTTTTTTTTACAAAAAATAGGAAATCAATAAACTGCTGGAGTTTCTTTGAACTTTTTTTTGAGAGGTGGCTTATTTGGAGGGGGATGGGTTTAAGTAGCATTAACAAAGGGAATATGGTCACATTCTGCCCAAGGTTACCATTTACCAGCCACCAGTAGGTAGGTAGGCACTGGTAGACAGCAAGCTCTGCCCAAAGAACAGAAGACTCTCGATTTCAGCAGAAGAGTATCAGTAAAGGGGTACTGGAAGTAAAGTGCACCTTTCCCCAGTTTTACCTGTGTTGACCCTGCAGTCAGTCTGCCACTGGAAATGTCTTGGAGCATACAGATATTTGAAAGAATTTATGAAATCTGCAGTGGCTTTATGACCTTAACTCTACAGCGTCTGCTTTAGATTCATGGGGCTACTTCCAAGAGTTGTAGAGGCAATTAGGTTCTCTAGTCCATTCCTTTGGGTGTCTTTTCTCCTGCTCTTCAACTTATGTAAGGAACCATGAGTTTGCAGCAAATACTAAATCCCCACTCTCTGTACTAAGACAGAGATTCCCACAGGGATCCAATTCCAAGGTGAATGGAAAGGAATGGTAGAATTTAATAGACATTGTTTCAACTTCCTGCTCAATTTATTTCATGAATTCAACCAACAATTCTTGAGGGAAGACACTGGTGGATACATAGATGCACAATGCATTGTCTATGATTTTAGGAAGCTTACAGTCTAATTGAGGAGGCAAGGCACACAGTGAATGATTACAGGCTGTGTATGCTACAGTAAAGTCAAGCACTCATGTCTTCAAGAGAAGTCATACTACTACCATTAATAGAAATATGGTTTCTTGCTGGTCATTTGGATGGCAAGGATTCGGGTTCCTTTAAGGCAGAGTGTGGGAAGGGTTTGGACTCCATTGGTATGCTGCATGGATCCAAGAGAGAAGAAGGGGGAAATATTGGATTTTTAACTACTATGAAGGAAAGAGTGAGGTGTGAAGGAGTCAGGTCCCTGCACAAGTACATGCAAAGGCTCTCAGGCTTCAGACCTCTGGACCAGTCTTTGATTCTTTCCTCTCCCTTGACCTCACACTTCAATTAGTCACCAAACCCTGACCACAATTCCTTTCTATAAAAGGAACAAAGAGGCATCATTGTGGAGTAGAAAGAGCAGGGAAGTGGGAACTCTAGGTTCTAGACTAAGTCTGCCTCTAGCTGGGTGACCTTGGGCAAGTCTGTAATCTCTCTGGGCTTTGGTTTCCTCATTTGTAAAATGAGTGGTGGATTGGGTTGAATGATTCTATGATTACATCAGTCAGTCAGTCAGTAAGCAATCCAATTTACTTGCATGTCATGACATCACTTCCCTGATGTCTTGGTCCTCTTTGAGTTTGAAGAACAAACAACAGGCAACATTTATTCTGTGCCTATTATGTGTGTCAAGTACTGTGCTGGAGATACAAAGAAAAGCAAAAGATAATCCCTGTCCTCATGGAGCTCACAGTCTCTTGGGGGAATACAATACATTAAAAAGAAACAGAAAAGGAGCAGGGGAGGGGTGCACGATGAAGTCCAGATTGGGTGGGATATGAAGAAATGACTGCCCTGGGTACCCTCCATAAACTGAGGATCTGGGAAGAACTCTCCACTGTCCATCATTCACCGTCTCCAATCAGAATAGAGGAGCCCCCAAGACCGTATTATTCAGTGAATCTTGGCTCTTATGACTGTCCTATTTAAAAGGCCAGGGATATATCTTATTCCTTTTTCTATACCCCACAGGTCCTACCAAGGTACCTATGACATGCATTGTTTGTTGAATGCTTGAATAAATGGATCAGTTCCTTTCCATTCCCACAAAGATGACCTTAGGTTAAACCTGTATTATGCCTCAAAGGAACTGTTTAAATAGTTGCCTAATTGTTCTCTGTTCCTGGACTCCTCCCCTTCCCCATTTTTTCATACCACTCTCATTAATCTTTCAAAAACATAGCTCTAATCATACTATTTCCTGGCTCAAACCTTTCAGTTGCTCCTCACTGCGTAGAGAACAGGGTTTAACTAGGGTGGAACTACTGGGATTATGACCTAGGGGTGGAGATGGAGGGATAGCATGCTTCCTCCCCATAGTATGGCAGAGGTCTCCTTTCCACACTTTAAGAAGACCATGTTCCTGGTGATTTGTAACCTTTGCCAACATCATTCAGTACTCCTTTAATCCCTCACTTGGGTCCATCTTCTGGATCCCTACCTATAATATGTCCTAACTCCCATCTCCTAAGGTCCCATCCCCAAAGTCTTGTCACCATGGTACCCCTCCCCCTGGGTCTTATCTCTCCCCACCTCAAATCTGATAGGGACATAGGCATACCTTTCTGAGGGATGGGCTGCCTCCTTTCTGGAAACAATTCACCTCTCTATGGAACTGTCCTTTGTACCACCATTACCAGCTTCCCCCTCTCCTATCCTTCACCCCTACGGAAGAAATATATACATACATAGATAACTTTTTTTTTCAATATGATCAGTTTCTTTTGTAATCCTATGTATTTTATTTTATATATTTAAAAGTATTGTTTAGAGAAGTGGTCCATAAACTTCATTACACTGCCAAAGGGATCCATGGCATAAGAAAGGTTCTGTATCACTCCTTCACTATCACCACCACCACCATTATCATCATATTCAGTATTACCACCAACCCTATCACTCATCATAATTATCAATTCTATAGCATATGTTTTAGGGTGAAGGGGTGCTTTCAAGAATTGTAGAGGTGACTGGGCTTTCCGTCCATTGCCCAATATTTAGCGGTAAATGATCACTAAATAAATAGGTGGTAAATGTTACCAGTGATACCAGTAAGAAGTGAAAGTAAAACGTAACATACAACTCACATATAGTCAGTAGGGTTTATTGATGGATATGAATTCAAGAAAGCTCAGGTGAGTAGTGAGAAAAAAGAGCTTGAAAGCTGCCAAAGTCACCTCCACAGTCACTTCCAAATCAAGGGACATATTCCTTAAAGAAGGTAGTTTTTGTAACTCCACCAAATCCCAGAAAGGATCCCTTATGGTTTGTGAAGGGTTTTTTTTTTCCACTCTTGGGTTCATACACTAATAATTACCATCATTCAATATAATATATGTAGCATCCCTGAAATCTGAGTCCAGTTTTAAGCTGTTGTCAACATATTGTTCAGTTGTTTCCAACTCTTTGTGATGACCCCATTTGTTTTTTCATTTTGGTTTTGGGTTTTTTTTTATGAAGATATTTGATGTACTTTGTGTACAAAGCACTTTGATCAGGAAGATCCAAAGATGACTCTTCATTGAATTTGATTTGCTGGATTGCTCTTGTTTATGTAAAGAAAAAGCTCCCTTTATAATTCAGGTCCTCACTCTTGACTTGTTCTTGAAGATTTAAGAGTGCTAATTGCCCAGGCTACATATACCTAGCTTGTAGACAGTCTTTTCCACACTTATGATTTGTCTTTTACTCTTAGCAGGATTAGATATTGTCTAGCGGCGGCAGAGTGGGGATCAGGGGAAGTAGGCCCTCATAAATATCTCCAGGATGATCAACAGTCAGCAACTTTGTGGGGTGACAATTATTTCCAAATGGCAATCTGCTCAGTTCAGATATTAGTAAATAACCTGAGAATGATCTTGATAGAACCCATTATATTATTATCTTTGGCAAGGAGGATGGAGGGAGAACATTTAGTAAAAGAAGAAAAAACTTGTTGAATTTTTGACAAGCAAATTTACAGGGCCACAAGAAGCTACGCTTCAAATAAAACTATTAACTCAACATGCAAGTGAAAAGGATTACAACAATCTAGATTTAATAAAAACGTTTCTTCTTATGAGAGCAGTGACTCCCCCATTGGCTACTATACTTGCAGTCTCATAGAATAAGTAACAATAAAATAATAACAACAATAATATTATTGACTTGATCCATCATTTAGCCTTCCTTTCATGGGTAGAAATGAATTCATCATCAGCACCTGGGATGCTGAGCTAGGTCACAGTACTCAAAATAAGGTCCTGGTTGATGAAATTGAACTTCCAGGACAGCAACATTGGCACCATCTTTAACACCACTATCACCACCACCATCAGTGTCACCCATTAGCACAGTTACCATCACCATCGTCATCATGATCATCAGTATCATCTGTCATTATCATCCCTAACACCATTAACAATATTATTATCCTTGCCATCACTATCACCATGAATATAATTTATCATCATCAGCTCTGTAGATTCATCCTCATCATCATGATCATCAGTACCATCTATCACCATCACAGTCTTCAGCATCACTGTCACCATTATCAAACCATCATCACAAGAGCATCATCAAGAAGATTTGATTAAGCTTGAAATGACACAAAATCCCACATGACTTAACAAATATTGGCCAGGTGAATGAACATGTGAATGATTCTATGTTCGGTTCTATTCAGAGATAGCTTATAGAACTATATCTATTTTATTTATTCCATGCCCTCTGGTTAGAGTCTGAGATGTACAGTTTTCCTAATGTTCCACCACTCCTGTTACCCTCCAATCTCAGGCATCTGACTCTGGATCTTACCCCTCACTTACTGAAGCCCTGGGGTGAGATCAGTCACCTGAATCGTTGACCATTTCAGCTTATATGGGGCAAAGGAAGGAGTTGCTTATCAGTAACAGGAGAGGAAGGTTGGATCATTGACTGGGAAAGAGAGAAATGGGAAAGCAAAGGCTCTCAGGTTTTTAGAAGAGCACCAAGTAGAAACTGAGGCAGGAAAACTGATATAATGATTCTAAGATTCTAAGAGGACATCTTACCTTATTCTTCCTTATTTAGAAAACCCTATATCCAGGCACAAAAGGAGCAGACTATCTTTACATGGACCACCATGACATAAGACCTTTCCCCAGTCTGACTGGATTAAAGCCTCCTATGTCTAATCTGAGTCTGCACATTAAAGGAAAATTTCCCTGGGAGGGATTTCAGAGATTTCTTATTTTTAAGAGGAACCATTCTCTAAGACTCTAGGGTGTAGAGAAGGTAACAATTTGCACTAATAGAGAGAATTTTCTCATCTAGGAGTTTCCTTATTTTGGTGAAATCACAGATCCAATTCCTATCTCTAAGAGGAGCCAAGGTGACAGTAATGTAAAGGAAACTCTTTCCATTGCTCCTCCTTCCCCATGATATTTAGTCATCCCTGAGGCTTGGACTCTCCTAGAAAGAACTCTTCCCTCTTCCATCATTCCAGAGGCTGTCTGTCACGATATAATTGGCAAGAATAAGATTCATAGCATCATAAATCTAGAGCTAGAGGGAACTGCAAAGGCCATATGTTGCAACCCTGTCATTTTGCAGAAAAGGAAACTGATGAAGTGATAAAGTCCAGGAGAGGAAGAAGAAAAAATAAGGATTCCTTTAGAATCTCACTGTCACTGATAGAGTCAAGCAATGAAAAGAGTGGCTGGATGCAATTTTGTTCTGTTTGGTCGGTTTAAAGTGAAGAAGGAAAAGGGAAGGGGAATGAATACACTAGGGGGAAAAAAGAACAATAGAGAAGACATTGTTTTGTAAAATTGAAATTCACACGGGGGAGTATAAACTACAGAAGAGGCATCTTGTGAATGTAATTACTCTGAACTAGATAAAGGAGAGGTTTGATACATGCCCATGCACATGTGTGCACACACATACAAACACACACACACAAACACAAACACACAACATTCAAACACACATGTACTCACAAAGTTTGATGTAGAAATACATTAAAACACAACAAGGAAATAGAGATGAATAGGGTTTAGGGAGAGTGGGATTTAAGAAGTGCAGAGCTAGAGAGAGAACAGAAATGAGCAAAACAATTTTGGACAATCAATCACCAAGGGAGAAATTTAAAAAAAAAGAAAGAAAGAATAAGATGCACAGAACAGGGTTTAGGCTTAGGGAAGAGAAGTGCAGAAGACTAGATCAAGACCACTTAAATACTATATTGCTAGTTTTTAAATTTTTATCAGATTCTTCCTATTTTCCCTTCACCCCTTTCCTCTTTTGCAAAGAGAGTAATGAGGGAAAAAAGAGGGGAAAGTATGAAAATATTATGGATATTAATAATATTATATAATTAGCCACCATAGTTGAGAACATAAATGGGAAGAATTCACCCATAAAATGGTAGCAATGTTTCTTATATGCAACTGGGAAATAAGATATACAGGCACTGGGGTATAGAAATCCATCTTGCCCTACTAGAAAGTTGGGAAGGTATGAGGGAGGATATAAGAGAGAACAGATTGGGGGAAGGGGCATTCAGTGGGATCACTATTTTGGGGTGGTGGGTAGGGGAAATACAGGGAGAAAATTTGTAATTCAAAATCTTGTGGAAATGGTGAAAATTAAAAATAAATAAATAAATGAAAAAAATTACATAAATAAATTGGTAGTAGGTAGAATAATAGATTAGAAAGTAGAGCCAACGATATATTGATTTTAAGAAATACTCATGAAACAAAGATTCATGCAGAATTAAACTGATGGATTTAAGTATCATTTGTTATGCTTCAGTTAAATTGTAGTAATCATGTTCTCAGCCAAGGCAGCAGTAAAATGGATATGGTTAAAAGAAATAATCAGGGAACCATGTTATATTTAGAGGCACCAAAAGTTATGAAATAATTTCAATAATTTACATGTACTGCATGGCATGGCATCTAAGCATTTAAAGTAAAAGTTAATTGAATTTAAGGGAGAAATAGCAAAAACATAATAGTTGAATATCTCATTTACAGTAATAAAGATAGACTTAAATAATATAAAGATATTAGTTTCTCATGGTTGGTCCATGCCAATATAATAAAAATTATAATAGAATCTAAATGATTTTACTGGTAAAGTGGCATCCCAATCAAACCACCAGAGGAATAGTTTTCTACAATTAGAAAAAATAATAACAAAATTTTCCTTGAAGAGATAGTCCAAGGAAAAGAATGGGGGGAAATGTGGAAAGGAAGAGGGTCTAACACTTTAACATCTCAATATAGCAAAGCTGATCAATAGAAAAGATTAGGTAAACAGGAGTAATGAAAACAATAACCATTCTGGAAAAAAATTTGGAACTATATTCCCCAAATCATGAATCCAGACATAACTTTCATCCCAATATTTCAGTATCATGAAGATAGTCTAAAGAAATAGGTACAGGATATATGTAAACAATAATAATTACAGCAACACTTTTTAAATTTAGCATAGAACTGGAAACAAAATAGATGCCTATTAATTAATGAGTGGCTGAACAAATTATGGTATATGAATGCTATGGAATATTACTGTGATGTGAGTAATAACAAAAAGAATGGATTCTGCTAAATCTTCAATAACTTCGATGAACTGATTGTAGCACAAAGTGAACAGAACCAGTAGAACAATTTATACGACTTCAACATTGTTAAAGGAAAACAACTATAAAAGACTTAGGAACTCTGATCATTCCAATGACCAGTAATGACTTCAGAAGGTCATAAAGCTTGCCTCCCACCTGTAGATGGAAATGTGATGGATGAGAAGTACGCAATGAGATACACATCAGACATGGGCAATGTATACATTCATTTTGCCTGACTGTGTTTACTTTTTACAGGGAAAGAATATGGCTTTCATTTGGGGTGGGGGGAAAAATTTTGAATGGAGTGTGGGTGAGTGATGATAGTGGACCCCCCCAAAAGAAGAAAGAAATAAAAGGCTGTCAATGAAACACTAAAAATGCACAGAAGAGAACAATTAAAAGTTTAGAAGAGGACACAGACAAGCAGGAAAGTGTAAAGACTATCATGTTAAATTTAATATATACTTAAAAAAAGTAAGTTGAATGTAGTAGAAGTTCAAAGTGTCACATATTTTTTCTGTTCTTTATATAAGGATATGGTAATGAGTGTTTATGTATGTCAAGTTAATAATGATTTTAAAAGAACATTTATATTTAAAAAAGAATGAAGGCTTCAAGTTTGAGTCACATTGAACTATGGATAAAAGCAACACCTACCTACATACATATGTACGTGCATACTTACATACATACATACATACATACACACATATATCTTATTCTTTTCCAAGCAAGACATAATGAGCATAAACGTACGAAATAGAGAACTTTGGCTGAATACATTAAGAGATGTACAGGCATTCTTAATTCAAAGGGGAAGGGGAAGAATGCATTTAAAGAAATGAACACCTTTGCAAAAATTTGTCCTTAATGTACACATTTTGAACTGGACTGTAACAGATCTGGAAAGTAAAATGGACCATTAAATCAACCATTGTAGACCTGGAAAGTATAGTAACAAAAATCCATGTAATATTAATGAGAGATAGGATCGATGCTCCAAAGGAAACTATAGAAAGATAAATATGGGGCAGCTAGATGGCACAGTGAATAGAGCACTGGACCTGAAGTCAGGAGGACCTGAGGTCAAATCTTGCCTCAGACACTTGACACACTTACTAGCTGTGTGATGTTGGGCAAGTCACTTAACCCCAATTGCTTTGCCTTCCCCCCTCCAAAAAAAGAAAGATAAACACTTCCTTGACAAAAGTGGAGGTGAGGTGGGGAAGAGAACTGATATTTTTAGAGCATATAATAAACGGGTCAAAAAGCTTAAAGAAATTATTTTGGAATAACAAAATATCACTTCAGCGGGCAATAGTAAAGGATGATAACATGTACATCATTATATTTGTTGAATATAGTAAAAAGTGATTTACTTCTGGATGGAGACTACATAACAGCTAAGATCTAAAGTAGAATCAAAAGGCTCTTGATGGGCATCCGTTTGAACTTAGCCAAAAACGTTTCAAGAAAGAAGCATTGAAAAAATGGCCAAGTTACATGGGCATATTTGTGAAAACAGAATAATTGATGACAACAATTCAAGACCAGGTCATTGTCTTCTGAAATTAAGAAGAATTATCCTTAGGAATCCTGGATTTAGTGATCAATGTAAATTATACAAAGGATAAGAGAAACTATTCAATATATAACTGTAGGCCATAAAAATTTAGCACCTACTTATCAAATACTTAGTAATAAGTTGCCTGGTGGCTTGAATTATATATCAGAAACCTGATGACAAAACCCCATACTATATATAGACCTCAAAATATCCTGGATAACTCAACCAATAAATTATAATAGAATAAAACCATGATTAGTGACTCAACTGTTGCCCACAATCACCCAGACTTAATAGTGATCCATAAAAACTCAAGAACAACATTGTTAATAGATGTCCCAACATCAGATACCTACAGTTTCCAAGCTACATGGAACAAAAAGCTTTCAAATAGAAAGTTTCATCAGAGGAGATCTCTTGTCCTAGCTGCTAAGGGAGTTACAATAAAGATGCTACCATCAAGTCTATAGAGATGACCTTACATCTTAATGCTTTTATTCAAACAGGAGAGGCAATAATTGTATTCACTTGCATACTGGAATATTAAATATGAAAGATTAATAACAGGATAATGACTTGTCCCTGGATGATTACTATCTGAGTCCCCTAAAAAGAAGAGAACAAAAGAATAATGAGGCATTCCATTTTTAACTTTTTAAAGCACTATCACATATACTAACTTAATTGCTTCTTAAAACACTTAAAACAACTTTCAAAAAGTTCAAAAAGAAGGGAAGATGCAGTTATTCCGATTTTATGGTTTAAGACAGAGAAATTAAATGACATGTTGAAAGTCACGAGGAAAGTTAGTAGCAGAGTTGGGACTAGAATCCAGGTCTCTCTCTCTCATACATAGATCACCAATTTCAAAGAATTATAACAAAGTACACTTTATACTAAAAGTACACTGATTTTACCATTTGATGGCTTTGAATTCTGAAGGACCTTGGGACATCATAATGAGCACTAGCTATAATTTTGCTATAGGTGTGGCAAAGATCTACTTAAAATTCTGGTTGATGAGGTGACAGATATCACCAATTTTACTGCAAATGTATCATGTCTGTATCTGACTGCCTTAGGTCATGGTGCTAGTGAGGTCAAAATCACCCCATATAGTTCTGTTAGCTTTATACCCAAAGAAAACCTTTTCTACAGCTGTGGGCTAAACCCCAATCATAGCCAGACACTTTTCAAATGCATACTACTTGGTCCAAATGAAAACGTGAATGACTCAATACAGCCCATCACTCCTTCTTGAGAAACAATTCAAGGCACATTCCATAATAATTGATGGTGGGTCAGTAGCATCATCTCAGTATATGAAGATAACATTTTTATTTATAATACTCACATGCTTGTAAAATTCCCTCATCTTTAGTCAATCATAAAAAGAATCTCATGGTCAGTAAGTTAATTGAACATAACTGCTTTGCTATTTATTGCATATGTTCAAATATCTGACTCGACTTTCTAGGCAATAAAATGCCAACTCTTAGGTTAGTGTGACCTAACATTGAAGGGCTGTTCTCTAAGCTGGGTAGTATGTATCTTCCAGCCTTTGTGTAAAGCTAGCCACATGTCCTGGGAAACCCAGGTCCTCACAAGTATTCTGTGAACCAAAAACTCAATGAAGAAAAATGGTCTGGTAGAGGATAAATGCATAACTAAAAGCCTGCTCTAGATGTTTATTGGGTTTCCAATGTCATTAAGTATAGAGTAAACATGACTTTTGTCTACTCTCTTGATCTTGGCTTCTGAACCCAGAGACTCAGTGCCCATCCTCACATCCTGCTTTTTCCTCTAAACTGCCAGGCAGAGTTTGAAGGTTGGAATGACTTCTCTTTGAGTTTCTTCTATTCTACTTTTCAATTCAATTCAACTCAAAATTACTGAGCACCTCCTGATACAAGCCATTGTGATCATTACTGGGGTTACAAAGACTGAGGGCCAAGTAGTCCTGCCCATGTCATTTATTTCATTTCATTTCTTTGTCTTAGTTTCCTAATTCATAAAATGTGAATAACCATATCTTCCCTTCTTACCTCACAGAGCTGTTTAAAAAGCAATCAAGTTAATATATATGAAAGTATCTTGAAAAGTTAAAAAATGTAATACACCACTATTCTTTGGTCTCAAAGAGTTTACATGTTATCAAGAAGATACAAGATATATAGATAAGAAATAAGAAGAGGGAGAGGTTACTAACAATGGAGAGATTCAGGAAAGTTCTTATGGGACATTATGGGCTGACAGCTGAAGGAAGCTGAGGATTCTAAAAGGTAGAGTAAGAAGAAGAAAAGTATTCATAGCACTGGGGACAGCCCAATGCAAGGGCACCAAGATGAGAGATAAAATGTCAAATTAGGAGAGCAGCTAGAGATATCTTATGGCTAGAAGGCAGAGGTCATGAAAGAGAATACTGTAAAAAAAAAAAATAGGTAGGATCCAGACTGTAGAAGATTTTAAATGCCAGGCTGAAGAGTGTGTGTTTTATCACATAGATAATGGGGAGCCACTTAAGACTATTTTGAGCTGAAGAACACAGTCAGGCCAGGCCTATACTTAGGAAGATTACTTTGACAGTAGTTTTGAGGCTAGATGGGAGAGGAGAATGGAATGAGATGATATGAGGACTTGAACTAGAAGTGTGGTCTTCTGGGTATAGAGGAGAATGATGGGGAAGGAAATGATGGGAAAGAATGTTGTGGGGGTAAGGTGAGTTTAATCAATCAATAAGCATTAAGTGCCTATTCTGTGCCAGGTACTATTTTAGGCACACAAATACAAAAAATAAGACACAAATACAAAAAAAGTAAGAGAGAAGAGTCAGGTATGATTCCAAAGGTGTAAATATGGATGATTAGAAGAGTGGTAGAATGTTCACAACAAAAATCAGAATATTTGGATGAGAGATAGGTGAAGACGGGGAATAAAATTAATTCCTTTTTGGAAATATTGACTGTAAGAATCCAATGGGCATCCATATAGCTGTATTCAGGTGGCAGTTATATATGTAACTAGAGGTTAGGTGAGAGGTAAAGGCTATTTAGTTTTCTTTTGTTTTGTTTTACCAGATGTGATTTTATCAACGTGGAGAACTCCTGATAAGGAAAAAAAAAACCTTTCCCAAAGCAAATAGACACCTTTGCAACTTAGAGAGACAGACTAGAACATAATTTCATGTGGTTAATATACGTCAGAGGAAGGACTTGAAAGCAAGTTTTTTTTACTTTGACAATGACTTTCTCTCCCCTGTCATGTTACCCTTAAAACTTGAACCTATAGATTTTATTTAAATAAGATACTCCTAAAAATTTTCCCATATCTTCCTTCTCTAACCCCAATATACCCTCCTCTAAGAAACTTTCCCAGACTAACAGAGACATAAATAGGCTCTCTGACTGTCCCACAAGCAGTTAATAAATTCCTCCTCCATTACATGTCAAAGATTTCATGAGCACATGCACAAGAGGAGAGTATCTTCTGTACATGAGGGACCATTTGTTCCATGGGCAACAGACATGGATGAGGAGTGACACTGTGTGAATGTAGGTGGGGCTAGTGGCTAACTGAGATGAAGAAGGAAACCAGGACCAGATAGGAATGGGGTTGTAAAGATTTCTGAAGCCTCCAAGAGAAACCTGTTGTCAAGGTTGTGACATCAACATAGACCCTTGAAGAAAGAGAGCCTTGACAAGAGAAAGGGGTAAGAGAAGCAGAGCCTCAGGGAAAGCAATGGAGGGGGGGGTAGAGGGAGGGGGATGAAAAGGGGGAGGGGGAGGGAAAGGGAGAAGGAGAGAAAGGGAGAGGGAGAGAGAGGAGAGAGAGAGAGAGAGAGAGAGAGAGAGAGAGAGAGAGAGAGAAGGAGAAGGAGGAGGAGGAGCAATGAGATACTGAGTCACAAGATAGAGGAGCAAACTCATGAATTTTGTTTTTTGCTGGTACTGTGAGTCAGGCGGACTCCAAAGGTCTAAAGATTCTAATCATCTTTGGGGCAGCTAGGTGGCACAGTGACTAGAGCATCAGCCCTGGAGTTAGGAGGACCTGAGTTCAAATATGACCTCAGACACATAACACTTATTAGCTGTGTGACCTTGGGCAAGTCACTTAACCCCAACTGCCCTGCCCTCCCTGCTCCAAAAAGTGAAAACAACAACAACAACAACAACAACAACAACAAGATTCTAATCATCTAAAAGTAGGAAGGTGCATCCTCCAGTAACCCTGAATTAAACAAGGCCCTGCTGTAAATTGGAAGGATGTTGGGAAGTGATGGAGTTTCTTGACCATCTATGTGCTTAGGTAGAAGTTTGTTTTATCTTCTTGTATAAATAAAATTGTCTTTATTTGAATGTCTTGTTTGTCTAAGTACTTTTGAGGAGTTAAGGGCTCTTTTTGGAGAAGAGAGAATGAGTCCGATACCAAAGTTCAAAATTCACTGGAAAGAAATGTGAAAGACTTGAAATTTTGCCCAGATCCACTGCACCAGGACCCAGGGTCCAAATGATAAATAGGCTACATGTATGTACTTTTCTCATTCCATTCCTCACCCCTTTTCAGATTATAAACTCTTTGAGAACATGGTCTTTGTCTTAGCTGTCTTGTTATATAAATGAGTGAATTGCCCTAAGGACAATGCAACAAACATTTGTTGCATCCCTATGGTGAGTCAGGTGGAGTCTGAAGGAGGGCAGTGTGCCACATGCTGAGAGTCATCAAGTGGTGTAATGGATAGAATGTGGGATAGAAGATCTATGTAGGAATCCTGCCTCAGACCCTAACTAGCTATGTCATCCTAGGTAAATCACTTAATCTCTCTCAGTCTCAGTTTCCTCATTTGTAAAAAGGGGATAATCCCACATGTGCAAAAATATTTATAGCAGCTCTTTTTGTGGTGACCAAGAACTGGAAATTGAGGGGATGCCCATCAATTGAGGAATGGTTGAACAAGTTGTAGTATATGAATGGAATACTACTGTACTACAAGAAATGATGAACAGCTTCAGAAAAACCTGGATAGATTTATATGAACTGATGCTGAGTGAAATGAGCAGAACCAGGAGAACAGCCACAGCATGGAATGATTGATTTTGATAGACTCAGCCCTTTTAAGGAATGCAAAGACCTAAAACAATTCCAAAGGACTCATGATGAAAAATGCCATCCACATTCAGAGGAAAAAAAAAACAACTATGGAGCTAAGCAGACTATTTTCTTTTTTTGCTTTGTTTTCTTTCACATGGTTTCTCCCATTCATTCATTATAATTCTTCTATACAACATTATTAATGTGAAAATATGTTTAATAGGAATGTATATGTAGAGCCTATATCAGATTGCAAGCCATCTTGGGGAGGGAGGGGAGGAGAGGGAGAAAATTTTAAACTTGTGGAAGTAAATGTTGAAAGCTAAAAATAAATAAACTAACGTAAAAAGAAAAAGAAAAGAAAAAGGGAGATAATAGTAACACTTACTTCCCAGGGCTGTTGTAAGGCTCAAATGAGATCATATTGCAAACTTTAAAATACTATAGAAATGCTAGTTATTATTGTTACGACTAGATAATTGTGATGGGTCCTTAACCCTCAGAAAGTTTACAATTCCCAGACTGAAATGCATCAAGTCTTCATCTGGAGGGAGAACTTTCTGACTGGTGGTTTCTAATTACTGATATGAGTGCCTACAAAGGCCACTGTGATCTGCCTTCTCTGGAGCCCTGAAGAGAGTGATTGACCATCCAGTATTCAGGATGATAAAAAATGGATTTTCGGCAGGTAGAAGATAGCTAAAGTGGCCAGAAGTTCTTTTTTTGTTTTTTCTTTTTTTTTGAGGGAGTCTTTTTGGAGGGGGAAGGTAGGGCAATTGGGGTTAAGTGACTTGCCCAAGATCACACAGCTAGTAAGTGTGTCAAGTGTGTGAGGTCTTATTTGAACTCAGGCACTCCCAACTCCAGGGCTGGTGCTCTATTCACTGCACCACCTAGCTGCCCTCAGAAGTTCTTAGTACTGGAATATTTTTTTTCTTAGGAACCTAGAATGGTCACTTCCTTCCCACCATCCCCCACTTGAGTGAGGGTGATGAGAGAGTGTCTGGGTCCCAGCTCCCAAGCTACCCAGAATAAACTCAAAAGCCCTGCACAAAGCACCATTCTTAGCCTTCATGCCCAGTGGGCAGGGAGCATTGGACAGATCTGCCAAGTGGCACTGACTCAGTGGGGAGCTGTGGGTGCTATTTGTGTCTAGTTATTATAAAGAAGAGTTTATCTTGATGGAGAGGTGCAAGAGTTCCCTGGAAAAGGGAGGGAAACTGTGAGCAGAGGTAGAAGAAGACAGCTCTGGTCTTGGAGGTGTCTGCAGAAACCATGATTTGGTCTTTCAAGGGAGCTGTGCTCACATGTCAGCTTGTTTTATCAAACCCATGGCTGTGGTTATGTTATACTATTTCTCACCAGTCCTAGGAGACTTGCTGTCTCTCTCTTAGGAATGTGGAACTTAGAAAGAAGAAGGGACTTGTGTAACATCACACAGCCAGTGAGGGATGAGGCTGAATGACCCATGTGAAGAGATCTCCAAAAGAAATCTCTCAGCCCAAGATGGCTCCCTCCTGTTTCCTAACTTGCTTACTTTCGGGCCTTCTCTTTTTTACCTTCACTGCTCCAGGAAGACAGACTTCATTTTAAAACCAGCCGGAGCCAAATCAAGTTTGTTTGTATGTTTGTTTTGGCTTTAAGAAAAATGTTTCTGGGTACTTGAGTTCAGCCTTTCTGCTGGCATCATCAATGTGCTAGGCAAGACCTCATCCTTCTGGGATAACATATGTAAAACTCCTTTGAGTTGTGAGCCACTATGTAAATGCAGGCTATCACTATGATTATTTTTCCTCTTATCATCAATCATTGTGTGGAGGCCAACTGAGTTCTCAAAGGCTAGTGAATGGTTCTCAACAGTACCTCCCAAGCTGGAAAGGCTTTGAGTACAGGCCCAGGAGGAACTGTATGGCTGTTGTCAGCCTAGCTAAAATTAGAGAATCTTATCACCTGAAGGATGACCAGTAAGGGATGGTTTTCCTCCC
>CM053593.1:83619136-83691615 GCA_028646575.1 Pseudocheirus occidentalis
AAGGAAGGAAGGAAGGAAGGAAGGAAGGGAGAAAAGGAAGAAACATTTATTAAGCCCTCACTATAATGAATTTATCTCATATGTCTTGTTTGTACTTAATTGTTTTCATATTTTCTCCCCCATTAGACTGTGAGCTTTTTGAGAGCAGAGATGTCTTTTTTCTTTAATTTCTAGTACTTAGCACAGTGCCTGGCACAAAGTAGATGTTTAATAGGTGTTTGCTGACTGACTGCTAATCACTGTGCTAAGCAGTCAATTCATATCATTCAATAAACATTTCTTTTTCTTTTCTCTTCTTTTTTCTTCTGTACCCTCCTCTCCTCTCCTCTCCTCTCCTCTCCTCTCCTCTCCTCTCCTCTCTTCTCCTCTCCTCTCCTCTCTTCTCCTCTCTTCTCCTCTCTTCTTCTCTCCTCTCCTCTCCTCTCCTTTTCTCTCCTCCTCCGACGCCATGCAGGGAGATGAGAGTATCTTGGTAACTGGCAACAGGAGTGTGTGTATAGGCCTGTAGGGGTTGGGGAGGTAAGGTGGTAATTTTTGAAAGCACTCAATCCCCAGACATTTCTTTGCCAGCCAGGGAAGAGACCCAGGAGCCACAAAAAGAATGAGATGACACGGGGATTTGAACACCTCAGTTACAGTCCTGCCTCTTGATGGTGCCACTAGGAGCAGGTCAACTCCTGCCTCTGGGAGTTAATTTGCTTATCAGCCGAGTCACTGGACTTTGACTTCTGTAGGGCCCTGAATCCTGCCTGTGATACTGCTATGTAATCTTGGGAAAGTCACCTAATATCTCTGAGCCTCAGTTGAGGAAACTGAGTGTGAAATGGGGATAAAAACACTTGTGCCACCTTACCATAGTTCACCACCCTTTGGTGTGTCATGTTCCACTCTTAGGATATCAACTTATTGACGACCTTCTTTCCTCTACCCCTATTTCTGTGTCCTCTTCTCCCATTCAAATATAAACTCCTTGAGGGCAGGGCATATCTTTCTTTTGATAATAGTTTCACACACAGCACTTAGCACAGTGTTTAGCCTGTAATAAGCTCTTGACAAATGTTTATAGCCTTCCCTTGTCTCATTTTGTATGTGTAGATCTCATACATGTGCCCACATCCATGTGCACCCTGAACCTTGCACACCCCAGTTCCAACAGGCAGAGGGGTGGCAGGAAGCCCACATTCCAGCATTCCTGCACCAGATTCTCACACCCATCCTTGCTAAGTCTCACCAAACCACACTTAGCTGGTGGGGGTAGGGAGAGAGGTGGGGAGTTAGCTATAGGGGAGAAGAGTGAGTCAGGCCATCAGAACTGGCCCTGCTGGTTCTATCCTGCCTCTAACCATAGAGTCAGCAAAAGGTTTGGTTGGGGTTTGTCTTGGAAAAACATCACTAGTCACCTCCCCTCACACTCCAGGATGAGCTAGGCAAAACCATTTCCCCCATAAACCGAGACAGATTGTCAGATAGGTAGAAGTCTTCTCCTTCCCTCCCGTGGGGATCACACCTTCTTTTATAATAGTTTTACTACCTGTCCACATCTGCCCTGCCCTCCCTCTGAGGAGCTTGGAACCTACCAGTCCCATGGGAAAGGTCCAGCCCTTCTCTCAGAAGACTCTGGCACCAGAGCCAAATTGGCAAGTTTGAGGGAACAAATGACCATTTGGAGCCAAAAGACCAAAGCAGCCCATTCTGCAAGAGAATGGCGAACATGGCCTGTTCCATATGTGTGGGATGGAGCTGGTTCTTGCCCTCCAAACTCACTACTATAGTATCACGTAAGTTTGGACATCAAGGTCCAGGACTTTTACTCATCTGCCTCACCTTTTGTTGCTGTTCAGTTGTTTCAGTCCTGTCTGACTCTTGAGGACTCCATTTGAGGTTTTCTTGGCAAAGGCACTGGAGTGATTTGCCATTTCCTTCTCCAGGTCATTTTTACAGATGAGGAAACTGAAGCAAACAAGGTTAAGTGACTCACCTAGGGTCACACAGCTAGTAAGTGTCTGAAGTCAGATTTGAACTCAGGTCTTCCTGACTCCAGGCCAAGTACTCTCTGTACTGAACCACCTAGCTGCCTGCTATAACTGTAAATAAAACTTTCTTCTATTAATTTTGTGTTCACCTTACCCATCTTGGCAAGTAATCACAGGAGTGGTGAATGAAGCAGCATTATGCCATAGGGCACTAGATTGAACTAGGAAGTTTTGGTTTCAAATACCACCTCAGACACTTACTAGTTTCTGGGAACCTTGGCAAGCCACGTAACTGCTCTGTGCCTCAGATCCATCTATAAAATGCAAGGAATTAACTTACTAGTCTCCAAGTTCCCTTCCAACTCTAAATATGTAATCATATAAGTCAGAAAAGGTATAGTGGTACTAAGGAAGGGACTCTGGAGCAAAAATCAGAAGATCTGGCTTCAAATCTAGGTTTTGTTGCTTACTTGGTGTGAACTTAAACCTTTCTGTGCCTCAGTTTCCTTATTGGTAAAATGAAAGGGTCAGACACATTTATCTCTAAGTTTCAACTCTGTGATCACAAAGAGCTCAGTGGACAATGAGAGAACCTTAGATACAAAGGGTTCTCTAGTAATCTGCAATGGTTGCAGAAAGAAATTATGTTACCATAATTACTTATAATCCTTATGAAAGGAACTAATTTTGGCCCCATGGGGTCAGAACAATCCTGAATCCAAGGGAAAGGTCCTACTAGTGTATGGTGACAAGCCAGATGACCCATTAGGTGAGGGGGATGGCCATCCCTATATATGTGCCCATTTCTGTAATTTGAATGAGATGGCCATCCTTTAGGGCATGATGAACTCACAAGACACTCAGTTGGGCATTTCTGAAGTTTCTTCCAACCTTTAGACAGATAGAGAAACTATTCTATTGACTAGTGGTTCCCAAATCCCAATTCATAGACCAGAATTGTTGCCTTGGAGTAGGTGCTGCAAGGGATCTCCAATCAACGTATACACAAAATCTTTCTTTAACTCCAACAAAAGATGTGCCGGGGATAGTGGGGTTTGTTTCGGGTGCATAGAGTGCTGGACTTGGAATCAGGAGGACTTGAATTTAAACTAGCTTTGTGACCCTGGGCAAGTCATTTAACCTCTGCTCCAGTCTTCCCATCTGTAAAATGAGCACAATAACAGCACCTACCTCCCAGGGTTCTTGTAAGGATTGAATAAATTAACACACAAAATGCTTAAAACCTTAAAGCATCATAAACTGCTTTACCCTTTATTATTGTGGTTACCAATGCTTCCTTTCTTCCTAATAAGAAAAAAATTATTTCTGAATATTCTGAATAAAATGATGTTTTTCCCATCTTCCTTTCATATGTCTTACTAATTTTCTTTTTTTAAAATTTTTTATTGATTTGTTTGTTTACTTTTAGTTTACAAGATTCAATTTTACAATCCCTTGAGCTTCAAATTTTCTCCCCTCCCCCCCCACTCCCATGGCAGCATGCAATCAAGCATAGGATCTGCAAATACTTTCACATTGGACATTAGTCTGATTGTAAAGAAGGGCTGTAACCAATGGAATGAACAACAGGAAAGAGGAAACAAAGTGAAACATGGAAAAGAAAGAGATTGTGTAATTTGCCTCATTCTGCATTTAAACTCTGTTCTTTCTAGATCTTTCTCTGAATGTAGACATCTCCTTCCATCCTGAGTCTTTTAGAGTTGCCTTATAACCTTGCATTGCTGAGAAGAGTCCAGTTTATCAAAGTTGGTCATCACACAAATGTTGTGTCTGTCATTGTGGACAAATTTCTCCTGGTTCTACTCTTCTCACTTAGCATCCATTTGAATAAACCTCTCCAGGTAAATATGAAGTCCATCTGCTTCTCATTTCTTATAGCACAATAGTATTCCATTACATTCATATACCACAATTTGTTTAGCCATTCCCCAATTGATGGGCATCCCCTTAATTTCCAATTTTTTGCCACCACAAAGAGCTGCAATAAATATTTTTGTATATATGGGTCTTCTTCCCACTTCTATGATATCTTTGTGATACAACCCTAGAAGTGGTATTGCTGGGTCAAAGGGTGTACAATTATTTATAACCCTTTGGGCATAGTTCCAGATTGTTCTCCAGAATGGTTGAATCAGTTCACAACTCCATTAACAATGCATTAGTGTTACAATTTTTCCATATCCCTCTAGCATTTGTCATTTTCCTGTTCTGCCATCTTAGTGAATCTGACTGGTGAGATGTGGTGCTTCAGAATTGTTTTGGTTTGCATTTCTCAAAACAATAATGATTTAGAGCATTTTTTCATATGCTTAAAGATATCTTTAATTTCTACCTCTGAAAATTGCCTGTTCATGTCTTTTGACCATTTATCAACTGGGGAATGACATGTCTTACTATTTTTCACATGTATGTAGATGCTCTTGTGATTGATAAAATAAAAACGAATTGTAAAAATGTTACTGAATTTATAGTAGATTCTTGTGATATTTTTTTAATCGATATAGGTTAATAGCACAGATATAATCAATAAAGTTGAGAAAGATCCCTGGAATTAATTTGACATTAAAGAGAGGTCTTCAAAAAGATTCACATGTACCAAAATATTTATAGGGGCTCTTTTTGCAGTGGCAAAGAATTGGAAATTGAGGGACTGCCCATCAATTAGGGAATGGCTGAACAAGTTGTGATATATGAATGTAGAAATGATGAGCAGGTGGATTTCAGAAAAACCTGTAAAGACTTACATGAACTGATGCTGAGTGAAGTGGGCAGAATCAGGAGAACATTATATACAGTAACATCAACATTGTGCAATGACTGACCTGGATAGACCTAACTCTTCTCAGTAATATAGTGATCTGAGACAATTCCAAAAGACTCACTATAGAAAATACTTTCCACAGCCAGAGAAAGAACTGATGGATCAAGGCATACTATTTTCTCTCTCTCTTTTTTCTTTCTTGTGATTCTTCCCTTTTGTTCTGATTCTTCTTTCACAACACAACTAATGTGGAAATATATTGAATATGTATATATATATACATGTACATATTCAATAGCATATTGAATATGTACACGTATAGCCTATATCAGATTGTATGCAATCTTGGGGAGGTTGGAGTGGAGGGAGGGAGAAAAAAATTGGAATTCAAAATTTTATAGAAATTAATGTTAAAAGCTAAAAACTTTTTTTTTTATATAAAAGAGGTCTTCAGGCTTGAAAGAGGCAGCATGCATGGTCATTAGACAGCTGCCCTTATACCCCGGAGCAGCCTGGTTCAAATCCCAGCTGTGACCCACGCTGGCTGTGTGACCCTGAACAAGTGACTCACCCTCTCATTTCTCTAGGCAACTCTCTAAGATTTAAGTGCAGAAAGGGTAGAACAGAAAAGATGTAGATCTAACCTACAGGTGTAGAAGGAATTTCTTCACTTGGGAGTTCCCTATAAGAATGAAATCACAGGTCTAGTCCCTACTCAGTCACACTTGAAAAGGTTGGGAACTCACAGACCATTCAAAAGCAGGGTTTCTGATTCCTGGATGGGTGTAATTCCATTTCCATTTAAGTTTAAGAATGATCAGATGATGGTAGCCCCACCGGTCCTGGTCCTTAGCCCCACCCTTGTGAATCTGATACATTACAAATGGCCTGAGATATCATGATGTTCTACATTTTTTTAAGAGCTTGTGGGTGAGTGATTGGGTAAAGGAGATGCAGACTGGAATGTCCTAGCTGATCTGGGTCATCTTTCTGGAAAGGATTGTCTAAAAAGATAGAATAGAAGGGAGTGTATGAGAAAATAGAAGATTAAGGGGGTAGAGGGATCATCAGATTCTAGCTTCTGTGTGGGAAGGGACCCTAGAGATCATTGAATCCAGCCCCTTCATTTTACAGATGAGGAAACTGAGACTCAGTGAGGGTCACACACCAAGTAAGTCTTTTAAGCAGAATTTGAATGCAGGGAATCTGAATTCAACACTTGACTATGTATACAAATGAGGAGAGTAGAAAGAAGATGTAAGAATTAAGGAAAGCAGGATGGTTTGGAAGATGTTAGGGGCCTAGAAGCTCAAAGTTTATACGTGGAGTTGGCAGGAAAATGAGGAAGAAGGTCAAAGAGCTTCAGAAGCCAGGGGACAAGAGGGTGATGGCAAGCACATGACAAAAGTCACAGCTAACAGAGCTGAAATTAAATGAGTTAAAAGTGATGCTGGTAAAGGCCCTAGACCACACCCTAAGTGAGCGCTAATCCATGAAAGGAAGGGGTGTGGAGACTTGGGGCTCAGCCTCTGTCTCACTCAAAAGGAGATTTCAGCCATGCTTCCAGAGCCATTAGGGACTTCCCTGCTCAGCTGGTCTCTGGGAGAAGAGTCCTAGAGAGGGGGAGGGGAAAAGAAGGGTGGGTGAAAGGCTGAGTCAGAGCCCCAGGACCATCTTCCCATGACTGGTCAGGCAGAGGCTCCTTCATGGAAAGAGAGGAGGAAGGAAAGAAGGAGGAGTCGCAAAAGGGCAGAGCCCCAATGCCAGGGGCACAGGAGGGAAAGGAGAACTGAAACTTCCAGGGGAAAAAAAATAGAAGATGTACCTAGGCGGGGAGGGGCATCCTGGGAGAAGGAAGAGACAAAGCAAGAGAAAGACAGGGAAAGGAGGAAACAGGTGAAGCACATAGCAAGGCAAAGGAATGTATTTCTCTCCTCCCCGCCTCCCACTTCGGCCACTAGTCACTGATCCCAAACTCTCCATGCAAAAGTGGATTCCAAAATCTAAGACTCAGAATTTAATTCTTATCCAATCAAATCTATCACTACTAGGACTCTCTCACTGGTTTGAGCATAGATTGAGGATTGAGTAGTAGTTTAGGCTACAGTCAGGGGTGAGGAACTTGTGGCCTCCAGGCTACCCGAGGCCCTCTAGATCCTTAAGTGCCACTCTTTGACTAAATCTGAATGTGAAGTTTGATTCAAAGGGTTGCACTTGAGGACCTAGAGGGCCACATGCAGCCTCGAGGCTGCAGGTTCCCCACCCCTGGCTACACTGTCTCGTGTCCAACCTCAATTTCAGACATCAGGACAGGAAGCCTCCACCTTCAGCCTGTTCCCCTCCTCACAGAGTAAGAAGAGAACCTTTAGAGCAAAAAGGGATCTTCCAAATAGCCTAATCCAAGGACTCCCAAGGGATCTCTGGGATCGATTTAAAAGGTTGGCAAACTTAGTTGGGAAAAAATAATTGCATCTTTATTTTCACTAACCTCTGAGTGAAAATTATCATTTTCTTCAATTTACTTTATTGTTTGCCATGGTTAAGTTGTTTTATGCATGACCCATTTGAGGTTTTCTTGGCAGAGATACTGGAGCGGTTTGCCATTTCCTTCTCCAGCTCGCTTTACAGATGGGGAAACTGAGGCAAACAAGGTTAAGTGACTCACCCAGGGTCACACTGCTAGTAAGTGTCTGAGGCTAGATTTGAACTCAGGTCTTTCTGACTGGTCCAGCACTCTATCCTCCCAGAGCGTTCAATTTACTTTTCATGTATAAAAAATTATTCTGAGAAGGGGTACGTAAGTTTTACTAGACTGCCAAAGGGTTAAGAGCCTCTGTTCTAGACCAGTCCCTACCTTTTACAAGTGAGGGTACAGAAAGGATCAGATTTGTGGTCGTTAAAGAAGGGGCTTCTACTGAGGTAGCTGAGGCCCAAATGTTTCTTCTACTATGTCTCTTTTTTCTTTCACATCAACCAAAATGTCAGGCCCAGACCTGCTGCCCTGAAATAGTTCCTGTTCTTTTTCCCAAGAAATAAAGGATTTCTGAACATTCCCCTGAACATACCTGATTTGTTTCATTCTTTAGGGATCTGTACAATGAGAGGATTGGGCTTGTTGGCTCAAAGTTCCTTCCAGCTTTGAATGTGTCATTCTGTGATACCATCATCCGTGCTGATTTTGCATTCTCTGCTTCCCCAAAGTCAGGTATTACACATTCAGCTGAAAATAATTAGTTATTAGCTTGCCTTTCTCCATCTGGTGATGCTTTGGAAAGTCTTTGTGTTCCCAAGTTTCCATTGTCTATAGAACAAGGAAAATTCTCTAAGATGAATATCGTGTATAGATTCCTAGAGAAAACGCTGTTTATCATCCTAAGGCATAGGTCAGACCATGTCACCTATTCACTAAACACCAGAATTATTGGGTTTTTTTGCTTTTTGGAGGGCAGTTGGGGTTAAGTGACTTGCCCAAGGTCACACGGCTAGTTTTTGTGTTAAGTGTCTGAGGCCGGATTTGAACTCAGGTACTCCTGACTCCAAGGCTGGTGCTCTATTCACTGCGCCACCTAGCCACCCCCAGAATTATTGTTAATATTATCATTAAGATCAAATCTAAAATCCACTGTTTGGCTTTAAACCCCTATCATAATCTGAATTCCTCAAAGCTTTCCTGTCTTCTTATTCCTTACTGTATGTACTCTGTGATCCAGTGACATTGGCATCTTTGCTGTTCCTCCAATAAGACAGTCCCATCTCCCGATCCCGGGCATTGTCCCTGGTTGTCCCCCATGCCTGGGATTCTCTCCTTCCTCACCTCCATCTCCTGACTTCCCTGGATTTTTTCAAGTCTCACCTAAAATCCCATCTTCTGCAACAACCTTTTCCTGACCCTTCTTAATACAATCTCCAGTTTATCCTGTATCTGTATTGTCTGTGACTATCGTGTCTCCACCATGAAAACAGGAACCAGTATTATCTTTTGCCTTTCTTTGCATCCTCAGTGCTTAGCACCGTGCCTAGCATGCAGTAGGCACTTAATGAGTGCCTCTTTTCTAGACAACTGTATGTAGCATTACTGAGCTGGCAGTGCTCTTTGGAGGTCTCCATTTCCAAATTAAATGTCCTCAAGGTCACTGAGTTTTCTTTCAGTCCTCTTACACAGAACTTAATCTGATATGTTTTTTTCATGCCCTTACCCAGGCCAGAGCCAAAACTAGAACCAATTTTAGCTGAAACAAAAACAGTGGGGTAGGGGTGGGGGCGGCTAGGTGGTGCACCAGCCCTGGAGTCAGGAGGACCTGAGTTAAAATCTGGCCTCAGACACTTAACACAAAACTAGCCATGTGACCTTGGGCAAGTCACTTAATCCCAATTGCCCAGCCTTCCCCACTCTAAAAAAAAAAAAAAAAAAAGCAAAAACAGTTGGGTGGGAAACAATGAGAAGTGGTGGTACAGAAGATAGTCTGACCATTGGTACAATCTTGAAGGTCTAGGCTTTTTTTTTTCTTTTTGGAGGGCATAAAGTAGGGAAATTGGGGTTAAGTGACTTGCCTAAGGTCACATGGCTAGTTTTATGGTAAGTGTCTGAGGCCAGATTTGAATTCAAGTCCTCCTGACTCCAGGGTTGATGCTCTATTCACTGCACCACCTAGACACCCCAAAGGTCTAGGATTTTATTGGAATGCAAGTGAGCTCCCTGCCCCCTGCCTCCTCCAGAAATCTGTACCCTAGAGCAGAGCCCCCCACCCCTTCCCATACTAGTTATAGCTCTGGGACAGGCCCTAGGGTTTGCCCAAGGAGCTCTTATAGGGAGACAGAATTCCTAATTGGGTTAGGATGGCTTGCTGAAGTCAGTGGTTAGGCATCCCAATAGCATCTCATGGATATGGGAAAGAAGATTTTTTTCTTTATGTTCATCATTCTGGATCCCAGAACAAGTGTTGCCCTTCAATTAATCAGCAAGCATTTGTTAAGCACCTACTATGAACCAGGCACCTTGCTAGGCATTTCCAAAATGAAACAGTCCAGAAACTTGTATGAGATGATGCCACATAATTATCAGAGCATGGTCTTGGAACTGCTTCTTCAGCAAAGGGAAGGGTTCAGACTGCTTAACAAATGCTCTGTTTTCTGATCCCCCTTGGGATCTACTGTGAGAGAATCCTTTGTGAGTGGATTCATTATGAGGGGATAGATTAAGGCAGGAAGGAACCCACAGGTGTCCCTCCTATGTTCTACTTCTCCCTGTCCCATATTCACCTGTTCTCTCAGACTCTGGAGCCAAGGCCATTGGAATTCCCCTTTTCTCATCCCTACTAAAAATGGTTTCCCCTTTTATCCCCATGTGGATATTCTCTCTACCCTAACAGGGTAGAAAAATCCCTCTCCACAATCAAAGCAAGTTAGGAATTTTTCCAAAATGAGTATTAACTAAGAAACTAAGCACAGGAGAGAATCCCTCCCCACCCCCACCCCCAAAAACCCTAGGAATAAATGCACTCAGAGTATAGATTTCTGATCCTAATTATTAACTAACCAACTATGTAACCAACTAATTAACATCTAGTCAAAGACTGGCTTGACTAAAATGAAGAAAAAAGAGATTTTTTTTCCCTTTCTGTATCAGAATACAGAGGGTTCTCAGTGTGCCCCTAATGGTTGTGTTTAGTGAGGGGCTGACACTTGAAACAGAGAAGATTCAGATTTTTGAGAGCGTCAGGATGACTAGAGCAGAAAGAATGAGGGAGCTCAGGAGACATAGAGGGAGGGCTGTGGGTAATGGTTCCTTTATACTGGAGTCCATCCCCTCACAAGTAGTAGCAGAAGTGAGATTATCAGTCCCTTTCTGCCTGGGTCTATTCTCTCATAAGTGGTAGAAGGCAGTGGGATCAGACGAGCTCCAGATTATGGAGAGTGGGTGAAGATGTGTCAGAAAAAGGATGAATGGGTACTGAAGGAAGTAAAGAGAAGGGGTCAGCTATAGCCCTGGTGCCTTACTTGGACCATGTCTTGTTAACAGCAGCTTTGGGTTGTGAGTAAATGAGATGAGGTTAGAAACTCTCCCTGCTGTTGTGGGGATGTATGAGGCTTGGCTCCTTTGCTTCCATTAGCATTGTTATAGATCTAACTAGGTTGACCACAGATAAGCCAGAAAGGAAAACTATCTCCTCTTGGAGTAATGAAAGCAGGCATGTCATAAGCTAGCCTCAAAACTGTTCTTTTCCTGTGGACAAAAAAGGGCAGTAGACTTAAGCCTCTTAAATACCTTGGTCATATATAAACCACTGTCTAATCAAAATTCAGATGTGATATTGATTGAATTGGAAATAATTAACTTGTTTACAAGGGCATCTAAATAGTGCAGTTTAGCTGGCCAGAACTGGAGTCAGGAAGACTCATCTTTCTTAGTTCAAATCCAGCCTCAGATACTTACTAGCTGTGTGACCCTGGGCAACTCACTTCACCCTGTTTGCCTCCATTTCCCTATCTGTAAAATGAGCTGGAGAAGGAAATGGAGAACCACTCCAGGATCTTTACCAAGTGTACCCAAATGGAATTATGAAAAGCTGGAAAAAAGTCAACAACAACATGTTCAAGTGACCAAATTCCACATTCGTTCAGCTGATTAGACTGTCATGTGTAAGCCAACTTCCCTAATGTTGGAACTGCTCCTAAGAGTGATCTCATACTAATTTACTCAAATGTTTGCTCTAGTGGGCAAATTTTTCCAAAAATGAAAATGATGTAAAACTTGTGACCAAAAAATATAGCACATAAGTTATCTGATGGATTTCATTATGGTGAAGGCTAAAGAGCACACTAGTCATAGAAAATGATTGGTAGAATGTCCAGTTAAAAGGTCATGCAGGGGCCAGTGGCTCTAAAAGTGTGGCTCAATGACCTCTAGGAATCCCTTGGACTCTTTCAGGGTATCTGCAAGGTCAAAATCATTTTCATAATAATACCATGATATTTAAATTTTTAATACGGTAAATTATCCAATTGATACAACCCACATTAACCAATTGACCCATTGACACAACCCATATAAACCAATTGACCAGTTGTCATAACCCACATAGACCAACTGAACAACTGACATAACCCACATAAACAAAAGCTCTTTGAGGGGGTCTTTGTTAATTTTGAGAGTATAAAGGGATCCTGAGAACAAAGAGTTTGAGAACTGCTGATCTAAATGAACCCTTTCCCTTTCCAGAAGACAGTGAGGCTCAGCATTCAGAGGATTCTTACAGAATCACCCAACTAAGTCAGAGGTAGCGTAGGGACCCAAACCTGAATGTCCTGATTCATGCTCTTTCTCCCACATTTTGCACTCTTAAGTACATAGACATTATATGAATATGTGCAAAGATTCAGAAGGCATTGCTTTAAAATAAATATCACTACAATATAATTTTTTCCTATTGCTAACAAAGAGGCCAGTATGGTGTAAGAGAAAAGATAATTAAGAAGTCAAGTCACTTAAACTTTCTAACCCTCAGTTTCTTCTTCTCTAAGATGGAGATTATACCCATTGCCTGGTTCACTATACAGGGTTTTGGAGAGGACCAAGTGAGGACTAAGGACAAGGGGGAAGGACTAAATGAATACACATATAAAATATGTGCATGCATGTATGTAAACACACATATACATATATGCATACATATATATGAGATTATTATTATGTCTAACTTGGTAAGTCAATGTGGAAAATATGGAAAATGCTATAGTTTTCCTACATGCATGATCCTGAATGCTTCATTTCTCTGAATAATTCCTGATGCCCACAGCCATACCAGGGCACAGGTAAATGGCACGTTTTAACAAGAGTGGCTTCCTAAGGTTTCCTTATGAGTGATTTGGAAGAGAGAGATGTGAGCAGGATCTCTTTTACAACTGAATCAAGCATTTATTGAAGGCTTACTGTGTTCAAAGCTGGGAGAAAGTTTAGATAGAATGCAATCCCTGCCCTCATGTGCTTCTAGTCTTAACAACTAGGTGGCCTGTTGGGTACAGCATTGGACAGGGAGTCAGGAAGACCTGAATTCAAATCCAACCTTCACCACTAACTAGTTATGTGACCCTAGCTGAGTCACCTAGTCACTATCTGCCTCAGTTTCCATATCTGTAAAGTGGAGATGACAATAGCATCATAATATTCGTAAAGTGCTTTGCAAGCTTTAGAGCTCTCTATAAATGCTAGTGGGAGGGAAGGGGAAGGATTTGACAGGTTTACAACTAATACTAAATAATGTATTATGAATAAATGAAGGAGCAAAGTGCTCTGCATGGGCCCAAAGGGGGAAACTTCCTTGGTAGTGTCAGGAAAATCTTCCTGGAGGAGATTATATTTCATTTCAGCTTCCAAGGATGGGTAGAAAGACGGGTGGTTAGTCTACATATAGGGATGAATAGGAACAGAAGAAGGAAACTGGGGTCTTAAAAAGAAGGATACAAAGGGAGACAAAGAATCCCATTCAGCTGTAGTATAGACAGTGTACAGTGAAATATGAGATTTATGTGGAATTTTTGGGTGGTGCCAGATAGTAGAGGGTCTAGCTAAGATTTGAGTGTTAGCTAGAGGCCAGAACCCACCATGTGTGGCTGAATGTGAATGTGCAGACCTCCTTTTTCAGACCTCCCCTCACCCATGTCAATGGGCCAGTCCCTTTTACCCATCTGCTGCACACTCTGCTCCTTCTGGGAAACAGCAGGGTGTGGGCAGGGTGGGGCTGCTGATCCTGCCTTGTCATTCTGCTCACCAAGCATAAATGCTGCCCTGGGACAGCTGAGAAGAATCTCAGGATCTCCCCAGAGCCCTGCCCTGCTGCTTTCCTAAAATACAGGCCCCAGCCCAGGTCCAGCCTTGCCTACTTAGCTGGTGCTGTTCTGCTTCCTCCCTACTTTATGGGGAAAATGCTTTGGGACTAGAGATGTGCTGGGGGTGCTAAGGTTGGGTGCAAGGGTTTAGGGTGGAGATTACCTCTGGTACTTTGCAGATGTGTTTGAGGTTTGGTTTTTTTTTTTTCCAGTCCTCAAATTATGGGTAATTTAAATACCCACAATCCTTCATAACTAACTCATAAGCTCAAAGATTTAGAGCTATATGGAAACTTAAAGGTAAATTAATCCAACTCTCTCATTTTACAGATGCTGGAACTGAATTAAAGTGACAAGCCAATGTTACCCAGATGACAAATAGATAATGGGATTCCAGCCTAGGTGGCATTACTCCAGATCCCACACACTTTCCAATGTGCCATCACCATCCTTATTCCTTAAAGTGTCCCAAGTGTCCAAAGAGTTTTCTCCCAGCATAACCCTGTAAAATCTATTTAATAAACATTTATTAAGTGCCTACTATGTCCTAGAGATATAAAAAGAGTCATGAGATAGTCTCTGCCCTCTGGGAGCTTTCAGGATAATGGAGGAGATATGCAAATGAATATATAAAAAAGGAAATCATTAGCAGAGGGAAAGCACTGGAATTAAGAGGGGCTAGAGAAGGCTTCCTGTAGGAGGTGGGATTTTACCTGGGACTTAAAGAAAGCCAAGACATGGATACAAATGTCATAGAATAATTAATAATATTTGCCATTATATGATACTTTAAGGTTTACAACAAGCTTTACATATTATCTTATTTGAGCCTCACAACAACCCTGTGAGTCAGTGTTATTATCATCCCCATTTTGCAGTTGAGGAAACTTCATTTAACAAAGGTTAAATGACTTTCCTAGGGTCACACAACTAGGAAATGTCTGGAGCACATGTCTGGGGCACTCCTGTCTTTCTAACTCCAAATCCAGCATGTTATCCACTTTGCCACCTCCATTGTATATTGTTACACAAGGCGTCCCCAAAGACTAAAGTCTAAGACTTTGGGATCTCCTTGTATAAGATAACATTATTTAAGATAATATTATTTTGTTGTTTAGTCATTTTTCAATTGTGTTCAGGTTTTCATGACCTCATTTGTAGTTTTCTTGGCAGTGGTACTGGAATGGCTTGCCATTTCCTTCTCCAGCTCATTTTACAGATAAGCAAACTGAGCCAAACAGGTTTGAGTAACTTGCCCAGCATCAAACATCAGTATCTGAAGCTGGATTTGAACTTCAGAAGATGAATCTTCCTGGTTTCAGGGCCAGCACTCTATCCACTGCAGCGCCACCTAGCTGCCTATACATCAATACATGCTTTTCTGTTACTCATATTCTTATATTCATTGTTTCTTACAGAACAGTAACAAGCTATTACACTCATATACCACAACCTATTTAGCTATTTCCTGATCTGTGGATATTTACTTTGTTTCCAGTTCTTTGCTACTGCAAGAAGGGTTACTATAAATGTTATGGGATAAATGGGAGCTTTCTTTTTTTTTAATCACTGACCTTCTTAGGATATATAAGTAGTAGTGAGATATCAAAGAATATAGTCATTTTGATCACTTTCTTAGCATACTTTAAAATTGTTTCCCAGAATGGTTTCACCAAATCATAGTTCCTTCAACAAAGTATTAGTGTGTCTGTCTTTCCTTGACCTCTCCAACTATGACTTTTCCCACTTTTGGTCACTTTTTCGAATGTGATGTCTATGAGGTAAAACCTCAAAGCTGTTTTGATTTGCATACTTCTTATTATCAGTGATTTGGGTCATTCTTTCATTGGTAATTTGCAATTCTCTTTTTTAAACTTTTAAATTAAATTATTTTGACTATCTGTTGATTGAGGAATGCCTTTTCATCTTATACATTTCCTAGTTCTATGTCTTGAACATCATATTCTTTTTAGAGATATTTGCCTTAAATATTTTTTACTCAATTGTTTCCCCTCATCCTAATGGTCAATTTTGTTTGTGCAAATGCTTTTCAATTTCATGTATCCCAAATTGTCTATTTTATAATTTATGACCACCTCTGTCTCAGGTTTGATTAAGAACTTACCTCCTTAGTAGAACCAGGAGAACTTTGTTCACAACTGCAGACACATCATATGTGTGACAACTAACTTTAATAGACTGTGCTCTTCTCAATAATGCAGGGTTAGAAGACAACTCCGAAAGACTCATGATGGAAAGGGATATCCACGTCCAGAGAAAGAACTACAGAGTCTGAATGCAGATTGAAGCAAACTACTTGCTCTCTCTCTCTCTCTTTTTTGTTTTGTTTTATTTCTTCTTTCTCATTGTATACTCCATTTGGTTATAATCCTTCTTTACAACTTGACTAATGCTTGATGTGAAGGTATTTTTGTAGAACCTATACTTGATTGCATGCCACCATGGGGAGGGGGAGGAGCAAAAGAAGGAGAGGGAGAAAATTTGGAACTCAAGGGGCTGTGGAACTGAATGTTTAAAAATAAATAAATAAAGTTTTAAAAAAAAGATTAAAAATAGAAAAATGTTTTTAAAAAGAATTTACCTCCTTACCTTAACTGTGAATGGTTCTTGTTCCAGTTCTCTTACAATTAAAAAAAATGATATGACCTTTAATATTCAAGGCACATATCCATTTTGAGCTCATTATAGTACCGAGTGGAGAATATTGGTCTAAACCTAAAAATTCTGTCCCACAGTTTTCCAGTTCTCAGCAGGGGACATTTTTACAGCCCTTTCCACCTACTTTATCTTATCTGATACTCACTTACCTGGTGATTTAGGGAGCATATCTTAGTCTCATCTCACTGAAAAACCTGCCCCCTCCAGTAATTTTGTCAGTTTGCTTGGAGGAGGTATGTATCTTTTGGACCCTTAGGGGTGTTTGAATGATGTGTGTGTGTGTGTGTGTGTGTGTGTGTGTGTGTGTGTGTGTGTGTGTGTGTATGGGGTGGGGGGGTTAATATGTGTTAGAAAATAGTGGAAATTCATTTATTTAATCCACAAACATCTTTTAAATCCCTAGGATTATAAATTACATAATAATTATGAATCCTTATTGGGAAGGGGAAACTGTCTCACTGAAGGGGCTTTATGCTAAGGAAATCATAGGTTCTGACCTAATGCAAGGTGAAGGGAATGGGAAAACAAAAATAAAACTCTTGGCCTCAAGGGGTTTTAACTTGACTGGGAGTGATACCACAGATACACAAGGGGAAAAAATTCAAAATACAGAGAAGTGGGAATGTGGTAGGAGCTAGCATGGAGGAGGAAAGAAGGGAAAAAGCATGAAAGTAACATATATAAGGAATATGAAAAGGAGCTTTCTTTTGCCTCCAATGCAACAATTATAATGATGATTACTCTGTGTTTAGCTATGACCTTTTCTTACAATCCATAACCATTCTTCCTCATGACAGGGTTGGCAGGGATCCATAGGGAAGAGTTGCTTTTCAAGGGGGAGATTAGTAGACTCAGTGGGGTTGAGTGATTTGCCCAAGGTCATACCTGGCAGCTAGATACTCACTACCTAGAACAGTGTCTGGCACATAGTAGGCATTTAATAAACGTTGATTGATTAACTCAGTAGTCAACCTTAGAACCAGTCTGAACAGCCCCCTAGGCCCCCCAAATAGCAAACACACCCAATACACATACCATACACATACACATGGCCCACACGTATACATACAAATGTGCCTAGTTCTCCCAGGGAGGGCCTCCCCTGAGTGCCTGAAGGCCATTTTTTATCTTGTTCCCAAAACAAAGCTGCATGAAGAGGGAAAGAGTGAGGCCTGTAATCTCTGGGTACTTTTACCCTAGGCAGATCCAGTGTAGGAATGGGGAAGAGAAGCTCCTAGAAAAACTGCTGTAAAAAACAACCCCCAAACACTAACCTTTGTAGGTTTTTGGACCCAGCCTGCTAGAGGGCAGAGATTATGCACAAAGAGTCTCATATCTGAGTTAGGGCTTTCTTCCACCCACTCTAGGCTTTGAGTTAGGTCTTTCTCTTCTAGACATTCTCTAACCTTATTATACCAATGGCCAGATTAGGGAGGGGGTCATTATCTCCCATATAGTGGTCAAAAGAGCCTGGTAGGCAAAGTCCCCCACTACCTGGGATACCCCAACATACTGAGTAGGCAGATGTGGGAGTAGGCTAGAGACCATCCAAGACATAGCCTACTTGGGCCATGGGAGAGACAAAAAGGCAGAGCTGGAAAAGAATAGGGAAAGTTGGCATAAGAACAAGAACGCAGTAGAATCATATATTTAGGATTGAAAGGGATTTTAGAGGTCATTTAAACCAATCCCATCCTTTTACAAATAAGGAAATTAGCTCAGAGAGGTTGAGTCATTTGCCCAGGATCTATGATAGGATTTGAACTCAGGTCTTCTTGACTCCAAGGCCAGTTTTATCTACTACTACTATCGTGCTGAGAAAAGCCCTTTGTAATGTACCAGGTGCTATAGTAATGTGAATATTATGAGATACACCTCTGGGTGTCTCAGTTTGGGGACATGTATGCATGTGTCTGGGAATTTCTTTGTGTGAGAAGTACAAGCACACCTGCTTATCTTCCTTTCTTTCCTCAGAGATATTGTGCAGGGGGTGCCATGAGATTACAACTTGCTAACCTAGGCATCTACTCAGCCCACCTGGATGTTCCCTTCAGACCTGAACTGGTTTTGTTTGCAGTTTCACTGGATCTTGTGGGAGGAAGAGGCAGCCAGGGGTCCCAGCCTATCTATGGAAGGTCCAGCTGCTTTTTCCGTCCCAGGTCCAATCCCCCCCCCCCCCCATCCCTCTACAGGCTCTCCCTCCCCCTACAAACATAATTTCACACTGGCTCTCTTTCTCTGCTGCTGCTGGAAGTTGTGTTAGTAAGTGGGATAGGATGGGACCTGCCTCCCCAGTCTCAGTTATCTACAAATGTTCCTGCACAGGCAGGTGCCTGAGTAAGCTGATGGGGAAACACCCAACTTAACCCTTTATGTTCCTATCAGCTCCATGGCGTACTGAAAGCAAAATGGGGTTTTCCTGGGCATTATGACTAGGGAGCTCAAAATACTCTTATGTCTACCTTGACCAATGGACTAAAGGCTAAGCACTAGAAAGGTGATGAAATCAGAAGGCAATGGAATAAATAGGATCCTATTTACAGAAGTGAAGGACAGAGGGAGGGTTTTGAAACTCCAGAAAAAGAAAGTGAAGGATGTTGCAGCATCTCCCTGGATACCTTAAAGAAGAGGGCAGATGCCCATCAGTTAGAGATGGGGGTGGGGGTGGAGGGGTGGATATGTTGACCTCTGGGGGAGAAGTAAGAGAAGATAGAGAAGATTGTATCCCAGCTTTTGCTACCTGGGAAGGTGACTTCATTAACCTTGACTATTTCAGTTTATCAGTCTGAAAAGTAAGGCACAAGAATTGGGCTGGAGGAGAAGTTAAGTGTCTTACTCTTGGCCTTTCTCCCCTGCCTACTGGGCTTCCTCCCTTTTGTCCCCCCAGTTTACATAGCATGAAGGGAAGACCACAGCCACTCAGGGTCTCCAACCAGAGCTGAGGAGGGGATGAAGGGAGAAAGGAAGGAAGCTGCCCACCCTGAGAAGAAGACACTTTGAGCTGACTCAGCCGTCCCACCCAGGCTAGGGCAGGGCTGGGGAAGGGCCAGGGTGGTGCAATGGAGAGCTGACAGGTGAATTCAGAGACGATGATGGGAGCTGTTTGGGGCTGGGCTCTGGAAAATCTGCCCAAGGTGGGGGCTGGGAAGAGCATGAAGCTCATGCCCTACACTAAGTCAGGTAGCACCACCTGATGGGAAGAGAGAGTGCCAACAGAGGCATGGCGAACCATCTACAAAATTGCCTGCCTCAATAACTGCCTTAATAACTCTGCCTCAATAACTCTCAGGATCTTGTTGAGTATATATCTTTTGAAAAGAAAATAGTCAAGCACCAGTTCCCTCACCCTACCACCACCACATTGCTGTTCACAGCAAAATGCAGCAGAATCAGGAGGTCTAGAGTTTAACCTTGATTCTATTAACTATCTGCTTGCCTTTGGAAAAGTCATCCCTGTACTTTGGGGCTCAGTTCCCTTATCTGTGAAGTGAGACGGTTGGATAAGAATTTCTCACAGCTCTTTTTGCTCCAACATCAAGGCTTGATAGTAAAGGAAAATGGTGGACAGCTTTTCTCTCCCAACCAAATCTGCTGTCTCCCTCCTAAGCTCCCAGCACAATCACCTTCTGCCTCCTCCTCTTCCCCTCTTTACCTGACTTCTCCCTCCATCAACCTTATTTACCCTAAGAACCTGATCTATTAGCATCTACCCAGCCATACTTTTTATTCTCTTCAGTCAAAAGATTCCAGGGCTCCTGGCTGAGCTCTAGGAGTAGGGAATGGAGGGCAAATGAGAAAGCCCAGAGAACTTTCTGCAGACAGGAGCTGGAAGGTTGTCTGGTAAACTTAACTCTCCTTCCCCTCCCCTCCCAGCTTACCCAGAGATTCCTGACTTAGTGAGTAGCCCTTGGACAGGAATGAAAACAAAGACTGATACTAGGGAGGTCCTCCATTGTTCACCTCTCATGACTCACTGCTGAGAAAATCCACAGTCCCCAACAGACAACCCCCTGCCATAGTGTTTGCTTCCCTTAGTGACTCACAGGAGACTAAACTCATCATCCCCTGCAGCTGGATTTGTTATTCCTTAGTTTTTCTGCCCTGGGTGGGAAGAATATCAGATTAGATCACCTTTCAGGCTAGAGGAAACAGACTTCATTTGTGTCTGAAGCCCTGTGTTGGCTGTGTATATGCCATGTATGGCATAGAGGGTGGTAAAGAAGAAAGGAGGGAGGGAGGGAGGGGGGAAGGGAAGGAGGAACAGAGGGAAGGAGGGAGGAAAGAAGGGAGGGAGGAAAGGAGAAGAGGAAGGAAGGAAGGGATAAAAGGAAGGAAGGGAGTGATGAAGGGAAGGAGAAAGGATGGAAGGAAAGGAGGAAGGGAGGGAAGGAGAGAAGAAAGAAGGGAGAGAGGGAAGGAAGGAAGGAAAGAAGAAAGGAAGGAAGGAAAGAAGGAAGGAAGGAAGGAAAGAAGGAAGGAAGGAAGAAGGGAGGAAAAGAGGGAAGGGAAAGAAGAAAGGAAGGAGGGAGGGAAGAAAGGAAGGAAAAAAGAGAAGGAGGAGGAAATAAGGGAAGGAAGGAAACACAGAGGAAGGAAGGGAGAGAAGGAGGGAGGAAAGGGAGGGAAGGAGGGGAGGAAAGAAGGGGAGATAAAGAATCTCTAGAGGCTGAAAATGTGTTTTTCTAGACAATGCCTTTTTCCCCCTGCCACCCCCTATGCTACTTGCTAACATTTCCTCTTGAATGTCTCTCTAGGACCTCAAGATCAGTAGGTCAGGTCCAAAATAACATTCATGCCCAATTTTACCTTGTATTCACTTCATGTATATTTAGTGTCTACTTACATGTATTCACATTGTCTCCCTTATGGAATACAAACTCCTTTAGAGCAGAGAGTGTTTTGTTTTTGTCTTTGTGTCACCAGAGACCAGAGCACTGCCAGGTACACAGTGCTTTAAAAAGTGCTTAATAAACGCTTTTTGATTGATTCTTTCCTAAGCCTCTCCCTCCTCCCCAGTATCCTCCCTATTTCTGTCAATGGCATCACCATTCTCCCAGTTATGCAGGCTTGAGATCTTGGTGAAACCTTTGCCTCTTCCCTCCCCTTGGACCTGATATCCAATCAAGTGCTACTCCCGAGGACGCTATCTCCACAACATCTGGCGATTCCAGTCTTTCCACTACAGTTGCCATCAGGCCCTATTTCATTACCTCTTGCCTGGACTATCATAATGGCCTCTGCAAATCATCCCCATGTGCAACCTCCATATCTCTCTGCCTGTTGAAATCCTCCTCTGCCTTCAAGACTCAATTCACATGCTTTGTCCTTCTTGATCCTTCCAACTGAAAGTGGTCTTTCCCTCTGAAATGTGTTCAGAGCACTCTGTCTCAATTCTTTTATTTGGGTCTTTTCACATTCTACCCTGAGTCATATTCATATACATATCTTATTTATGACCCTGTATAAGATTTCAAGTTCCCTGAGGGTAGAGACTGTCATTCATCTTTGTCACTCCTGGACCTGGTATAGTGCTGAGTCTTGCTTTTTTTTTTTTTTCCATCCACACCTGTGATTTCATCAGAAGGTAAGGAAATCCTGTTCACCAATGCAGATCAGTAATCACTCTGCAATTTATAGTCTTAGAAGCTGCTTGGGGGCAGTAAGACATTGTGACCTGTCCACAGTCCCAGAGTTCATATGAGTCAGAAACAAGACTTGAACTCAGTTTTTCCTCACTCTAAAGTCAGTTCCCTCCCACGATGTCATGCTACCTTGCAATAGCAGCTTTCAAACATTTACTAAATTGAATTAAATTTGAGGTTCTTCATGGACTTGACATTTGTGTCATAATTGTAGGGAATGGGTTTTTTTTACACTCAATTTCTCTCCTTGTGAAACAGTACAAGTGACAAAGATGTTGTTTAGTCTGTCGTCTTTTATTAGAGGCACTATGTGTGTGTGTATCTGTGGAAGGGGGGAATAGCCAGCCACTCAGGCTATATCTCTGTGCATCCAAGTTCAAAGCTCTCTCTGGTCTCCAGAGTGGACCAAAGGAACGGAGTACAAAGCGGGGGTGTGACACCACAGAAGAGTAAAGAAACATCTAGCAGATTCATCAGTGAAGAAGCTTAGGGCTCTGAGGGCCCTCATAATCTCCATGCCAAGGAGGTATCCTGACCCTCTTCTATTTCCACCGACCAGTGACTTTGGCTTTTCCTCGGGTCTTGGAACTGCAAGGAAGAAAGCGATACTGAGACTTAGAATGAGCTTGAGTAAGTTTCATCAGATATGGTGCTGGGGAGCAGACAAAGGAAGATGACTGGTGCTAAGGAAGGGAGAATAAAGGTTAAAGAGGCTGTTTTGAGGGTGAAAGAGGGAAGAGCCAGGAAGAGCTTTGTAGAGGAGGAGCAGGAAGAAAAAAAAGAGTATGGAACAAGATGAAGAGACAAAGGAATTATACAGAGCAGATATATGGAGGGTTGGGAGGGAAAGCAGTGGACACTTACACCTTCTGATTGTCATTGATCCTGTTTCGGAGAACATTAATCTGCAAGAAAAATAGGATTGGGTGAGCAGAGTCTGAATCCAAAGGGCAGAGCCACAGGACCAGGAAAGGGCAGGAATAGGACAGAGCATGGTCCAATGGAAGAGAGAATAGGGAAGAAGGTGAGCCCAAATGCCCCATATCTTCATTGTCTTGTATTACCTTATAGTTAAAATTCAGTTTCTTCTGCCTGGCATTCAAGGCCATCTGCAATTTGGTGCTACTTTGCTTTTTGAACCTAGTCTCATATTACTTCCCCAAACACACATTATGTTTCACCAAACTAAGCAATTTTCTGGATCCCAGATATGGTCTTTGTTATCCTGCCTCAAAATTTCTGTTTAGTTTTTTCTGAAGCTCAGGAAGCATCTATGATTTCTTTGAAGTGGGAATTCCCGTCCCTCAATGGAGGACTTCACAGACTGTCTTAGAGAGTTGCCTGAAGATGGGAAGGGTGAAATGACTTGTCCAGGGTCATATAGCCCAAGGCAACAATTTATTTTGCATACATTTGGTAATTACCCACCCCTTACCCCCAATGAAATGGAAGTTCCTTGAAGTTAGAGACTATTTTAATCTTTCTTCTACCACCCCCTGCCATTACTGGTACAGCAAGTTACTAAATACTGGCTGAACTGAACCCAATGACAGACAGCAATAGCTCGCAGGTATATGAATGCTTTAAAGTTTCTGATGAACTTTAGGCTGGTTCATTTTGGGAAACTTAAGAGAGGGCTCAAATGAGATCCATAGAGTTTCAGTCACAATCTACCTTGTTGGAGGGGATGCCCATGTTCCCATAGTGAAGAGATCTGTGATTCAAGGGGGAAGGAGGAGGTATTGACATACATTCTCTGATTTCATATTCACAACAACTCCACTGAGGGAGGGAAGTACAATGTACATTATTACCCCCACTTGTAAAACTGAGGTTAGAGAGGTTACTTAGATGTCTTGCCCAGGGTAATACAACTACAGAGGCCAGAGTTGAACCTCCTTCCTCACTTTTACCCATTGAACTTTTACCCTTTCTTTCAAATCTCCATTTAAATGCCACCCCCTCCCTTTCCCTCAGACCTACATAGCTCTTGATTCTGTAATTGTGTAATATACTCATCATGTGATATTGTGAATTATGGCTATCTGAGTTGGTGTCTAATTTTCCTACTAGACTTTAAGTTTCTTGAGGGCAGGGGCCATAGCTTAAATGAACCTTGTTTCTCCTTCTCCCTCAATAAACATTAGACAGTAATCTGCATACAGTGGACATTCACTAAGTACTGGTTTATACTGTAAGATTTCAACCAGGTATAGAAAGGTGATTATAGGGCCACCTTGAAGTCCAGGGAGGGGTGTTTGGTTTTTTTATTTTCACATTCCAGGATTATAGGATAACGTTAGGCTCAAAAAAAAGGGGGAGGTTCCAATGATAAAGCCTGTATCAGGGTATACTGGTAAATATTTACCAACTGGCTATCCATTTTAAAAATTTATATGTAGGATACACTTTTAAATATAACTTGCATTATTAACACTTTCTCCATCATCTTCTTGTCTGGACCATCAACAAACCAATAAATCAAGCTCAGATTTGTAGCATTTGTCAATTTCCAAAGTGTAAATGCTCATGCTGAAAATTTAACAATCAGGTCAGCAGGTGGAGCTGATTTCAGCACACCATTGTATCCACATAAGTTTACTTGATGGGGAAGCTTCTAAGTATGTGAACAGAAAGTTCTGAAAGAGAAGGAGATGGGGTGGTAGTGGTAAGAGAAGTGGGTTCTAGGTTTGTCTGACTCTGAGAACTCAGACTGATTCAAGTGTCTGGGAAACCTCTTGAGATCAGAAGCACTAACCACTTGGATTCTGAGAATCCCTAGTTTCCTTCATAGTTTAGCTCAAACGACTTGAGGCTTTCCCTGAAAAAAAAAATTGAATTTATTTTGTATATATTTATACTTATATCTCCTCTGACGAAATGTAAATTCCTTATAAGAAGAGATTGTCCTTTCTCTGTCTTTGTACTCCAGCACCTAGTACCTGTCTGCTACATAGCAGATCCTTGTTCATTTGTCCATTGATAGGAGCAGTGCAAACAGCTTGGTTCATTCAAATTACTTACCACCATTCAAGGGAAAGATATTGACATAGAGCTGGAAAGTGACCTGAGAAATCAACTAGCCCAATTCCCCCATGTTAGAGAACAGGAAACCAAATCCAAGAAGTAGAAGAACTGAGCCTCTCTTGCTCCCACTGCTTATGGGGATCAGAAATATATTCCCAAGGCCACAGCCAGAAAGAAACTCCAAGTCCCTGGGTGGTTAGTGGCAATGATGCCCAATATTTTATCTTTAAGGCCCTATTTGAGGCATCCCACTTTCTGGCCATTCTGCACTGTCTTAATGTGTCTCTTCTGCTGTGTGGAAGTTGTGAAATCACATGTCCATGTACATGTGCCTGTCAGTGCAAGTGAGCCCCAGATGAAGAGGGCAGTGGCCTCATTTACTGAATTCTCCCTGGGCATCACCCAGCTTCAGCCAAGGGAACAATTAAGTATTTAATCAAGGATTTGGCAAGAAATGAATGACACTAATACCTTATATTTGTATTGTACTTCAGAGTTTGCAAATCCTTTGCATTCCCTGACCTCACTTGATCCTTAGAAAAACCCTGGGAGTTAGAAAGGACTCAGAAAATTTCCTCCATTTTACAAATAATAAAACTGAGATTCAGAGAGGTCAATACAGCTACTGGCAGAGTTAGATCTCAAACAGAAATTTCCCTGACTTCCAGATCAGCGTTCTTTTTACTATATCACTCTTATTAGTGATAGTAAAGGGTTAGCAGTAGACTGAAGGACCTTGGAAGGACTTCAAAAAAAGATTTCAAAGAAGATATTGGAGAACTAGATTGGAGTAATTAGGAGTCACCAGGCAGAGAGGTGTTGCGGAGCAACCAAAGGGAGTGAGGCACATTGGGAACTCAGGGGATCAGTCAGGACAACAGAAGAGATAAGAATGGGGAGGAATGAGATTCTCTTACTTCATATTTCTGTTGCTTGAATCTCTCCTGTAGGTCAAACTTCTCTGCCTCCAGATTGTAGATTGTTTGCCATAGATCCTTAGCCTTCTCCCTGTGGTAGAGGAAAGTAGAAGGTAGGAGAGGTAGGAGGGAGACAGGTTAGAGCAATGGAGTCACTGAGCCCTCTCCTGTGGACTCATTACCAAAGTTCCAAGTCACCCAGAAGATTCTCACCACAACCCTAAGCCCAACAGCAATCTTGATCTCAGGTAACACAACCACTCTTGCCATCCCTAGAGACACTGGAAATTTCTCCAGTCCATATTAAGGGGGTCAATGAGCCAAGACTGCCTAGAAGATTGTAGCAGACAGAGCCAACCCTTTGGATGTAAGGTCGTCTCATGGCTTCCACTGATCCTGGGTTTAGGTTAACTCTAAAATGTCTCTTAGGGATCTCTAGGAGTGAGGCAGAGTAATAGGGGAAGGCTCCCAGGAAGAGGCGCCTGGCATAAATTGGTGGTGGTGATCATTAATGGTTCCTTGGGGTGGTAGGAGCTAGTGGAATTTCTCAGCTCGTGGGATCATCCCATCTCCTTCACCAAACTTATCTTCATTGTCAGCAGGGATCAGCATCTTCACTTCAAGGGCTCAAGGGACCCCCAAATGAACCTTCTAATTGGGCACTCCACATGTAACACTCTTGTCCATTTTTCAGGCTCAGGAAGGACCATATGCGGGATGCTGCTGCCCCCTAGTGGTACTTGTTGAGAATGGTACCTCCCCAGCTAAATCTGCTCTGCCTTGCCCCTTCAAGCCAGGCAGTCATCTCTCTCACCTCAGCTGATCTTCATTCAGGTGGTCAATAGCCAACACCTTCCTCCTCTCTGCCAAGATCTTCTTTTTCTTCTCCCTTTCTGTCTGCCTTTTCCCAGTCTTTCGCTCTGTCTAGAGTGAGGGAGAAGGGAGACCAAGGAAGATCTTAGGGAAAGGAGAAACTGTCGCCCCCAGCCCCTCCATTAATATGTATCCCAGATCTAAGGATTGCAAAGGTTCCCTCAAATTCCCTTCTTGGGCCCTAGGCCCTAGCTGACACCTGGAGTCCTTGAAGAAGCTTAGGCTTTCAGTTACTAGTGAGGGAGGACTCTCCTAAGGAAAAGAGCGGGTATATGGTATAGTGGAAAGAGTGCTGGACCTGAGTTCACATCTCATCTCTGCCATCTGTATAGATGTGGGCAAATCACTTAACTCCTCTGGGCCTCTATTTCTTTCTCTGTAAAATGAAGCAGTTGGACTAGATGGCCTCTGAGGACCCTTCCAGCTCTTAATCTGTGATGACATTACAACCACTTCCCTCTTTGTCTTAGATCTCTCTCTACTCCTGTCCCCCAACTCTGGATCTTTTTCTTTTAATAACCCACTGGCATTGGAACCTTTAAATCATATAATACCTGAACTTGAAGTGGCTTCAGAGGTTTCTAGTCCAACCTGTACTTAAATGAGGATCTTCTCTATAGTACCCTGGCAAATGGTCAGCCAGTCTCTGTTTCAATAACTCCAATAATGGGAAAGCCATTACCTCCAGAGGAAAGGTCTTCGGGGGTCATTTAATGCTATAACAACCCAAAACATCAGTCCCTTGATTGTATCCCTAACCCTGCCTGCCATTATCTTTTTTGTGGTCCTTCAGCAGAGTCACTTCCTCTTCCAGGGAATCTTCCCAGATTTATGAAGGGACTTCAAACGTTGATACCTACCTGAGCTTGCTAGACCAGGAAACCATGAGAGAAATACCAAGAGAGAGAAAGACAGACATAAAGACAGAGACCCAAGGGAGATATGGGGAATGGGGTGGGGGAGAAAAACAGAAAAAGAGAAACACAAGGAAAGGGAGAAAAGGAAAGGGAAAAGCAGCAAATGTTAACTGTTGTCTGTCTATTGTGACATCAGTCTCTGTGGGACAGGAATGGGGATTCTCTTTTCCAGAGAGAATGAATGTAATTATATCAGGGGCATGGGGAGTAGGATGGGGTTAACCCTGAAGGTTTCTGGTTTTGGAAATTTAAGAGAAAATTTCCTCTGTATTGTGGAAAACAGATGGCTGCCTTTCCTACCTCCTAGACATATGGTTGGAATATAGGGATAATTTCCAGTCCATAAGGGCTTTGGGATGAAGACCTGCCCAATCCCTGGGGCACCTAAACATAGCCTTATAGCATATATTACTAGATCCTATTAAAAAGCGAGGGTATGTTTGGTGACAATTTAAGGGAGGTAGAGCTGTTGCTGCGATCCTATTCAGTGCTTTTAGGCACCTCTTACTATCCATCCTACCAATGTCAGGGGTGGGTGATCCTTGGGGCAATGGGGAAGGCTTGGTTTGCTACTACTGGACAAGAAGTATTCCAGGAGATGCCAGAGGCAGCTTCTAAGGGAATCCAGAAGGTTGGACACACTATGGAGCTGAGAGAGGGATATCTATGCTTAGGAGATATCTTAAACTGAGAAGTCTTGAAAGAATGAGGTCTATAACCAGCAAATGAGAGATTCTTCCTGAGAATCCAGCCTAAATCCTGTCTGGTCTAATGGAAACTTCTTTCCTCATGGATGCTGCTCTATCCTCACTTATTACTAGTGCCCTACTCAGGGACTAGGCCCCTATCTCCATGACATGCTCTTCCTACCTTCTGAATGTAACCACCAAAGTGCATCATATTGGAGAGAGCTTTCTTTTTCCGAGCATCATCTTCAGCCTTCCTCCTATTCTCTTCCTCCTCTCGTCGGGCTTTTTCTTCCTTATTATTATAGGGTGAAAGGGAATGGAGTGGGATATAAAGAGTTAGTAGGAAATCCAGGAAGCAGGAACCAGCTGTTGTCCTTGGGGAAAACATTTGTCATGGGTGGGAGGCCCATGGCTTATAGAAGACCATGGCTGGTCAGCAGGAGTTCCCGAACATTTATTTTTGAACACCAATACAAATGTTCACATTTATTCTAGTTAAACCATTTGCCCAATGTCATATGTCAAGTAATGACTAGAGCCTCTTTCTTCTGACTCCAAATCCCAGTAATTTTTCCAACATAGCTCAGCAGAAAGGGCTATGTTACCCTACTATGTTCTCCCCTTATCTGTTCAACGTAATTTCCAAGTCTATAAAACATAATCTCTAACTAAATCATTTCACCTAAACATCCAGATACACACACACACACAGTGGCTATCTTTTACCTTTCTTTGTATCCCTAGCACAGAACTTGGCACATAATAAATGTTTAATAACTACTGGCTGACTGACATATCTACTGGGATATAGTAGATATATTGCTTGATGTAGAATGAGGAGACCTAGGTTCTGGTTGCAGCTCTGGTACTAAGCAATTGTGTGACCTTGAGTAAGTCATGATTACTAAGGCTCTTTTTCAGCTCTATGATCTATGAGGCTTCATTTCTTTCCCTAAACCTTAATGAATCAGGAGCAACCAATTTTCCTTCTATCTAGTCTGGACATTGGGGTTTGTGTAATGAGGAGTGCAGCCTGGTTGGAAAAAATGTATTATTAGGGCTATGTCTCCTGTTGTTGCTATGGGTCGGGCAACAATAGAATGGGGTGGTGGTGATGGTGGTGGGAATACCATGAATGAGGGTACTATTGGTCACTCACTGCCAACCGGTTCTGACGCTCCTTCTCCCGTTCACTCCGAATGCGCTGCTGTTCTGCTCGCTCAGCCCTGCGATTCTCCTGCAAGAGAAACAACTATGACCAGTGTGGAAGGGGGAGGGGGAGAGAGAAGTAGGATCCCCTTTCCTCAAGGGTAATTAGGCAGCAAACAAGTATTGGAAAAATGCAAGAGGAGCAAATCCAACACAGAGCTCCTGTCTGATCTCACTTTTACTTTCACCTTTCAAATCAGTGCTTGACCTAACTGCCTGATAATCTTCTTTATGTTCTTATTGTGTCACTCCTCAGCTCAAAAACCTTTAATGTCCACTATTACCTATAAAATCCATAGCCTAAAATTCAAGTCCTTCCACAGCTGGTGCCATTTTCCCAGCTTTACTCATACTACTCTTCTCCACATACACGCCACTCCACCCAAGCTAGATAACCCACTACCTCTTATTCAGGTTAACAGCACACTGTATTTGGAGACATGGGCTCAAATCTCAGATCTCTAAGAGTAAAAAGTATAGAGCAGTTGGTGGTATATACTAGTAGAGAGAATTTCCTCACCAGGAGTATACTGCATCAGTGAAATCACAGGCATGTAAAAACAAAAACAAAGAAACCATCCTTTATATATCAGAACTAGGTTATGGCTGCTCTTTCTATCAGCCTGGAAGGGCACCTTAGAGGTTCCAGAAATGACTCATTAGGAGAATGGGCCTGAGATGGGCAGAGTGATTGGGGGGGGGGAATAGTAAGGGTGGGATGCCTAGAAAGCAAAATAGAACAATAGCAATAGCTAATAGATAGCACTTAAAGGTTGGCAAAGTGCTTGGTTTGACATGTAGGATATCATCAGATTTGAGTACAAAATATACAAGGCTTAGAAAGATGGCCATTCAGATCCTGGCTCCTATCATGAAGCAGAAACTGGGTAGCATAGTGGACAGAGTGGTAGGCTTGGAGCCAGGAAAACCTGGGCTCAAATCCCCTCTATGACGCTTATTAGCCATATGCCACGTAAGTCACTTGTGCTTTTTCTGTCTGCAGGTCACTTAAATTTCCTTATTTATAAACTGGAGATCGTACTAGCATCCAAACCTTTATCTGCCTCAGTTTCCCCATATGTACAACAGGAATAATAATAGTGCATACACTCACCAGATTGTTATGAAGATTAAAGGAAATAATATATTATATATTCCATATATATGGTACTTTGCAAATTCTGGAAGCACTATATAAATGTATTCTCTCATTATTAGTTGTGAACATGACATATAAGTCCCCTAATCTCTCTGAGTCAGCTTCCTCAGCCATCAAATGGCAATAGCATTCCTTAGACCACCTACTTCACAGGGTTACTTTAGAGAAAGTGTTTTGTAAACTGTCAAGAGCTTTGCAAACATAACTTGTTATTACTAATACTGGATTGTAGGCTGTTAGATGGGACAAGACTCAGAAGCACCTTCAAACTTGAACACATTACCCAGAGGAACAAGCCTCCAGCCCCCAGAGCAGCCTTGCAGTGCTCCCCGAAGATTTTTCTACTTACAATCCTATCCTTCAGCGAGATGAGCTCCTCCTCTTCCTTCTTTCGATTCTCAAAGTGAGCCTCGATCAGTGTTTGCAGTTCATTCAGGTCCTTCTCCATGCGCTTCCGGTGGATGTCCTGCCAGAGAGGAGGATATGCTCATAGTATCAGAGATTTACAGTTGGAAAGGAACTTCACAGTCATCAAATCCAAGCCTTCATTTTGTAGCTCGGGAAGTTGAAGTCAATAGAGGGAAAAATGACTTGTTCAGGGTCACATGACTTGTAAGTATCTTGGGGGATTTGAACTCAGGTCTTCCTGATTCCCATTTCATAACTGTGTGTACTTCACCAAATATCTAACAAGACCTCTAGTACTAAATTAGGATTCCCAAGTCTGGAGTAGGGACAGAACAGTGGTGACGAGGGAGACATCTGCCAAGTGTACAGTCAGCCATGATGGTAGCCAGTGGAGGGACCTGACTTTTTCCAGAACAGTCTCAAGCAGGTGTAACTATGTGCCAGGCAGGACCCCTGTAACTATTCAGTGATCTGGGCATAGGCCTGCCTGTTCTGGAGGGTGGAAGATCATCCCATTCAGATCAGTTCCAACCCATACAGAGTTCCTTCCTTCCCCATGGAGATGAGTTCTCTCGACTTTCTGGTCTGTTCTCTACAGATTCAATACTTACATCAAAATCCACTCTCTCCCCATCAGGGATCTTCGGTGGTATCAAGTTGGGCATGAATGGCCTGTAAGGAAGAGGGAGATAGAGTTAGTGAAGATCCCCTTTATCTGGATCATAAGGCTTGTAGCTGGAGGAGACCATCTAGTCAAATCTTCCAGTTTTATAGATGAGGAAACTGAAGCCAGATCAGTCAAATTGTCTCAGTTCCCAAGAAGTAAGACACAAAGCTGCTTTAGAGGAGACTACAGTGAAGCCGGCAGCATAGATGACCTATTTCCTTTCTCCAGACTCCAAGCCTTCCCTACAGCCAACTCTCAACTAATCTCAGGACGGTTGTCTGGGATGTAGCTTCTCCAACCAAAGCCTTCAAGACATTTTTCTGCTTGTTTAGAGGACAGGGCAATGAGTAAAGGGGACCACAATCCTGTCCAAGGTGCTTATAAGCTCATAGAGCCCTTGTTAGAGCTGAAAAGGACCCCTTTACATTGTGAGCTCATTGAGGGCAGGAACTATTTTTTACTTTTTTGTGTGTATCCCCAGCATTTAGCACAGTGCCTGGCACATAGTAAGTACTTAATAAAAGCCTGTTGACTGACCAACTGACTGACCTCCCATCCCCCTAGTCCAATCTCTTCATTTTTTAGATAAAGTCTTTGTGATCAGCTCTGATGAAGGGAATAGAAGGAAAGGTGTCAGAAGCAAAGTGTAGGGAAGAGGTTAGGGTTCCCATCAGGTTTCAAGCAATCAGTAAACATTTATTAAGTGCCTACTTTACTTCAGGCACTGTGGTAAGGGCTGAGGATACAAAAAGAGGCAAAGACAATCCCTGCCCTCAAGGAGGCCACAATCTAGTGGGGGAGACAACGAATCAACACATATATACTGAGCAAGCACATATATACCCAGATAAATAAGCAGTGATTAAGAGAGGGAAGCACAGAATTAAGAGGGGATGAGGAAGGCTTCTTGGAGGAGGTGGGATTTTAGTTGGGACTTTAAGGTTTCCCTATGTTCTTATAGCACAGAAGAGAGAGTATCAAGCTTGGAGTCAGGAAGACTGAGTTCAAATCCAGCCTCACACACTTACAAGTTTTGTTACCCTAGGTAAGTCACTTAACCCTCTTTACCTCAATTTCCTCATGTGTAAAAGAGCTGGAGAAGAAAATGGCAAACCATTTCAGTATTACTGCCAAGAAAACCTCAAATAGGGTCCTGAAGAGTCAGACACAACAAATGACTGAACAACAAATCTTCTTCCCAAACTCCATTATTACCACAAATGGAAAGAACCATTGGATCATAAGCTCATTGAGCTGGAAGGGACTTCAGAGGCCATCTGGGCTGACCCATTTATTTTACAGGTAGAGAAACTATGTTGGACTCAAAGAAAGAAGCTGCACTGTAGGTTTGTGGAAGAAAAAAAAGGTATTACAAGGATGTAAGGAAAGTAGGATGATATGGTGGAAAGAGAGTTGGGTTTAAAGTCAGAGATTGGAGCTCATCCTTTTGCCTGAGTCTCAGTTTCTCTATCTGTGAAATGAAAGGGTTAGACTAGAATGTAATCTCTAAGAACCCTTCCAACTTGAAATCCTGCAATCCTGTGTCCCTAAAAGGAATGAGATTGTAATTAGGACTAATCTCTACTCATTTTCAGAAGGTCTCATTGGAATGGAAAGAAACTTGAGGAGGTATTGAGACTCTGGCTTTACTGCATGATTTTCCTCTTTCATTCCCCTTCTCTCCATTCCATCTCTAAAGGTGGGTAAGAGCCAAGTCCTAAAGAACTTCTGATTGAGCACCTTGTTAAGGTCTCACTGAATGAAGGCCAGCACAGAAGCTTCAACTGTGTATCATCCTCACACTATGGAGTGGGGAATTTCTCCTCCTCCTCCCTGCCTCTGTGCCTCTCAGATGTCCCTGTTACCCAGGTTAACCATAGCCTGGAAAAATGCTGTTGGAATGTTCATACCCTTGAGCCAGAGATTCTATTGCTCGGTACACATACACCTGAAGGTGCTCATTGACAAAAAAAAGAAGGGCTCCATCTATTCCAAAACATTCATACTTTTTGTGGTGGCAAAGGACTGGGAACAAAGTAAATGCTCATTAATTGATGAACGGCTTGAAAATTTTGGGTACATGACTGTAATAGTTTTATGGTACTGTAAGAAATGATAAATACAGAGAAACATGAAAAGACTTACGTGAACTGATGCAGAATGAAGTAAACAGTCAAAATTAAAACAATATACCCAATGGCTACAATGATGTACATGGAAAGAACAGCCACCACAAAACAAAAATGAATGTTGCAAAATTATAAAACATGAGCTTGGCCTCAAAGAAGAGATATGAGGAGACATATCCTCCTGCTCCTTTGCAGAGAGGTGTTTGTGGGGAAGGCTGGGTGGTGGGCACATACAGGTATGGAATATTACATATATTGCCAAATTTCTTCAATGTATTGATCTGTGTTGTTAATTTTTTGCAGGGGGGAAAGCAAGGCAATTGGGATTAAGTGACTTGTCCAAGGTCACACAGCTAGTAAGTGTGTCAAGTGTCTGAGGTTGTATTTGAATTCAGGTCCTCCTGACTCCAGGGCTGGTGCTCTATTCACTGCACCACCTAGCCACCCCATAATTTTTTTTTCTTTTATATATGAAATGACTTTCTAGGAGAAGGGAGAAGGAAGGATTCAGGAGACTAGTTAGGCTTATATAAAAACAAAATAAAAATCTATTTTAAAAAAGAAAATCCTCTTTGAATTCTACCTAGGTGCCCCTTCTTCCTTGTTCCAGTCTCAGTTACAGGGGAGGCCCCTGATCTAACTCTCCCTTAGGACAGGAAAGGACTGTTTATTCTTTTCCTCCTCCTACTTTCTTGTCCACCCTGCACCTACATTTTCTCCACTCCAATCTTTGGGGCAAGACCTTAAATCTCCCATCTTGTATCACCCAATCAAAAGGGTTTCATACTCACTTGGGCTTGGGTTTAGATTCTTCCACTGGGCCATCTAGAGAAGAGAGAGGAAAAACACGCATGAGTCAGGAGACCTGGGTTCTAGTCCTGGCCTACACCTGATTCTTACAACCTGTATGATCTTTTGAAGATATTTAACTTTTGACGATATTTAACTGTGAGTCAAGCTCAGAATTATCAACTGTGATAACCTGGGCAAACAACATCGTCTCTCTGGCCTCAGCTGACTTCTGCGTAAAATGAAAGGGTAGGGCCAGTTCATCTGTTTCCTTTCATCTCTAGAATTCTGTTTTTAGCAAACAAAGGGCACTGCCAGCCAGTCACATTAGCCTTTTTTCAGTGACAGTTGCCAGGCTCTTATTCACCTCAGCAGTTATACAGTCCTCTCACCAGCAGATGGCACTTAGGGAAGACACCAAATTCTCCAGGGACTCAAACAGTACGAAAGTTCAGTCCCCTCTCCTAGGTCCCCTCCTTTTACCGAAGGTGGTGCTCACCCTCTTAGTCTCTGGATGTGGTCCGTGTGGATTTCTAATGGCTGTCTTGATTGGGCTCAGCTACGACCCACTGGGAGAATTCTGCCCTCCTACCCTTTGAGCTGTATAAGCATTGGACTCTAATCACATGAACCCTGGATCATGGAGTCAGTCACACCAATACTGTTGATTGTTTATGGTCTTTACTTACAATTGTAGAATCAAAGGGATAAAAGTCAGAATAGAATAGGAAACTATACTAGGAGTAAAATCAAAATATATTAAAACACAGATACAGCTTCTCCTATACCCAGATCACCACAGGCTGTAAAGCAGCAAGGTACAGATAGACTCTGAGTCAGGAAGTGTGTGTGTGTGTGTGTGTGTGTGTGTGTGTGTGTGTGTGTTTTCAGTCATTTTTCAGTCATGTCTGACTCTTCATGACCTCATTTGGGGTTTTCTTTGATACCAGTGATTTACTATTTCCTTCTCTAGCTCATTTTACAGATGAGGAAACTGAGGCAAACAGGGTTAAGTGACTTACCCAGGATCACAGAGCTAGTAAGTACCTGAAGCTGGATTTGATCTTACAATGATGAGGTCCTGACTCCAGGACCAATGCTCTATCCACTACGCCACCTTCCTGCACTAGAATCACTAAGACCTGAATTCAAATTTTACGCTTGGGAAGTCACTTAATGGTTCTCAGCCTCTGTTTCCTCAGCTGTAAAATGGAGATAAAAGCACCTACCTCACATGGTAACTGTGAGGATAAAATTATGTCATATTTGCAAAGGGTTTTACAAACCTTAAAAGCACTATGTGAATGCCAGCTTTTTTAAGCACCTCAAACCCTTGATATGGTTCAGGTGCTTACACCCAGAGTATAAGTATAACCCTTGCTGTAGTTTTAAGAAGGGAGAGTTCCTCAGCCACTTCCTAATCACTAAGGATTTCAATTCCTTTTATCTTTTCATCCTGTTGTCAATTAGAACATTCCTAGAGGAGGAGAAGCAACGGAAACATAGTCTCCTGTCTCCATCCCCTCTATTACCCTCTCATCCCTAACAGGGGAAGGTGGGCCTGAGATCCCTTATGAAACATTGTAGGCGGATTGGGATTGAGGGTTCAGAGGATCATGTAAGCTAAAGGAAACCTCAGATGTTGTCTGATCCATGGGGTTCTTCTTTTTTGAATCATCCACTGATCCCTTGAACAGTCAAGAGAAGCCTAGATGCCCTTCTTAGAATAATGCTTTTAGATAATGTAGGAAATGCCCAATTTTAGTTAGAGATTGCTGAAAATAAAGATTTTTTTCCTATCCAAGCTCATAGAACCCCTGAAACCTATTCATGGACTTGTTGAGGGAGGGGAGTGGTCTGTGGACCTTACATTAAGAACGCCTGATCTGCCAAGAAAATTCCAGAAGAGTCATGATGGAAAACGCCATCCATACACAGAGACAGAACTGAGGGACTCTGAAAGCAGGTCAAAGCTGTCTATTTTCACTTTTTTTTGCTTTTTTTCATGGCTTTTTACTTTTGTTCTATCTCTTCTTTCACAGTATGACTAATGTAGAAATATTTTACATGATTGCACATGTATAGCCTATATCAGATTGTTTGCTGTCTTGGAGAAGGGGAGGGGAGAGAGAGAGGGAGAAAAAATTTGGAACTTGAAATCTTTAAAAAAAAATTGGTGTTGAACCTTGTCTTTATGTGGAGTTGAAAAACTACTATTAATTTTTTTTAAAAAAGAACTCCTGATCCAGGTCAACCCCCTCATATTCCAAATGGGGAAACTGAGGCCCAGAGAAGGGTACTTGCTCAAGGTCCCAAATCTAGTTAGTAGCAAAACCAAGATTTGAAGCAGGAGTCTTCTAATTCCCAGTCCAGTGTCTTTTCTCCTGTATCATGTTATATGTATTTAATACTAAGATCTCCAAACTCCCAGGCAATTATAGAATTGCCCCCCACCACATGACTCCCTACCCCCACCTCTGAGTGAGAGGGATCTTTGATAAATAGTCTTCCAAAGCTATTATCCCAGAATTCCTCCCCTCCCACATCCCCCAACCCTCTTAGATTACTCCCCCTAGACTCTATGCAGGCCCACAAGGGTGAGTCACCCAAAGCTAGGGCAGCTGCTACTGGTGTTTCAAGTCCACAGTAAGCCTCTGGCCTCCCTATCTTCCAAACTATCCTCAACACCTGCTTTTTCTGCTAACCCTTTCATTGTATATACCCGAGGGACCACTAAAATGAGCATTTAAACCAAGTTACATTCATCTGCCTGTAGATAGAGCAGGAATCGGCTAATTCTTCCCTTCTAAAGAGTACAAAGTAATTTGAGTGATTTAGCTTAAAGAAACGTGAATCCAGAAAAATATTTGGTCTCCCCACACCTCCTCAGCCCCACCCCTACCATCCAAATCATCTTGTATAGCAAAGTTGCATAGAAGTGTCTTTTTAATTATCTGCATTTTTGGGTTGCTAGCTATTTGGGACTGTCTGTACTCAACAGTATCTTAGTAAGGCAAGGGATGAGTATTTACTGGGAAGATATCTCTTCCTCTGCATGCACCTCCATTCTCCCATCCTTCTCCTATCCTCAACCAAATGGCAAAACATTGGCTACCATTCAGGATTCCATCGGCTTAATTGCTGTTATATGAGATCTGGGCCAGCTAGATGATGGCTAGAGTCAGGAAGACCTGAGTTCAAATTTGACTTGACACTTACTAACTGTGTGACATTGGCAAGTCACTTAACCCTGCTTGCCTCAGTTTCCTCATCTGTAAAATGAGCTACAGAAGGAAATGGCAAACCACTCCAGTGTCTTTGCCAAGAAAAGCCCCAATGGAGTCACAAAGAGTCAGACATGGCTGAGAAATGCCTGAACAATGACAAATATGAGATCTATAATAAAGTATTTGGAATACTACATCTTTTTATCTGTCTCAGATTCGATTTGCTTATGTGTAACCCGCGTAAATTGTCAGAGATTTGGAAGATGCAAACATGGAGATTTCAACATCCAAACCATATGCCTGACAGAGACAGTTCGATTCCATCCACCTGCCCTAGAACATCTTTCCTCCTCACTTCACTCATCCCATTTGGAATCTAGAGCATCTCCCCCAGAAAGAGAAATATGAGCAAAGCTTCCTCTCTCCTTCCTTCCCCAGCTGTTAGAAATCTCCTCCTCCCTGTGCCTAATGACCCCCCCCCCACATCCCGGCTCCCCTCGACCCAGATCTATATCACCCCTAAATTACCTTCCACTTCTTTAGCTCCTTCTTCTTCTGCTTCTAAAGAACAAAAGAAAGGGCAGGAAAACGATACAGTCCTGAGCTCTGAGAGTTCCACATGAATATAGCCCTTCCCTTGCTACTTGTCTGATTGTCAACCACAGAGAGAATCCCAGCCTGTTCCCTGGACTATCTCAAGCTGTGGTAGGTGCTGAATGAGAGACAGAAGGAGCAGTTCAATTCACTCAGATCCTAAAGGTCATTATTCCATGGTGGAATTCTTTTTGAAACAAAAATAAGAAGGGAACCTTCAAAACTAGCCAGGCTATTAAAATACCACAACACCTTTTAGGTTCATCTAGGCATCTAACTTTCACTTCCCTCATCTTGAACATCAATTCCACCCACCCATATCCCATTGTCCTACCTTCTACCTTGCTCTCCTCAACCTCTGGCTCAGCTTCCCCCTCAGCAGCAGCAGCTGGCTCTTGCTCTGGATGACGGAGAAAGGGAAGCGAACAACTGAGATTTCTACTTTCCTTGATAACACAGATTCTAGAGTAGACAATTAGGACCAAGGACAGAGAAAGAACCTTGGAAATAGGCTCAGAGAGGCACAGACTGTAGTTACCATCAGGACAGACTGAAATTGGAGGACTTGCTCTAGATAAAAGAAACAATTCATATCTTCACCTAAGACTGAAGGCCAGGAAGTAGCCAAGTATTTGGAAGTGAATTTTCATTTCATGCATTACGTTCAATTACAGTCAGCACAATTGGGGGTGGTGGTGGTAAGGTATTAATGAACTGTAGCATGGAAGAAAATCCAAAGAAGGTGGTCAGGATGGTGAGGAGAATGCTATATAAAGATCTACCAAAGGAACAACAGATGTGTAACTTGAGAAAGGGAGACAAAAGAAAGGAGAAGGAAGTGGAGGGGAGGGGAGGGAAAGAGAAAGCTTATTTAAAAAAATAAATTATTGCTGTCTTCAAACATTTGAAGAGCTATCAGGTAGAAGAGGAATTCAGCTTGGTCTGTGCAGTCCTGGAGAAGAGGCAGTGAGTAGAAGTTGCAGAGAGGCAAATGCTGGCTCCAAGTAAGGAAACATTTCCTAACAATTGGGCCTATAACAAAATGTAATGGATTGTCTCAATAGATGGTGAATTTTCTATTACTGTAGGTCTTTAAGTAGAAACTGGAGGACTACTTGTCAGAGATTTTGAGACAAGATTCCTGTTCAAGTATGATTTAGGCTAGGTCCAATGCAATTCAATTCAACAAACATTTATTAAGCTTCAACTCTCTGTAAGGCAATGCAGTAGACACTGAGGATATAATGACAAAATGAAACATTCCCTAACCTCAAGGAGCTTGTATTCTATAAATGCTCCTTCTGACTCTGAGATTCCATGGTTCTAGTATATTGAGGACAGAAGATGAAATCTGATCTTTTTGAGTTAGGGGATGGGGGTAGGATGGGGCTTGATATCCACCAAGGTTTTTCTAAAAGTATACAAAAACTGGAACAGAAAAATGATCTGACCAACACCACAAAAGAATTATGCACCCAGACTTACATTGCTTTGAGTAGGAGATAGAGGAGAGAGATGACCCCAACATCTCCAATGAGCTGGATTCAACTGGGTCAGTCTGCCATATTTCCAAAAGGTAAGGAAGCAACAGCTAATTTGACCTTTCCTTCCCCCCTTCCTCAATGGCAGCACAAAGGATGTTAGCAGTAGAATGCAAGTTCCTTAAGAGCAAGATTATTTCTTTTTTGCCTTACTATCCCTAAGGACTAGTGTAGGCCTTGAACACAGTAGATAATTAACAAATGATTGTGACATTGAATGAAAAAGACCTCTGAATTTTTGTTATGAAAGTTCTATCCATTGACCTGATACCATCTGAAATGGTCCATTCTTGGGGTAGAGGAATATAAGGATGAAAGAGGAGCTGGAATTGTCCATTCCTGTATGGAATTGGTTCTATCTTTGAAAGTAAATCTCCTAAGTCTAGAGAGACTTGTTCACATGGAGCAGTGACAGTGTGGCTATGAGTCTACCTCAGGCCTATAGAGCCTGCCAAAGGATTTCGGGCGACCTGTGAAAAATGTAGAGGAAAATATTTTTTCTACGTGGAGGAAATCCTTTGGCATGACACAGGTTGTGCAGACCTGGTCTATACCATACTCAAAATATCTGTATGTTTATAAGTGTCCAGAAAGTTGGCTAATTATTTCTGTTTTCATCCATATATTTGCATAAAAATTGTCCACCTACCTAGACAGGTGGAAGACATTGTACCATTTAGGGCAGGACTCCTATAATCTCAATGGATCTATGGTCACCAATGACAGATCTCAACCCTTCCACCTGCTCATCCTGGGTGACTCTTGTCCACATACTCTCATAAATGTACAGCCAGAATCACCCAACAAGCTAAGTACTTTCCTCTAGGTTTCTTGCCATTGTATGGACCTCGATAGAGTATTTGATGTGAGGTGTTCAATTCTCTCTCACTCTCCCTAATTAACTAGCCTATCTTTTTATCTCATAATGTATGTGATGATGTCTTTTAGTGCTAGTCCTTTCACTCTGTTTGCAATGCAGCACAGTACCATGGATACATATTTGTTAGTTACTGACTGATAAAGTAGTGGCATTTTCATTGGGTAGAAAGGAAAGTCTTGGTGACTGAAAAAGACTGCTTAGGAGGCTTAGACACAACATTAGAACTATAAAGGACCTTAAGTTCATTTAGTCCAAAGCCTCATTTTACAGGTGAGGGCACTGAGGCCAAAATAAGTAAAGTGAAGTATCTATGGTCAGGCAGTTAGTTAGAAGTAGAGCTGAGACTAGAAGCCAAGTTTCTTGACTTCCAATCCAGTATTCTTCGCAATGTATCATTCTGAGGCCATGACCTAGTATTTTTAGGAGCTCTTAGTCCCTCTGATTTTCCCTGACTATGAAGATAAGCCTCTCTGACTTTCTCCAATAGGAGCTAGAGGAGGGCAAGCTTCTTCTCTAGTAGCATGTCTGCCTCCAGCAGGGAGTGACCTCTTAGACCTTGTAGACTGATGGAGAAGGTGGGGAAGTAAAGCATCCAGGGATTGAAGAGGTTGAGAGGACCCCAGCTCTCCAGGTTCCCAAGAAAAAGAATATGGGACAAGTGAAAAAAGATTAGATGGTCCTGAAGAAGGCAAAATTCTAGGGCCATTATCGGAGGCCATGGAAGAGCTGACAGAGAAAGGACAGAGACAGAAAGATATTGCAGATAACACGGTTATCTCCCCACCAAAAAAGACTGGGAAATATCACTGTGGCAAGTTGTAGGAAGTGTAGTAAAATGAAATATTGTACTACCGTCCTCTTCCTCTATCCAGTCTTCCTCTTCTGAAGCACAGGGAGTGGCAGCAGCAAAGGGGAAAAGTGAGAAAGGTTAGTTTGGCAGCAGAAAGCCAAGGATAATAGTGGACATTGTACCCTTGTCCTTCATTATTTCCTCTACCAGCTAGAAACTAAAACTCATGATTTTCCCACCCCATTTCAGCCATAAACATTAGTAAAAACTATAGGAAGTATGTTAGGCTACATAAGGGACAGTTTATGTAGTATCGTGAAAAGAGCCTTGAACCCTGGAATCAGGAGACCTGATATTTAACCAGCCGTGTGGCCAAGGGCGAGTAATTTTGTTTCTCTGAGCCTCTGTAGGTTGGTTCGGAAATCCCTTCATGGTCAACATAGCCACATAGCTGCTAAAGAAGAAGCCATTAAATCACACAGCTCTTTGATGCTCCTTTGAGCTCAGGACGCCACCAAACAGGAAAGCATTAAAGCCAAATCCCAGAACACACAGCAGACACATTAATCCCAAAGCCAAGAAGCCTAAGCCCCACCCAAGACCCTGCTGTAAAAAGTTGGCACATCTCCCAGGAACCAAGCCCCAAGGGTGACCCACCTTACACAGATACTTCCTGGAACGCCAGTGCAGGTCTGAGTCCAGCTATTATGATGCAAGAAATTCCCCAACTTCCAAAGCATTTGGTGGTCTTCAAAATAACCCTCTCACTCTCGCCCTCCTATTCTCCTTTTCCCCTCATCTTCTTTCCTCTGCTCTCCTCCATTTGGTTTCTCCCATAAGCAGAAATATATATCATCCCAAAGGCCATTTGGCCAGGGAGGTAGATTAGGGAATAGATGATGCATTTAGCAAGAAAGGACACATGATAATTTTCACCTCTGGCCCACTCCTAATGTCGTCATGCAGGAGATGACCAAACCCTGAAAAATCCTCTCTCCATAGAAAACTCATTTCCTGACTTTAAAAGCTACATGTAATGACTTGACCAGAGAATTAGCTTGGCCTATAAAAAGGAAAATTGTTCGACTTGGTTTATGAGTGCCATAGAAATTCTTTTTTTTAGACATTCAGATGTCGGGAGGTCCTGTCTGTCACGTGGGGGATGTGGTGGGCAAGGGTATCTTATCTCTTAAGGATTTCTATCATTTTAGCATTTTAAAGAAACTGAAATGCTAAGTCCTATGGTCACCCGATGAGGTATGGGTATATCTCTTTACAACATCTCAGTTACAATTTTTTCCCATGTTTTTTCTTCCATTAAAATGTGAGCTACTTGAGGCCTGGGACCATGTTTTTTGCCCATCTTTATATCCCCTGCACTTGACACACTGCCTTGGAATACAGCAAGTGCTTAATAAATACTTGCTGACTGCTGACTCACTGAGGAAGCTGGAAAGAGAATAGTTAATATGTTAGGGAGTGGTTATACAAAAATGGCAGAGAGAAATGGGCAGTTTCTTTAAACAAGAGGAGAGAGGTTGGAATATTTCAGCTAGGCCCCTCCATGAAGCCAACTCTACAAGATTTGGTGGGGGGACTTTCCTCACATGGAAATTCCAATATCATTGAGATCAAAGGTCCAATCCTTAGACCTAGTTGTTATGCATGGAGGAAGAAGGCTTTTGGTTGGTCTGTTGAGACGATCAGTTTTGTTTTTCTGATTGAAATCTACCTGGTGGGGAAAGTTAGGATGGAGGATCTGATGGTTCAGAGACTACAGGCGGTCCTTGATTCAATGGACCCATCTCCCTTCTCCCCATTATGTACCCTAATGATTCTAGACACTTACCTTCCTCAGCCTCTTCTATGTGGAGAAGGAAGAAAGAAGAGAAAAGAAGGAGAGATGAGTGAGTTTTGAGACAAAACTTCTTCTGATCCAAATAATGACAAATCTTCTGCTCTTACCTTCCTGTTCCCTAAAAAGAAAAATGAAATGTTATTTCACGGTGAGCCAACAGATAGTCCTTTACAATCTTTTATTCCTATCTACCCAGCTACACACACACACGCACACACGCAGAACACTTGAACACATAAACACGCTCTGCCTGAGCTTTTCATGTGATTGACTTCATTGGAGTCTGTATTTTTCTGACATGAAGTTCAAACTCCTTATTCTGCCATTCAAGCCTCCAACAATCTTGTTCCAACCCGTCTTTAAAGTTATCTCTCACTACTTCCCTAAATGCATTCTCTCCCCTAGCTACACTGCTCCCAGGAATGCTTTCCTCAGTCCCTGCTTGGTGCCGTTTCATTCATGTTACTTCCCACTGTTGCTCCACACCCCTAACCTCCAACTATGACAATTCCTTTCTTTCTTCTCTCCCCTTATCCAAATCCTGAGTGTTCTCCAGGGCCCAGTTTAAGTCCCATCACCCCCATAAAGCTGGTTATTCCTGCCCACAGTGATCACTCTACCTCTTCTGCCTATAGTATTTATAATATTTATGCTATAGTATTTATGCCCTATAGCATTTATCCTATAGTATTTATGACTCAATTTCCTCATCTATAAAACTGGGATAATTACAGCACCTCCCTCCCAGGGTTGCTGTGCAGCTAAAAGGAGACACTATTTGTAAAGTACTTTGCAAACCTTAGAGCGATTCACACATACTAGCAATTATTATTATTGTTACTGCTGTTATTTTGATTAGCAGCATTATTAGCAGTCAGGACCGCTGGAGTTCCCTGAAGGCAGGGACTGTGTCTCTTGCTTCTTTTCCTCCCAACATACCTAGAATATTGTAGGTGTGTGGTAGGTTTTTTTTTTTATTAATTTCTATTCTGATGTGCCAGAAGTATTGAAGATGAGTTAGGAAGTTAACACTAATATCCCAGTGTCTTTGGAGGAGCTTCCATCCCAATACTCTAATCAAATCATGTCATTTGTCCATCCAGATAACAGTTCACAGGACATCAGAGCAGGAATTGTCCTTTGCCTTTATTTGTACCTCCAATACTTAGCACAGTACTAGGCACATACCTAATACTTATTGATTGACTGACTGACTGACTGACTGTCCTTAAATATGAAAGAATGGCAGGCTAGTGCCATGCTGAGACCATTTCTATCTGAACTCAACCAAAAACCATAAGATTGGCAACGATGATGCTAGCACATTTATACAGCACTTTTCAGTTTACAAAGCGCTTTCCTGTTGAACAGGGGCTCTTCCCTCTGATTTGTGATTTTATCTGATTGAGGAAAGTTTCTTCCCCTGAGAGAGGCAGCTAGGTGGTGCAGTACACAGAGCCCTGGGCCTGGAGCCAGGAAAATCTGAGTTCAAATCTAACCTGAGACACTAACCATGTGACCCTGATAAAGTCACTTAACCTCAGTTTCCTCATCTGTACAATGGGGATAATAATAGCACCTATCTCCCAGGGTTGCTGTGGGGTACAAATAAATAGACGATGATTCTTTTATTGGTCCTTGTCATATAGTAAGAGCTATGAAAATATTAGTTATTATTATTAATAGCATCTATCTGGGTTGTTGTAAGGATCAAATGATATCATATTTGTAAAATACTTAATAAAGTTCCTGGCATGTCGTAGGTGCTTAATAAATGCTTATTACCTTCCCTCTCCTCATGCAGATCAGGGATTCCCTTATAATTTTTTGAGAAATGCCTGGGGCACTGTGGTGAAGTCATCCCAAAGTCAGAATGCTATTAAACTAAGCCATTTCTTGATGAGGAGGTTCTAGAGCCTAAATTGGCAGTCTAGGCTCTTTGGGGATGACACTACCTATGTACCCTAGGCTGAGCCATTTAACTTTTCCAAGACTCAGCTTCTCAACAGAATCACCACCCCCCCCCAGCTGACTTGGTACCTTGGATCATTTGCCAGCCCCTTGCACAGGTAGAATGTCGGCACCCTTTCCTCCCCACCCCATCCAACCCTGCCAGGGTTCTGAAATCCGGTTCTGTAGGTGTGTGGTAGGTTTTTTTTTTTTATTAATTTCTGCTTCTGATGTGCCAGAAGTATTGAAGATGAGTTAGGAAGTTAACACTAATATCCCAGTGTCTTTGGAGGAGCTTCCATCCCAATACTCTAATCGAATCATGTCATTTGTCCACCCAGATAACAGTTCACAGGACATCAGAGCAGGAATTGTCCTGCTCCAAACTTCCAAATCCATCTCTAGTCCTAAGGTAAATGGCTGTGATCTGAACTCCCAATACACAGTGTTAAAAATAAAGAATCATTTCTAGGTAAGCCTCTGCAGGGACCCCAGAGAATGGACACCCCTAAGTGGTGGGAGACCAGGGACTGGGAATGAAGAAGACAGAGAACACAGGAAACCAAGAGGGGAGGAGGCCCGTCACTTACTCTTCATACTCCTCAACAACTTCTTCTGTGTCTGACATGGCGTCTGCTTCCCCTTCAAAGAGAAAGAAAGTCACCAGATGGAAGAGAATCAAACACACCCCCTCCTCCTTCCTCAGTTCTGTGAGAAGTACTGCAGTGGTGGATGGGGACTTGGGAAAGGGCAAAGGCAGGGCCTTTAGAGGGTTACCTTTTGAGCCTCACATAGGGGCTTCTCAAGATTCTTCAGGTTCTTTTCATCACACTCACCCAGTCAAACACTCTGGGAGCACCACTCTTTGATAAGCTTTACTTGTGGCAGTAGGAGTCAGATGATCTGGGTTCTAATCCTGCTTCCTCAAAAAAAAAGTGTGTGTGTGTGTGTGTGTGTATGTGTGTGTGTGTGTGTGTGATTTTGTGTAAAGCACTGGATTCGGAGTCAGAGAAACTGGGTTCAGATTCACTTACTAACTGTATAGTAAGTACAAGCCACTTAACCTCTCTGGCCTTTGGTTTTCCCATCTGTAAAATGAAGAGGGGGAACTGGATGAATGAATTCATAAATAAATGAAGATATCATGTTATGGAAATGCTTGTTTTATTTCTTAAGTTCAGCATAAAATAAATGATTTTTTTAAAAAGAAAAAAATCACAGTTTTAATTTGTCTCCTCACCAAAAGAAATAAAGAAAAACAGAAAAATAACATCCTAAAAATAAATAAAAATAAATGAATGAAGTTTTATCAAGCAGGTACCAGTACCAGGCACTGTATGAAGCCCTGATGATATAAATGTAAAAATGGAGCCAGTCCTGCCCTCAAAGAGCTTACATTCATATGGATGAAGATAACATATAAAGGGAATTGCAGCTAGCAAGCAAGGGGTAACTTTGTAAGAGACATCATAGGGATGGTCAGTGGAGTCATAAGGTGATTGGTTGACACATTCCTTCTAAGAAGAGCAGGCAAACATTAATAATCTGAGTCTGATCAAAGCAGCATTTCAAGAGTTTACCAAAGTCATGTCCCTCAGAGCAAACAGTAGATATCCTTTCTGTCTCTAGCTACATGGTGTGATGAATGAGTGCCAGACCTGAAGTCAGGAAGATTTGAGTTGAAATCTAGCCTTAGACACTTAATAGCTATGTGTAACCCTGGACAAGTCACTTAACCTCCATCTGCCTCAGTTTCCTCAACTATAAAATAGGATTCATAATAAATAGCACCTGTCTCCCAGAATTGTTGTGAGGATCAAATGAGAAAATATTTGTAACTCAGCACATAGTAGGTGCTTAATAAATTCTTGTTCCCTTCTTTTATCCCTCCTTCTTCCTCCCTCTGTTTCTTCTTCTTCTTCTTCTTCTTCTTCTTCTTCTTTTTCCATCTCCCTTTTCTCTCTCTCTCTCTCTCTCTCTCTCTCTCTCTCTCTCTCTCTCTCTCTCTTTCTCTCTCTCTCTCTCTCCCCTTCTCTTCCCCACTCCTCCCTCCTCTCTGCTTCTATATCTTAGTCTCTGTCTCTATGTAAATGTCTCTCTCTCTCTGCTTAGAAATCCTACCTGGATAGTGACACATCTTTCTCTTGAAATTTGGACCAAGTTTGTGAGCTATCCTGGTAATCTTGAAGGACCAGCCATAGGCTACACATCCAGAATCACTGATTGGGGTGTCCCTTTTCATGGCAGTCTCATTTTGTCCAAAGTGGTTCCAAGAGAGACTGATTCCAAATGTGCCACACTTCTGGGTGGCCCTTGACTGGCTAAGATTCCCCTGCTGTGTGTATGGCATGTGTATGTATATGCAAAGACTAGAGTCCATTGGACTCTGAGGAAGATCTGGTCCCTAAACTAGACTGATCCTACCCCCACCCAAAAAACCTCGGAGGAAATGAACCTAACCTTGGGAACTTAGTGAGCTAGTTATCTGTACACCTCTGGGCATTTGGTCCTGCAAGGGGTCCATCCCCATAGTGGGTTCTTTCCCCCCCACCAGGGTGAATTGGAGAAAAGAAGTTTTTTCAGGAAAATTGAGTTTTGTTTGGGGCCCCTCTTGATTAAACAGCCTGCCAGCCCCACCCCCACATGCCGTCAAGTTCCCTCTGCCCTGTCTGACTGTATCCCCTGTAAAGGCTTTAAACATGAGGGCTGTGGGACAGATAAGGGTAGGTCAGGTCCTTTTCCACGTACCCTGGCACCAGCATCCATCTCCAGAAATAGCAGGCAGGCTATGAAATGGGTGATGGGGTTCTGACCATCCCAAAATCACAGCCAAGCTAATCTCTCACTGAGGGACAAAACTGAAGGGAGGGGAATGGTGCTAGGGTCCCCAGGAGCTGGGAGTCTGACCTCTCTGGTAGATTAGATAAGGACCTGACAGAGGAAAGGCATGCTTATCCTAAATCTATTCTATTCCTAGTACTCAAGTCACCATCTTCTATAGATTCTTCCTGTGACTGTTAAAGGTCACCTCAACCTTAAGTCTTCCCATCAATCAGTCAGTCAATAAACATTTATTAAGCTCCTACTATGTGCCAAAGAAGCAATGGCTATAATTGCCAGCATTACCCATTGGACTGGGAGATAAAGAACCATAGATAATTAATTACAATGGAGCCTTTTCCGCACAACTTTGAAAAGTTAGTAGCTAAAGTATTATTATGCCCATTTTACAGGCAGAAACTGAGACTTGTCCATTGTTATCCAGTTAGTAAGTGTCAGAGCTGGGATTGGGATCTAATTATTCTAATTCACTTTCCTCTACCACATACTGGCAGCCGAACTCCTCAATGGGAGGGGTGGGGACAGTGAGTTAGTGTTAATCCCAAAATTAGAACTCATTTCTCAGGACTCTTAATCCAATGCTTTTTTCCACTGCTCAAAGCAGCTTCCAAGGTTCTTTCCAATTCTAAGATACTATGTAATATTCATTTTTTAAAAATCATTCTTAAAAGGATATTTGGTAAGGACAGTCCAATAGGGGCAAAATTAAAGGGAATGTGTTTGAAGGAGGTTGGGGGATGGAGCCAAAGGTGACCAAGAGACATTATTTATGTGACCTTGGGCCAGTCACTTTCCATCCCTAGGCCTCAGTTTCTGAGGATGTCCCAGCTAGATATCTTCGAAGTCCTGCTAGCTCTAACATTGTGTGGTTCCAAGGGGAAGGCACACCAGAAAAAGGACTTAAGCCTCTTTTTCTCTCTATCTTTGCCCTCAGATTCCTGCTTTGTCAAGTCAACAACCATTTAAGTGCCACTCACCAGAGATATAAAGAAAGTGAAAAACAGCCCACCACCCAGAACCCACAGTTCAATGGGGAAGAACCTAGCATTTATATAGGGCTTTAACACTGGCAAAGCACTTTATATATATGTAACCTCATCTGATTCTCACAACCTTTGAGGTAAGTGCCATTATCGTGTTCATTTCATTGATGGGAAAGCTGAGGCTGAGAGCAGTCAAGTAACTTGCCCAAGGTCACGTATCTAAGCATCTGGGTCAGGATTTGAACTCAGATCTTCCTAACTCCAAGTCCAACATTATCTACTGCACCACCTTGTCTCTCACAAGCTGGTAGCTGCCCTTCTATCCTACCCGCTGTGAAGTTGGGGTGGGGAAGGGTGTGAGAAGGAGCAGAGATCAAGGCTGGAGTAGAGCTCCTGACCCTTTCAATACCCTGATGCTGCCTAATTCCTTCCCTGCTCTTTTTCTGAACATAGAAATGGTCCTGTGAGAGGGGCAGTAGAAGGATAGTCAGCAATCCTTATGCTAACTTCTCAGAAAGTGTGGAAGGTAAAGATTTCTTGGAGTGTTAGGATCCCCAGCTAAGTAGGCAGTTAGGTAGTGCAGTGGATAGAGTGCCAAGCCTTAGACACTTACTAACTGTGTGACCCTGGGCAAGTCACTTAACCCCATTTGCCTCAGTTTCCTCATTTGTAAAATGAGCTGGAGAAGGAAATGGCAAACTTCTCCAGTATCTTTGCCAAGAAAACCCCAAATGGGCTCACAAAGAGTTAATTGATACAACTCCACAACAGCAGCAAACAATAGGATCCCCAGAGAAGCAGAAATTGCCTGGCACATAGTAGGTGCTTAATAGATTACTTATTGCTTGAATGAGAGAAGTAGATAGAATGACAGAATGACAGAAGCTGACTGGCCGTTTTCCTGAGACACTGTGGAGAGAATCCCTATACAGGATAATTCAGAGAGCTCAGCCCTCTGAGGGCCCTATGGACACTAACATTCTGAATCCCTTATACTCCCCCAACCCCCCTAAATGTTTCATCAGCCATCTAGGAGGATTCTGAGCAGGTCTGGGGGAAGGGGGGCTACTTGTCTAAACCAAATAAAGAAGCTACCCTGGCGAACAAGGGAAGGGAGGGGAAGGTCTCACCAACTGCTACAACAGCACAGACTTCAGGAAATTCTTGTGGGGACAGCTGGACTTGGTGTTAACCCCTTCCAATTAATGAGAGAAGACCAAATCTCAAACACACATTATTGAAATGTCTCCCTAGCCTGTCTCCTCACCCACCACAGCTCATTCCCTAAATCTACAGAAGGGAAGGAGCCCAAGGACTAATCTGAAGTTGAGACTGTCTCCTCAAAGTGTCAGCATGGATGGAAATTTCAGAGGTCATAGTATCAATCTTTTTTGCCTCTGTATTTTTTTTTCTTTCTTGGGTTACCATGGCATTTCCCAGGTCCCCAGAAAGAGGTTTGGCACACAAGGATGGAGATGAGGATTCTCAAGCTGTGCCCTCAGTGCTGAGATTTAGGGTTTTAGAATTAAAATTTCCCCCTACCCATGACTCCCTCCATCCCCTTTCCCTCATGGAACCTGAAAATATAGAGGATGGTATATCCTTCCTTGCCTAGAGGCAGGGGAATGGACCCAGTGAGTCCTGGTGGTCCCTGCCAGGGTCTAAAAGTAGATCCCAGCCCTCTTTTTAGAGCTTGGGTCTGGTTTCTCACCCAAATGTGGTGACCTTGACTCTGGTGAGGCTTCTAGATATACAACTTAAATTTCCACAGACCAGGACCCAGATAGACCAACAGCTTTTCTCTGGGCAAAGGTGGTGATCACTTCCCTCCTCTGCTCCCATACCTGCTTCTGCCTTCCCCTTTCTAGAGACTCAGGCTGGAGGCTTACCTTGGGCTGGGCTCAGCAGAGATCCTGGTTAGTGTCTGCTTGTTGGGAACCAGCTACAGGCAGGGGGAAGGACAAGGTTTTAAGTGGGTGAGCGTGAGAGACCCTGGTCCCAGGAGCCAAGTCCCACAGTAAAAGGAATGTGTCGACACAGGCAGTGGGGCGGGGAATGGGTTGCTGCTATTTTGGCAGGTGCTGAGGACTAGGCTAGAGGAATTTGTCCCCCACGCCTTATATGCCCAAGCTATTGTCCAGCTGCTGAGACAGGCTATTTTAAACTAGGGCAGATATGGGGGGACATGGTGGGGAGGTGGGTGGAAGGGAGAGAGCTGTGACATAAGCCAGCTGTCTCTCTTGAGAAGTCTGATAAGCAGATGCTGAAGCCTGGGGCCCCAGAAATTGGGAGAACCGGAATGGGAAAAGAGTGGTGGGGACGGATAGATTTCAAACTTAAAACTCAGTCATTGCCCCTGCAATTTGGAACACGGCTGGCCCAAGTGCCTGTCCTTTGTTGGGGGTAAGAGTGTGCAAGGTGACATTCCCAAGTTCTGTATCATACTTGAAATGATATTATGTCATCTGGTCCTCTTAACTCCCCCATAACTGTGTGACCTTGAGCATTCCGCTTACTTTCTGGACTTCAACTTATAGTAATTAGGGTGGTTGACTGCTGGATTGGAAGAGTCCATAAAGATCATCTCTTTTGACATCTCATCCAGAGAGGAGGCAACTGAGTTTTTCCAGTTGTAAAGCTAGATTATAGGATCTGATTCTTCTCCTTAGATCTGTGATGTGGTGGGAAGGAGTGGGGTCCCCAGGGAAGAGAAGAGTGGGTGGGGAGTGGCCTCTGATGAAAGAGATTGGAGTTTGGACATGAGGGAGACCTTTTGACTACTGGAAGCAGTTGGGCCACAGGCAGAACAGACAGCTGGGGTGGGAAGGGGAGGGATTTGAGCACCTGTTTCCCTAAAGGTCTGTACAAAGAAAGATACACAGGATTGTGGTTGTCAAAAAACTTGATGGGGCTGAACAAGAACTCTTTGCGGAGAGAGGCAAGGACAGGTGGGTGAGATGGGGCCTTTAGAATGAAGAGCTGCTAGAGCACAACTTTCCTCTCCATCCTGGCCCATCTCCCTCGCTGATCTCTGCCAGAACCCAGAATGCCAGATAAAACAGTCACAGCTTGTGACTATACTCCTCGATTGTAGGTATTAAAGGTACCTAGCTCAAAGGTAATCAGGGATATATATATATATATATATATATATATATATATATATATATATATATATATATATTGTAGAGTCAGAAACAATTTTATTTCAGCACTGGAAAGACACTCAGAGTAATTCTTGGATAGTTGGAACAATGAACCAGGCAGTTTCCATCAAGGTGTGCCAAGTGAGGGGAGAGAAGGATCAGGGAGAACAGACTAAAAAAGGACTCATGAGACCAGCTCAAGCTTGGGGTCTACTTAAAACACTGCCTCCTCCATGCAGGCTTCCCTGATCTCCCAGCTAGAAGAGACCTCTCTCCTCTCAGCTCAAGCACTTCGTATTCTTTAATGCATTTATCATGTTCCAGTTTTCATTATATTTATGTGTCCATGCCTCATCTTCTTCCCTTAGAGGAAAAGCTTGAGCAGAGGAGCAGATCTTAGCTGCCTTTGTAAGTGTTCCCATGCCTAATCCAGTGCTCCCTGCACCTGTATCAGTAGGTCAGGTACCTGTGAACACCCATTGGGGCCTTGGAAGCCAGTTGAAGGAAGGGACCTTCATCATACTGCAACGTACTACAATGGAATAAGAATGTTGGGTTCGGGCAAGTCACAATTTCTTTGGTTCAGTTTCCTCATCTATAGAATGAAAAAATTAGACTAGATGGCTTCTGTCTTATCTAATTTGAAATACATGCTCCTCTAATCTCTCCTAAAGTCCCTAGCTGTATCCTGACTTGGGGTGAGGAGGGTTCAGATGCCCCCTACTAATCCAGGTCAATTCTGAGAGTGAAACAAGGAAAACTCCAGCCATGCAAGAATCCCTCTAGGTCTAAATAGACTCCCTTTCTCCCACGCTCCAGACAGCCCTGGAGTAAACTAGGCACTAAAGAAATGTCTGGGGATTAACTGAATGACCGAAGGTGGGTCAGTCCTGCTTGGCATAGTTCCTGTCATGCAGGGGGTGCTTCATAAATGTTTATGGACTGACTGCTTCTACCAGAGCTCTGAGCAGCTGAACCAAGAGGAGTCACTAAGGATCCCGCTCACTTACCAAACCCAGCAGGAGCACTGATTTTACCCTTGCTGATCTTGTCTTAGTCAAGGCATCCAAGGGTTATCATTAACTCTTAATTTTCCACAGAAAGAAAGGCACATGTACCTCAATACTCTAAAATCACAGATAACCCCCAAATCGATGCCAAAGCATCTGGAAGATGCCACGGGATTTGTAGAAGGCTGTAAATCGGCAGTTGAAATGAGACTTTTAAAGGATTTTTCCTTCCCTAAGCATACAGGAGTTAATGTATCAGGTTAACAGGAGTGTTGGTTGGCTGTGAACACCAGCTCTGGAGAAACAACAAAATGAACAAGCATCACAAAGGTCATAGAGACCTGGCATTAAATAACATCAGCTTTGTATCCTGAGTGGGCAGGGGTGACCCTACAGGGTGACTCTGGCCTCCAGGGCTCCTTAGGGCAGACAATGGAAGTGAAGGGCTCAGCCTACATTAGACTTGAGGGAGAACCAGAAATGGGCAATAATTTAAAGGGTATTGATAAGACTTTCACACCTGGGTTCATCTTCATAGTTTAAAGCGTTGGTCCCTATTTAAAACCAAATCCTCCTGGGAGGGAGAAGAGTTGAAGCTTTCAGTCACTTATACCTTCACACTAATGCACATATCAAGTCCTTTCCTGAAAGCAGATTTTGGCAGGGGAGATTAAGGAAAGAGCAGGAGAATAGGCTGCTGGAGGGACATCTAGGGGCTGCCCTGGAAGTCAGGAAGAAACCAAAGAACAGACATATGGATACGTCAAAGCCAAAATTCCATCCCTCACCATCTGGCCCTGGGTAGATAAGAGTGGACACATTGTCTGGTCTTGGGAGCCAGTAAGGGAAAGGGGGATGTAGGAAGAGAGGTAAATCAGACGCAGGTGGTGAGAGGCAATACCAGGGGTACAAACCTTCCACAGGGGCCAGGACTGAGAAAATCTTTTTAGACAGGACTCTGAAATAATCCCTCTAACCCCTGTTGGGGCTGTTCTAGGTATGTCTAGTCCCACTCCCCTTCCCTTCTAGAGTCTCCCCCAGGGATACACAGGGGAGTATGTTTCTCTGCTCTTTGCAAGGTTGGAGATGGCTTGAGTGGAGTGACAAGGCCTTGGGTCCCTGTCCAGTGTTCCCAAAAGTGTCAGAATGCCGAGGGTAGAATATAAAGATGTCAATGTGTTCCTGAGCCCGATGGCTTCAGCAAAGAAGGAGCAGGATGAGATTCACCTGGAGTACCCAGCCCTCTCCCCTTTCACCCCTTTTGGCAGTGGTATTTCTCTCAGGTAATCTTGGGTGCTCCAGGGACTGAGGCCCGGTCAGTTCTGAGGTTCAGGGGCTCAAAAGGAAGCTTTGCAGGGAACACTGAGAAGTGAGGACAGCATTGACCAAACACCCAAGCCTTGCAGGTGGGCTGCAGATCCAGGCCCTCCCACATCCTGTGGGCACTTCCTGTCAGAGCTGTGGGACAAAAGTGAGAGTAAATTAGAAATGAGGAAGGGAAACCTCAGGAGAAAAATCAGAGTTGGGGGTGAGAACTTCGGGGATGGGAGAGTGTGTCCACTGCACCCCCAATTCAATACCCAAAAACACAGTGGCCGAGAATGAAAGTGTCTGCTGGGAAGATGTGAAGGAGAATGAGAAGGGTTCTGAATGAGGCTGGGAACACTGAAGAACTCAACTAACCCTTTCTCCACACTGGCCCAAATCACCCATATGTGTCTTCACATGTATATGTACACACACTTATAGACAGATGCAACCCAATCCTACTATTTCACTACTGAGAAAAAGAAAGTTTTGACCAGGCAGGTGCCTGCTTTCCTAAGAAGACACCCAGGCAAAGGAAAACTCTCCAGCTGAAGCCAGCGAGATCCCAAATTCAAGTGGTCCTAGGAATATTTCCCTCACCTGGGTATCTGTGGGAGAGGCGGCTTGCTTTCCCCATGAGGTCCTCTTGGTAGATGCTGCCTCCCTCCTTATGTTCTGATGAGAGAAGAGGAAGTGAGTGACGGGGAAGGATTCTGGACCTGATGCAGGCTCTGCCTTCCCAAGATGGCAAGTCTAGGCTTCAAGGGTTGCAGACCCAATTTCTTCCTGTTTGTCCTGATCTTTTCAGGAACAACCCCACCCCCTTTAACTCAAATTCCACCCCACTCACCCCACTGCATTCTGAGTCTTTGCTTCAGCTGTTGGCTTCTAACAGAGAACTCCAAGGCAGTAGCTTAACCCTTGTTTGGGTTGCTCCATATTGTGGGTGAAAAAGGAAGAGTTCATTACCTGGGAGTCTTGGTCTCCTCCACTGTCCTGGGTTCTGCTGACCCACAGGTTGAGCCGTGAAGTCACCACACCTGAGAGTCTCAGGTCATCCTAGAGGTGGGGGGGGCATGAGAGGGGAGAAAGAGAGGGAGAGAAAGAGAGACAGAGACAGAGAGAGAGACAGAGAGACAGAGAGAGAGACAGAGAGACAGAGAGAGAGAGAGAGAGAGAGAGAGAGAGAGAGAGAGAGAGAGAAGGCAGGGCGATGGGAAGGGAAGGAAGGAAGGAAAGAGTTCTGGGTCACAGGGCAACAAAAAGTCTGAGGTTTAAGGATACTGGAGACAACGCATCCAGGCACTTTCAAAAGGAAGCCAGATTGCTACAGGCTCTGCCTCTTTCTCCTGAGTACCTGAATCAGGGCTCTCTCTTTCCCCTTGGCTCTGGCCCAGGCCACACCTGCATATCTAAGGAAAGAATGACTACTTGTCAGGGACCTTGCAGAGTGAATACACAGGTAAACAATGATTTTCCCCTATCTCAGCTCTCACTTAGTACTCGGTTTCGCCCTCCAATAAACATGTCTGATACCGTATATCACAGCTACTTGTGTTGCTACTAGACTATAAGACTCATGAGGGCAAAGACAATGTCTCACCTAAACTTTGTTATCTTGTCCCAATGCCCAAGTAAGTGCTTAATTTTCCCCAAATAACAAACATTTATTATGTCCCTTTGTTCATTTATCCTCACCTAGACTATTGTGGTAGTCTTCTAACTAGTGTCCCTATTTCAAGTTTCTTCCCTGACCAATGAATCCCTCCTCCACAAGGCTGCCAAAGTTCTCCTAAGATATGGGTCTGACCCTGTCACTTTCTGATAAACCCCACTGGCTCCCTGTTGCCTCTAGGGCCATATACAAATGCCCATTTGTGATTGAAAGCTCTTCTCAACATGGCCCCAACCTACCTTCACAGGCTTATCATCATCTTCCCTTTCATGTGCTCTCTGATCCAATCAAACTGGCCTCCTCGGTGCTCCTCATACACAGAATCCCATCTCCTGTCTCTTCCTCCTCACATTGACTGTCCTTCCTCTTCATGCCTCTCACCCCTACCATAGACTCTCCAGTTTTCTTCAAAGCTCAGCCCAAAGGCCACCTGCTACCTAAGGCCCTTCCAGACCCCTGGCCACAGTAAGGTGCTAGCACTTCTCTTCTTCAATCTACCCCAAATTTGTTTTATACATGTATGTTTTAATTCCCATCATAGACTGTGAGCTCCTTGAAGGCAGGAGTTTCATTTTTGCCTTCCCCAGGGCCTAGCACGGGTACCTGATTGGCACGTAGTAGGCAGCTAAATAAATGTGTGCTGATTGCTTTAGTGGTATCTGAGTGACTCTTCAACTCTCACATATGGAGGTTCTATGAAACTGTTGCTTGAACTCAGGAGGACTCAGGGCAAGGACAGTAAATATGTGCAAACATGATGATTTAGATGGGGGGGAATTCCAGGTTCTTCTGTCTGCAGGTGGTATTATTCACATTGGGCCAAACCCTGGAACCCTGCAAAACCTCCCAAATGAGATTCATGAAATAGTTTGGTCTCCTTATCCATACAGGAAAAAACCCAAATGGATGGAGAATGCTTATTGTGCAGACCACAGGTAATCCAGTTGGTCAATAAGCATTTATTAAGTACTTACTTGGGCCACTAGGTGGCGCCATTGTGAGCAGAGCACCAGACCCAGAGTCAAGCAGGCTCTTCTTTGTGAGTTCAAATCTAGCTGTAGACACTTACTAGCCCTTTGATCCTGGTCAAGTCACTTAACCCTGTTTGCCTTAGTTTCTTTATCTGTAAATAAACAACTAGAATGACTGAACAACAAGTGCCTACTATGCGCCAGGCACTATATATAGTAACAGCCAAGATATGGAGAAAGGATATGGAGAATGGTTCCTATTCTCAGGGAAATCATAGTCTAATGTGGGAGACAAGATGCAAACAATTATGTTATATATAAACAAGAAATAAAGATGTTATATATAAATGTTATATATAAACAAGAAATAAAGATGTTATCTATAAACACGAGATATAAATAACACAAATTGGAAATAATCTCAGGAACAAGGTACTAAGACCTTGGTCTGGGTCTGGGAAAGCTTTCTTCTAGAACTTTAGCTGAGCCTTGGAGAAATCCAGGAGGCAGAGAGGAGGAGGGGGAGCATTCCAGGCATGGGGGACGGACAGTGAAAACAAAATTGGATGAACGGTCCACAGAGCTGACCCATCAATAGCTACAGCTCAGACAGATAATGCAGATGGACAAGCTGGACCCAGACCTAAGTAGGAGGAGATTGGGCTGGAGTGCCTTTGGAAATTCATGCAGAATTTTCAATAACTCCCAAGCTTCTCTCTGAGATAAAGGCCTATCTTTTTTTATATTGATATTCTTCCTGAGTATTTGAGCAGTCTTCCTATGCTGCTCTGTGACTGAGTCTTGGGGGGAGTGGCCCTGCCTCAGAAAAATTAAATTCCCCCAAATGTCAATGAAGAAGCACACGGTGGGGACGAGTTGACCCTACTAGGAGATGTAGCATAAAGAAGGACGTGGAAAAATCAGGTTCAGAGGAGCCTAGATTTAAATTTGGAAATCTCAGAGATAATGGAATCCAATGTCTTTGTATTATGGGTGAGGAAATTGACTTGCCTGGGGTTTATTTCACAGCTGGTAAATGTCTAGAAATCAGAATTTGAACCCAAATCTTATTGACTCCCAATCCAATCCTCTTTGCACTTATAGCTTAGTACAATGCCTGACATATATAGTAAGCACTTAATAAATGACTAACCATAGAATGCTGCCTGTACAATGTAGCAAGTGTGGGTAGAACCTGTCCCAACACCCCATGGTGCTGACAGGGATCTAGGTGTTTGGCCAGTGATGGTGTATCTGGGTTGTGTCAAGAGGATGCCTACCCAAGATATACCCAAGATGACTATACTTTGTGTACCAATAATTAGAACGCACAGTCTGATAAAGGATATTCCTTTTGCAAAACCTTGTTAAAAATGTATTCCCTATTCCCCTTCACTCCTGCCTTAGAATCAGTATTGTTCCAGAATATGCAGGCGGCTTGGTTGTCACAGGCATACCACTCCACTTGTGGAGTTGTGAAAGGATGATATTTCCTTCCCAGCCTCCCACTCCAGGAAAGAGCCCAGATGGAGAATCCCAGCATGGACCTTCCTTACCTTCCTGCTCAGAGCTGGCTCAGCCCTGCTATTCCTGGCCTGCTCCTTCTCAAAGAGGCTCCTCTTACTGGCCACTCCAACAGGAGCCACAAAGAACTCAGTCCGGGATGAACCTGGAGACCTGACAGATTCTGATCTCTGGGAACAGAGAAAACAGAAACCTCTCAGTCACCCTGAAGCAACGGTGGAGTGTGAGATGGATCAAAGGATGGGGAGGGATGGAAGGGATAAGGGAGAGGAAGATGAGCTCCAGAAGTGCCAGGGACTTTGGCATAAGTGATACCCCCCCCTTTATTCCTCCAATGTTTTTTTTTTCCCCACCTGTATACCTGGATTGCCCCTGGGTCCCTCCACCAGCAGCTCTAGGATAGGGCCCTGCCCTTCCCCCACATATCTGGGTTTTCTGCCCACTCACCTGTATAGCTGTGTGGTATCTCTCCAACTTCTCCCCTAACTTGACTGTGTTGCTTGGAAGCCTCACACTGGCACTGGGAGGAACAGGAGGAGTAAGTGAGGAGGAGAGTATAGCAAGAAAGAAGAGTTGGTTAGAAGCCCCACCAAGACCAAGTCTCTGTTCTGTGTCCCTGGGAATGGGGGATGGAAGGTGGGGGTTCTGCATCAACTAATCTCTCTCCTTCTGCCTCCCAGAGGGCTGGAACCATTAAGAGTGCTGCTGTGCATCCATCCTGCCACCTGGTGCCGGAGATGGGCACTTGAGGGATTCTATTGATAACTCCCCACCTGAACCTGGAGATGGTATCTGACTCAGCTTCTCTTCATTAGTTCTACGTCTGTTCAAGCAAATCTACTCTGAGAACAATGACTACGTGGGAAAAAACATTGGGAACAAGAGACATTCTTGGGGTGGGAGACCCCCCCCCCCTACTAGAGAAAAGCTAGCTGTGCTCAGCAGACTGTAGAGGAATCTGTTCTGTTTGTACTTGAGTAGTGAAGGGGAGGAAGGGATAAAGGGAACAACGTGTCTTTAGCTTGTTACTTAATGTATGTGCCCATCAGATCGGGAAGTCCTTGAGTGAGGACTGCATTTCCAGCCTCAGACAGGGAGCTTCCTAAGTACAACAATAGGAAAGTCTCCACCAACGTGGAAATTGTCTAAGAATAAAGGATCACGCTCCCCTCTCATGTTGCGTTCCTAACTCTCCATCCCTTAATTCAGGACATTGACAGTTCTCAGTATGGCAAAGTGACTTCCACTGATCTGTCCTTATCCCAAATCCCAAATCCCAGAATACGTCTCCTTGGGGCAGAAAGATGGAAGCTAGAAATGAATGTCTTGGGCAGAACTCAGCCGTCCTACTTAAGGGCTTTTCCTTAACTGTCTCTGAGGCAATTACAAAACCTTCAACTTCCTGTCCCATTCCTGCCCAATTATCCCCAAAGTCCTGTTTTAGACAAGGTCTCTCCTCTTCCCATTTCTGTCTAGTTCTTCTCAAAAATTTCCTTCAGTTGGGGCAACTAGATGGCTCAGTGAATAGAACACCAGCCCTGGAGTCAGGAGGACCTGAGTTCAAATCCGGACTCAGACACTGAACACATTTACTAGCCATGTGACTTTGGGCAAGTCAATTAACTCCAACTGCCCTCCAAAAAAAGAGCAAAAACAAAATTTCCCTTGAGTTGATCTCCCTACTGACCAAAGCTACAGCCCTTCCAGTTTCTTCCTATCCACCAGTCCTAGGGACTGCTGGGCAACCAATTTATGTTCCTCAAGACAGAACCATACTCCCACCTTCAAGCCATAACTTGTCAAGCCCTTCACTAAAGAAAGGAGCAAGGATTCTATCCCAGATAGGACAGAAAGAGCCCTGGGGAAAGAACTTCAAAGCTAAGGAACAAAAGCAAAACAAATGGCAATAAACTCCCGAGAATTCATTGGTTCAAGATGCGCATCAGGTGCCACTTGCATGTCAATAGACAAATTTTCCTTATTCACAGATCTGTGATTGTATCTCTCCTCTGCTCAAAAACCTACAATGGCTCCCACCTTCCGGAAATAGGAAATGAGAAGTCATCTAGCAGAGAAGAAAGAGCACCATGAAAGCATATAGTCTTGGAGTCTAAAGACTGGGCTTGAGCTCTGGCTCTAACAAGTCAGCTTAACAGCTCTCATCCTAAGTTTTTATAATGAGGATGACCATAATAGTGCACTACATGACTCACAGAATTGTGAGGAAATTGTACGAGCCACGATCTGCTATTTAAATATAGACTATTATTACAAATAACCCGCTAGGTGGCGACATAGTGCATAGAGTGTAGGGGGCTGAAGTCCAGAAGATCATCCTCCTGAGTTCAAATACAGCTTAATAATACACTAGCTATGTGACCTTGGGCAAGTCACTTAACTTTGTCTCAGTTTCCTCATCTGTAAAATGAGATGGAGAAGGAAATGGCAAACCACCCTAGCATCTTTGCCAAGAAAGCCCCAAATGGGGGCATGAGCAATCAGACATGACTGGACAATAAAACTATTATAAATAAAAAATACAGATTTTCTTTCAAGGCCTTCTATAAGCTGGCACCACCTTACCTTTCCAGTCTTCTTTCATATTATTCTCCTACACCTTCTGGCTACAAGCCAGGAGCCCCCTGAAGTATTGCACAATCCCAGTTTCCTATGTTTGCTCTCTATTTCTGGAGTACCCTTTTCACCCATACTCCTACCCATCCTTTAAAGCCCAGCTCAGATGGTACCTCTAAATACCCTCCTCCCCTACTTCCTCCAGTAACAATGATAGAATAAAGGATTTAGATACCATCTGACAAGCTGAAACCAAGTGAAGCTAAGTGATTTCTAGACTATAAGCCTGTGAGGGCAGGCATGGTGTCTTGATTAGTCTTAGAACCCTCTTTAAATTCTAGTACAGTGTTCTTGTACACTGCAGGTGCTTAATGAATGCTTGTTGACATTACTGAAGTTGACTCAAAAAGAATTTCAATGATTTCATTAGTGAGAAAATCAGAGAGGGTGCCTAAGAAATATACTTTTCCCTCAAAGTGACATTGGAGAGAACAAGCAGGTCCTCCCCTACACATCGTCGTCTGAACGCACCATTGCTCAGATGCAGGGTGGTCATTCTTGTCATCCCTTCTCAAATTCTATCCAACTTTCAAGGCCCAGCTTATCCAGCCCTTTGCTGCAAGTCCTCCCAGAGCATCCCAGCCTACACTGACCTCTTCCCTTCTGTGACTTCCCTTAAGGTTTATTTGCAGAATCTCTTCTTTATCACTGTGAGCTTTGTCTCTCTATAATGTCCCTGAACACAGGGGTCACATAAGACTTCTCTTATAATCACATACAGAGCCGGGCACCAAAATGTTTGATATAAAAGAGAGGGGCAGACCCTCCCCAAAGCCTTACCTACGGGTAAATGGTGTCTCTGGGTTTTCTCTCCTTGTATTCATCTGAAAAGAGAAAGAAAAAATATTAGTGGGCAAGGAGCCCACACAAGACTCTCCTTAAGGGGTGTGAGTCTCAAACCTTTCCATCCTATTAGCCTACCTCTTATCCCCATTACCTATGCATACTACTTCACTGGAAAGAAAGAAAAACCTAGCCAACTGTTCACAAAGCTTAGTGGAAGATGCAGCTTTCATTGCCTACATCTGCATCCTGGTCTAGAGAGTGAGGCTATAAGCCTTGGTTGGAGCTCAGGCAGTAAGGTGGTGTTGGGGAAAGAATACTGCTGCCCTTACTTCTTACCTTCCAAAGGTGGGTCAGGAAGAGATCTGTGTTACCAGGTAGAAGCTCTGTGTGTGTTGGCGTGGGATAGCGGTCTGTGGTACCAGGTAGAAGCTCTGTGTGTGCTGGGGTGGGGGAGAGGTCTGTGGTCCCAGGTAGAAGCTCTGTGTGTGTTGGGGTGGGGAAGAGGTCTGTGGTACCAGTAGAACCTCTGCGTGTTGGGGTGGGGGAGAGGTCTGTGGTACCAGGTAGAAGCTCTGTGTGTGTTGGGGTGGGGAAGAGGTCTGTGGTCCCAGGTAGAAGCTCTGTGTGTGCTGGGGTGGGGGAGAGGTCTGTGGTCCCAGGTAGAAGCTCTGTGTGTGTTGGGGTGGGGAAGAGGTCTGTGGTACCAGGTAGAAGCTCTGTGTGTGTTGGGGTGGGGAAGAGGTCTGTGGTACCAGGTAGAAGCTCTGCATGTTGGAGTGGGAGAGAGGTATGTGGTAGGGGGTTATAAGGTGGAAATGATCAACAGTTTATTTAGAGGCCATCTGGGAAGTACAGGATATTGAGTGGGATGTGTTATTAGTTATAATTAATTAAAGAATTAGTCATCTAATTACAGATTGAGTTATTAAGCATGCTTATAAATGATAAAATAATACTTTACCAAGCAAAAATTACTAATGATAATACTTGACATTCATATGCTATTCCAAAGTTTGCAAAGCACATTGCAAAATCTCAGTCCCTTAATAAACAGGTAAGGTAGGTACTATAGGTACAACTTTACAGATGTGAAAACTTCATCTTACAGAGGTTAAGTGACATTCTCATAATCACACAGTCAGTAGGTAGAATTTGAACCAGTGTCTCCCCTCATTCTAGGTCTAACAGTCTTGGTACTACCACATACTTTCTCATATGGTACGTCGGGAAATATAAGGAAATAGGCATAGGTTATACAATGAAGTTTATATAGTATGGGGGAGAGGGAGTCGTGGCTTAGGAATTACATGATTGTATGATCCAGTTTGGGAGTCCGGGTCCATAGTTAGGGTGGGAATTGCATGGTGAGGCATAGCCTCATGGAATTGTGGTTCTAGAATCATAGTATCTTGGATTCAGAGTTGAAAGCTACTTTAATAGGACATCCAATCCAACTCCCCCCTTTCATAGAAAAGGAAGCTGAGGCTCTGAGAAGTCCAGTGGCTCGCCCAGGCTCCTGTAGGTGAGCAAGTGTCAAGAGACCGGCTTGAAGCCAACCAGCATTCTACTATACCAAGGTGCCTGGTGTGGGCGACAGTGACATTGCACATGGTGGAGAGATGGGATTTGTTGTTTGTTCTTTGTTTTCAAAGAGGATCAATGACATCATAGGCAGATGTCTTGTGCATGAATTGGATTTCAGTGAGGCAGAGCCGCACAAAGTTGCCAGCCTCACTATCTCCTCCAGGGTTGTCGAAGTGGCAGGACAAAAGTTAAAATGGCCCGGGACCCAATGGTAACCTTGGCGTCTTCCACAGCTGACAAGCCTGCTTCAGCCGCCTCCGTGGCTGTTGTAACACATTGTTCTCATCTGCCCATTCCACCAGGCAAGTCTTCACATGACTATCAGTGTAGAGGCCATGTAGCTCAGCCCTCTCATTTTATAGGTAAGCAAACTGAAACCCATAGAAACCAAGAGATTTCTAGACTGGAGAATCTATGAGGTGGGGGAGCTGCGAGAGGGAGGGAGGGTAGTTGTGTGATAAAGGATAAAGTCAGCCCAGCTCCACATCAGCCACCCCCAAACATGTGATCTGCCTGGTAACTCTGGCCTTCCTGGTCAGGTGTGCCTGCCTGTGTTAGAAAACCCTGTCCTTATCACCTAAGCACCAATTTGACCAGTTAGGACCTCCAGGAGCAACTGATTGCTCGTTTATATTTATCTTATTTCTCTTTTTCCTTTTTTTGGAGGGGGGAAGGCAAGCCAATTGGGGTTAAGTGACTTGCCCAAGGTCACACAGCTAGTAAGTGTGTCAAGTGTCAGAGTATTAGATCTGAACTCTGGTCCTCCTGACTCCAGGGCCGGCACTCTATTAACTGCACCACCTAGCTGCCCCTATTTATCTTATTATTAAAGGGATTCTAGCCTTTCCTACAATCACTCATCTATGTCCCAACTCTCTGCCCATCAGGAAGGTCTTCTTTGACTCTGACCTAACTCTCTTGTGCTATTAAAAGTGCCCATTTTACCCAACTTTATCTACCATGCAAATGGAGACAAGTGGTCTGTAACTCTGGTATAGAGACCTTCTTCTCTCCCCTAACTCTTACCCGAAAGGAGATGGTCCTGGGGCTGGAACGTGTGAGGGAACTGCTGTACATGACCTGGCTTGGAGAGGTCAATTCTGTTCCTGCCTCTTTGCTTGGGATCCTCACCTGGAAGAGAGAACAGAAGATTTGTCTGGTCCTGGAGCACTACTGGACCCCTGCCACAGCTCTTTGAAGCCTTATGTGGATGTTAGCATGGGTCCCTATAGGAACCCTAGACTTAGCGGAGTCCCTATCTGGTGAAGAAAATAAGAAATCATGGAGTTTGAAGCTAAAAGGGAATATAGAGATTATTCCCCATTGGTTTCCTAGTTACATGGTAAAAGAGAGGAGTTCTTTAGGGAGAACAATGTAGGGGAGGGTGGGAAGGCTGTGGTACAGGCTGCTCCACTCTCACCTCCAGCTCAATACTCTTCCAGGGGGACAGTGAGTCACTGTGGGATGACCAACCTCCAGGGCACAGGTAGATTCCAATCATATCAGGCCATTAGGAAGCCCTCTAGGTGAAGGTGCTCCTAGATTACAGGTGCTTCTGGTATCAGGACATCAGGTTGATGTCCCAGACAGAATCAAAGTAGAAATGTTGGAGGGGAGGGAAGTGGCAGCCTCTGAGATAGGCCCATGCTGCAGTCAGGCCCCCTCTGAATTTCTTTGTGTTCCTTCTCCATTTGGATGCTCTCAGTCCATAAGAAACCCCTGTAATCCTCATACTGACTTATTTTAAAATGTAATATAACCTATGTTTTATTGTATTTTGATTTCTTTTGTTTAATATTTCCCAATTTACATTTTAATCTAGTCCAGGGGTTGAACTCAGTGTATTTGATAACTACTCTAAGAAACATGGCGGGGAGAGAATTTTCTAGGCCCAGACCCAGTCAGAGGTGTCTGAAAGGCCTCTAAGGATTCCAAAGGCCTCTGCAGGAGGATGAATGAATGAATGAATGAATGAATGAATGAATGAATGAAAAAGCACTTGGTGATTGCTGTGTGCAAAGTATAGTAATGCTGGTTAAAGTGGGGGTAGGACAGGAAGTTATGGGGTGAAGGTGGAGGGTAGAAAATGGGAGTAAGGATAGAGGTATCACCTACCTGGAGGGTAAAGGGCTGGAAACGAGAAGCCTGAGGTTCTGACTTCCTCTCCTCTTCAGGCCCCTCTGAAGAGGGGGACCTCTCCAAGGCCTCTTTTCTTTTCTGCTCTTTCTTTTCTGGTACATCCCTCTCAGAATCCTTTTGCTCTTGCGCATGAACTGGGGGCTGCTCCAGGTCCCACTTCCCTGAGGCCGTTACTTTTTCCCGAACTGTCCCTTTCTCTGGGGTCGATGTTTTCTCCTGAGCTGATGTTCTCTCAAAAGCCAATGCCCTCTCTCGAGTCGATAACTTCCTTGGGGTTAAGGATTCCTCAGACGCCGACCCTTTCTCTGAAACTAATACCTTCTCTGGGCCTGATGTCTTCACTGGGGTCAACATCTTCTCCCTAGCTGATGCCTTCTTTGGGGCCAATGCTTCCTCAGGGACCAATGTCTTTTCTGGGAATGATGATTTCTCAGAAGCAGATATCTTCTCTGAAGCTGCTTTTTTGTCTGGGGCTGTCTGGTCCTGGTCTAGTGTCTTTGAAGCTCTTCTTCTCTCTGGAGCTGTCTGGTCCTGGACTGGTGTCCTTTCTGGGGCTGATACTGTCGTTTGGTCCAATGTCTTCACATCTTTTGTCTCTCTTCCCTCTGAACTCTTCTCATCTCTGGCCCAAGGGCCCCTCTGATTCTGGCTCAATCTCCGTCTGGGTGGAGGAATCACATCCTTTTGAGGCACTGGGGGCTCCTGGGTTGCTGACCCTGAACTCTCGCTATCTTTTTCCTTCTCTGCCTCTGGCTGCTCCTTGATGGTGGACTGGGAAGCCTCCAGAGCTTGCCGCCGTAGCCTCCGTTCCTGCCTCGTTCTTAGAACTGCCTGGAAATTCTCATCCTCTTCCTCTTTGATGGAGGAATGACGCTTGGGAGTCTCAGCTTCCTCCAGGCTTGGGAGCCTATAAGAGAGGGGGGTTGGGATATTACAGACAACTGGGTCTACTTCTTGCTCCCTAGACATGAACTTCCCTCTCTTGCTTGTGTGTCCTTGCTCCCTATGCTTGGAAAGCCCACCCTCTACTTCTCTGCTAAACTGGACCCTTTGCTGCCTTCAAAGCACAGTTTGGGTGTTTGCTCTTACAGGGAGCCTTCCCTGATCACCCTAATTGTTGGTTTTCTTTTTACAACAACCACCCTGAAGGACTCTGTATTTACTTAGCAGATATTTTTGTATATTCCTATCTGTGCACATGTTTCTCCCTAGAAGAATATAAGCTCCTTGAGGACAGAACTGTTTTTCTCCCTTTTGTATCCCAAGGGCCTCATACAGTGTTTGGTGCATAGTAGGCATGCAAAAAAATCTTGAATTTAATAAAGTGGTTTGGAAGTTATACGATTCCATTGGAAACTGACAACTATAGATTTACTACTGGGAGGGGCCTCAAAGAGCACCCAATTCCTGGTTTTATAGATGAAATTGTAAAACTAGGGATAGACTGGTAAAGTGACTTGTCCAAAGTCAATCAGTGTCATAGCCAGGCCCAGAATGCAGGACTCCTGATGCTTATCCCTGTACTCTTTCTACTACACTGAGATTTTTGTTGTTGAATCATTTTCAGTCATGTCCTACTTTTTGATCCCATTTGGAGTTTTCTTGGCAAAGAAACTGGAGTGGTTGACCATTTCCTTCTCCAGGAAAATGAGGCAAACAGGGTTGAGTGACTCACCCAGGGTCACCCAGCTAGTAAGCATCTAAGGCCGGATTTGAAACTCAGGAACAAGAGTCTTCCTGACTCCAGCCTGGGAACTCTATCCACTGCACCACCTAGCTGCCCCAACAGCAGTCAGCCTTTTGACTTTACTCTTCATTTTCAATTATGGAAAAGAAAGCAGTTTGGGTTAGGATGAGAAGGGAGTCTGGGAAGAGCCTTGGGGCACATTTTCATCACACCAGTCTCATCTTCTTGCTTCCCTCTCTCCTTCTTCAGCTGGGTCATAGATTCTTAACCCCATAGAGCCTGGGATGGAAGGGACCTTAGAAGGCATCTAGTCCAACCTTCTATTTTTAAGATGAAGAAAATGAGGAGCAGAAAGGTCAGTTGCCTTAGACCACACAAGGCAGTAAATGCCACAGAGGGATTTGGACCTGTCTTCAGGCTGCAGTACCAGTCACCTTTCCACTATGATTCAGAGGGAAGCTGACTCCCTGCTCTTCTCCCCCATCTCCATCCATTTGAGCACAAACAAACACATACCTCTCCCCTGTTGGCTGATCTCCATTGTGGGTGACCTTGGGGGCTTCATCATCTGTGGTTGAACTCAGATTTCGGTGACGCCGGCGTCGTTCTCGCTCTTGCTCTTCTTCATCCTCCAATGTCCTTTGCCTTGCCAAGCTGCAGTTGGGAAGAGGGAAACAAGGGAAATGAAAGAGGCCCCAGATCACATGAGGTTTTCAAGTTAACCCAGGTTTTCAGGGTTAGTTACCCAGGGAGAGACCCAGTAATAACTAGTTCACATACAGCAATTGAAGGTTTGCAAAACACTTTAAGCATATTATCTCATTTCATCTGAATTCAGAAGGGAACTTCTAACCCAACCCCTAATTTGACAGAGCAGGAAACTGAGGCCCATAAAGGTTAAAGGTCTTGCCAAGGTAAAAGACATAGTGGCAAAAGCAAAATTGACCCAAGATTCTTTGACTTCAAAGCCAAGGATTTTTCTTCTTGAGCATCTCAGTGAACCTAAAAGGCAAATATTATCCCATTTTACAGATGAGGAAATTGAGGATAGAGAGGTTGACGGTGTGCTCAGGGTCATACAGCAAGCAAGCGTCTAAAGGAGAAGTCAGTCCAACGTCTTCCTGGCCCCAAGTTCAGTACAAGGTCCACTCTCTCACCACCTTTCAAACAGTCTGTGACTATATGTATATTTTTTACTCTAGGGTGATGAATAAAGATAAAATGCTCTCTAGGCTTCCATAGGCATTTCTATCCATGAGTGATCAGGATTGTAGCTACAATAAGGGAACTGACATTGTACTTTACATACAGAGAGCATCTTTGATGAGCGTGGTTAAGTAAGAGACTTGTCTGCAAACCGCAGAATCCCAGATCGCTGGAATGAGAGGAAGCCTCAGAGGTCATCTAGGACAAACATTATGCAGAGTGGAGGAAGCCACTCATGAGAAATAATCCTCAAATCTTTGTTTGAAGCCTCCAACAATGAGGAAACCACCAACTCCCAAGGTGGCGGTCCATTCTAAGTGAAGACAACTCTGACCACCAGGAGGGCTGCCTTCTATTCTCTCAAAGTCTTCTCTTCCCATAAATTTCACCCATTCCTCTGAAAATTGTAACCTCCTGGGACAAATATGACGAGCCTAAGCCTTCTTCTTTATCATAATCTCAAATATTTGAAGGCAGCTATCACGTCCCACCCCGCCCCTCCCACCATACGTCTTCTCAAGCCTGACATCCTCAGATCCTTGTAAATGATTAAGATTAATTCAGTAGGGTATGTACGTGCATGTGTGCACACATGTGTGTGGGCAGGGTTGGTATAAGAAATAATATAGTTTATACTTATCTAGTATTTTTTAGATTAAAAAACACTTTCCTTACAATAACGTACAGTACAAGTAGTGCAAGGATTATCCTCATTTCACAGATGAAAGAAGTAAGTTTCTGAGTAGTTAAATATTGCCCAGCATCACAGAGCTGGTAAGTAGCAGAGTCGGCATTCAGCCTGTCAAGATGCATTTAGGCACTGCGCTAAGAATCAGAGATACAAAGAAAGGCAAAAACTTGGTTCCTGCCCTCAAAGAGCTCACGTTCTAATGTGGGAGACAATTTTTGCTATTGAGCTGTTTCCAAGTCTTTGTGACCCCATTTGGGGTTTTCTTGGCAAAGATACTGAAATAATTTTCCATTTCCTTCTCAGGTTTATATTAAAGATGAGGAAACTGAAGCAAACAGAGTGAAGTGACTTGCCCAGGGTAACACAGCTACTAAGTGTCTCAGCCTGGATTTGAACTCATGAAGATGAGTCTTAATGATTCCAAGCCCAGTGTGCCCCAGGGGAGACAATATGTAAGACATAGACATAGTAGATGGAAGGTAATCTGAGTGGGAAGGCACTAGAAGCTTGTTCTTTTTTCTCTGACCCCTGGATCTTTTACCTCTCTAATCAACTTTCTTTTTACTCTGTGATTTTACAAAAATCCTCTCTAAAATGGGAGATGATAGTGCAGGTGAGTGGACCTTGATAGTGCATCCAGGAGGAATTTCCTCAGAAGGAAAGTTTCCTCTAGGAGGAGGCTATCCAATCCCCCTCGGAGAAATTTCACTAGAATATTGTCTAGCATCCTGTTTTTGCTAGGTTACTTTTTTTTTTAAATCAAAGTCTGGAACTTTATATTCATTCAGATTAAATTTAATCTTATTAGAATCACTCTATTGTTAGAGCTTGTCGAGATCCTTTGGTATCCTGACTTGGTCATTCAACATGCTATCTTTTTGTCATCTAAAAACTGGGCAAGCGTGCCAACTATACCTTTATCCAAGTTATGAGAAAAATGTCAGATGGCACTGGGCCAAAGAAATATTCCTTGCAATACTCCCCTGGAGACTCCAAGCAGACATTGACCCACCAATGATTACTTGTTGAGTCCTGTCGCCAAACATTTACTGCAATCTCACCCAGAACACTACATCTTGTCTATCAGGACACCCTAAGAGTTTCTATCAAAATGCTCGGCTGAAATCTAAGTATACTCAATTTACAAAATTCCCCTCATTTACCAGTCCAATAACCCAGTCTCCAAAAAGGAGAAATTAATATAGTCTGATGTGGACTGTTCTTGATTAAATCTATTGGGTTTTAACGACCACTGTTTCCTTCTTCATTTTTAAACTTTATTTTTGTTCTGAACATAAATGCCAAAAAAGGGGGCCTTTCCAAGTATAAAGTAGAACAGAAAAAAATAGCATTTATACATAAAAACTACAGATCTCTCTTACATGCAGCTTGTTTTTCTTTTTAAATATCTAAGTTCAATACCTAATTTTCAAAACTATCCTTCTTGTCTATGCTTCTCTCTGGCATTTCTTTTGTTCTCTTCTCTGTGTTTATTTTTAAGATGCTTCATCAATCCTTTTTATTCTTTCTTTTCTACTCCTTCCACCTTTTTTGTTATCTTTATCACTCCTCACCCTCCCACCCCATCCCACCTCCACTAGAAAAAGAAAAACAAAAACCTCATAACAATATAATCAAGCAAAACAAGTCCCCAAACTGATCCCATTTGAAGATGTGTATAATATTCTGTATATTTATTTAATTTTATTTTTTCTCAATTACACGTAAAGACAAATTTTAACATGTGTATTTTAAAATTGTAAGTTCCAGATATTCTCCCTCCCCCTTTTTTATCCTCCTTGAGAAACCAAGAAATTTGCTATAGATAAACCATGTACAGTCATGCAAAATGTATTTCCATATTAGACATGTTGCAAAAGAAAACAGAACAAAAAGAAAATGAAGACTTTTTTAAAAAAGTATTTTTTTGATCTGCATTCAAACTCCATCAGTTTGTGTTTTTTTCCATCTTGAGGTGGATAGTACCCTTCACCATAAGTCCTTCAGGATTATCTTAGATCATCATATTGCCAGAAATAGCTAAGTTATTCACAGTTGATCATTATACAATATTACTATTACTACATACAATGTTCTCTTGGTTCTGCTAACTTCACTTTGCATCATCTCATATAAGTCTTCCCAGGTTTTTTTTGAAAACATCTTGCTTATCGCTTCTTGTAGCACAATAGTATTTCATCACAATCATACGCGGCATCTTGTCCTCATATTCTGTGTCTTGAGTTTATCATCTTTTGGTCAAGAGATATATCATCATCTCTGGAATAATAGCTGGTTATTGCAACAATCAGAGTTCTCAAGTCTTTGAGGTTGTTTTTATAATACTGTAATTATACAAATTCTTCTTATTCAGTTCACTTTACTCTGCATCCGTTAACACAAGTTTTCCCAAGTTTCTCTAAAACTGTCCAATTTGTTATTTCCTAAAGCATAATAACATTTATTTTATTTTATTAATCTTTATTGACTTGTTTATTTACTTTTAGTTTACAAGATTAAGTTACAGAATCCCTTGAGTTTCAGATTTTCTCCCCTCCCTTGTCCCCTCCGCCCCATGGTGGCGTACCATCATGTATGGAATCTGCAAACACTTTCCCATTTGTTGAGGCATTGTAACCAATGGAGCGAATAATGGGGGAAAAAAAAGAAACAGAACCAAACATGGAAAAGACCAATAGCATGTGTTGCTTCAGTCTCCATTTAAACTCTGGTCTTTCTAGATCTTTCTCTGAGTGTAGATATCTCTT
>CM053593.1:83692115-83739479 GCA_028646575.1 Pseudocheirus occidentalis
ACCATAGCTGTTCAACCATTCCCCAATTGATAAGCATCCCCTAAGTTTCCAGTTTTTTGCCACAACAAAGAGAGCTGCAATAAATATTTTTGTACATATGGGTCCTTTTCCCACTTCTGTGATCTCTTTGAGATACAACCCCAAAAGTGGCATTACTGGGTTGAATGGTAAGGCATAATAATATTCTATTGCATTCATATAACAATCTTTTTTTTACAGTTCCCCAAATGATGATCAGTCCCTTAGTATCAAGTTCTTTGATATAGTACTAAACTAGATGATATAAATAATTTTGTACAGAGAGGTCCTTTTCCTCTTTTACTTCCCAGTTCCAACTTCTCACAAATGTCCTTAAGTACGTGTTCTCATATTTTGCCAGAAATAAAAGATGGACTCACTACTTATAGTTCAAGACTTCATGGGGTTGTGTATTGGAACTGGAATCAGGAAGACATGAGTTCAAATCCACCATGGATATTTTCTAACTATATGATGCTGGAAATTTTTAAAAATTCTCTCTGCTTCATGTTTCTCAATTGGAAAATGAGAGAGTTGGACTTCATGACTGAGGTCTCATCCAAATCCAGGTCTATGATCCAATAACTGCACAAATTACTTACCCATTGTTACATGAGAAGATAAGTAGTAGAATCAGGATTTGAACCCAGGTCATCTGATTCCAAGTCAAATCAACAAATATTTTTTAAATACCTCCCCCCTTGTGCAAAACACTAGGCAAGGTACCAGGAAAGATATAAAGTTAGCTAAGACATGGTGCCTGTTTTCTTGGAGTTTACAGAGTAAGAGAATGAACAGGGGAAGGGGAAAGAGGAAGAGGGGGGAGGAGGAAGAAGAGGAGAGAGGTGAGGAAGAAAAGGAGAAAGGAGGGGGACGGGAGCATATGTGAGATTTATATAGCACTTGAAGGTTAACAAAGCATTTTACTCATACTATTTCATTTCATATGACAATCCTGAGAGGTAGGTACTACAAAACAATATAATATAGAACCTAAGCTCCTTCAGGACAGGGACAGTTTTCTTTTTCTTTTTGTATTCACAGCACTCAAGACAGAGCCTGAGGAACGGTGCATGATTAATAAACACTTGCTGAATGAATGAATTGCTATTTTTACAAATAAGACACTGAAATTTAGAGAGGGTTAGTGATTTTTCCAAGGTCCCATAGCTGCACACAATAGTACTCATTAATTGCATTAAAGAGTTACTTTAAAAAAAACCGGCTATGGGGGTAGGGAAGTCATTAATAAATAGGGTTGCAGGGAGGTTTCCTGAACAAGATGATCTTTGATTTGGGCTTTAAAGAAGATAGAGGAATTCAACTGCCATAGAGCAGTGGTGCTCAGTTCCTCATGTTGTAGTGACCCCTAACCATAAAATTATTCTCGTTGCTACTTTATAACTGTAATTTTGTTACATCTGATAAGCAGGATGTATTTTCATTGTTACAAATTGAACATAACCCACAGGTTGAGAACCTCTGGCATAGAGGGAAGGGAGGGAATCCTAACCATTAAAAACAGCCGGAGTAAAGATACGGAGGTATAAGAATGCAATCTATAATTTTGTGGGGACAGAGAGTTATCCAGCTTGGCTGGAATAGGAAAGTAATTGAATTACATGAGATAACATTAGAAAGTGAGGGTAGATATAGGTCATGAAGGGCTTTGAAAGTCAGGCAAAATAGTCTGAACTCTATTTGGGAATCATTTGGAAGCCACTTATAATGTTTCTTAACAGAAAAGTAACATAACCAGATTATTTTCATAAGAAAGATTATTCTAGCATCAATATGAAAAATGAATTGGGGAGGAGGAACAAGATATATGGGGGGAACCTATGAGAAGAGTATTGTGTCTACCCAAGTGGGTAATTATTAATGGTTGAACTGGAAAGAGAGCCTAGAGAGGAGGGGGCAGGTATAAGAAACATTTCTAAGATAGAATTGACAAGACCTGGTACAGAAGATGGGGTGTGAGAGGAGAGGAAGAGAGGAAGATGTTGAAAACCTGGAGTATATACAGAAGGTAAATACAAGAACAATGACAGGAGATTGGGCCACATGTTGATCAGCTAAAGGAATAGGGAGGGTTAGCCTAGAAAATTCAAGATTTGGGGGTGGGGTGGTGAATGGGGCTTGATAATGACTGTTACCATTTATTGGTAGTTAAGTAGAGAAGTGAATAGAGCGCTTGACCTGGAGTCTGGAAGACTTGAGTTGAAATCTTTCCTCAGATACTTAGCAGATGTGTGACCCTGGGCAAGTCTCTTAACATCCATCTGCCTCAGTTTCTTTGTCCATAATATGGGGATAATAATAGTATCCACCTCCCAGGGTTATTGTGAGGACAAAATGAAATAATATTTGTAAAGTGTTTTACAAACCTTAAATTATTATATAAATGTGCTAGCCTGATCTATAATAAGTGTCTAAGGCAAGATTTGAACTTAGTTCTTCCTAACTCCAAGTTCCACATTCTAGCCACTATTCTCCACTGTAACTACCATGATGATTGTCATCAATTATTTGGTCTGTCAAATGGTAGAAGCAGGACTGACTTTTTCTACTTGCCTCCAGAGGGCAGAACAAAGAGTAATAGGCAGAATTCCAGAATCAGATTTTTGTTTCTATGTAAGAGAAACCTTTCTAAGGATCAGAGCTGTCCAAAAGCAGAATAGGCTGGTGCTTTGACATAGTGGGTCCCACATCTTTTCGTGCTGTCCACAATGATAGCATAAGAGACTAAGTGAAAAGCTTTGTTGAAATCTAAGTATCACATGTCTATAAGCATTTCTCCAATTATCAACCTAATTCTTGTCCAAAAAAAAAGGAAATAAGGCTATTCTAACATGATCTGTCCTTGATAAATCATTTAGGGTTTTAATACTAATAGCTCCCCCTTTTAAATGCTCACAAACCATCCCTTTAGTAAAGTACTCTGGAATTTTGCCAGGCTAAAATAAGTGATCTCACTGCAGATTTTGAAGCCTTAGATTAATGACCACTTATTGGGAATGAGGTAAGAAGGAATCCTCTTCATGTTGACCCAGGTCATGTCTGAAGGTCCTTCCAAGTCCAAGATCCTGATTTAAGACAATCCAAAGTTTATAAACATGGGATAGTGGATGAAGCATGCTCATATGGATAAAAGCCATAGACCAGAATTGGGATTTCAAAGGAGGAACAGCTTAGAGAGAGAAATAATAAGTTCATTTGGGGATATGTTGAGTTTGAGGAGCTGATGAGACATCCCAGTAGAGATGTCTTGTAGCCGGTTCAGGATATGGGTCTGGAGTTCAGAAAAGAGATCAGGACTGGTGATTTAGATTTAGGAGTCATCGGTATTAGGGTTGGTAGCTGAAATCCTGGGAGTCAATGAAAGTCTCCAAGGAAGAGAGTAGGGAAAGAGAAGAGAAGAGGGACAAAGACATAATTAGAACTGGTAGGAAAATATGATGTTTTTGAAGCTAGGAGGAGTGATTACCCAAAAGGGGTGGTCAACATTGTTAAAAGTTGGAGAGAAGTTAAGGAGGATATGGGTTGGGGAGGGGAAAGACCATTGGAATTGGCAATTAGGAGGTTATTGGTGATTTAAAAGAGCACAGTTTTGATAAAGAGCAGGAGTCAGTTTGCAAAGGGTTGTAGATAGTGAGATAAAAAAAAAAACAACCAAAATAAAACTTTTTCAAGAAGTTAAGGGATTGGAGTGGCTAGGTGACGCAGTGAATAGAGCACCAGCCCTGGACTCAGGAGGACCTGAGTTCAAATCCAACCTCAAACACTTAACACTTGCTAGCCATGACAAGTCACTTAACCCTAATTGCCCTGCCTTCCCTCCTCTAAAAACAAAAACAAGATACATGGTGGGAAAGGGCAAGATGATGGGAAGAGGCTCCTAGAGGAACCAGGAGGGAACAGAATCAAAGGAACAGGTGCAGGAATTAACTTGAATAAAGAGTAGTGATAATAGTTCCTTTTGAATTTATTGAAGGAGAAGAGAACATAGTAACGCAAAAAAAAATTGAAGGAACAAAGGATCAGAGACTGAGCAAACTCACAGGTAGATGATTTTTTCTTTTTCAGTTTTCTTTTTTATTATGAACTTGATAATCATCAACACACATGAATATTTCAGTATGCAAAGGACTAAAAAAGTCACAATAACCTCATTTTGACTCAATTTTCTTATCTATAAAATGGGAGTTAGAATAATAGCGCTTATTTCCTCGGGTTATTGTGAGGTTAAAATAAGATTATGTATGTAAAGAGCTTTGCAGACCTTAAAGCACTTTACAAATGCTAGTTATTATATGAAACCATAAACTATGGTTACGTAGCTTTTTTTAAATGTGTATTAAATTTAACACAATAGTAACACAATGACATTGCTTGTGCCATCTGCTGAATATTTTTCTCCTATGTATTTTAACAATTTTTTATGGGGTGGTTGGTGGTACAGTGAAGAGAGCACTGGCCCTGGAGTCAGGAGGACCTGAGTTCAAATCCGGCCTCAGACACTTAACACAAAAACTAGCCATGTGACCTTGGGCAAGTCACTTAACCCCAATTGCCCTCCAAAAAAGCAAAAAAAAAAAAAGAATGCTTTATTAACGTTTCCTTCTTTCCTTCCTTCCTTTTCTTTCTTCTCTTCTCATTTTTATTTTCTGTCTCCTTCCTTTTCTTTTTTGTTTCTCTTCCTTCTTTCCTTTCTTTTCTTTCTCTCTTCCCTCCCTCAATTCCTCCCTCCCTGCTTCATTCTTTCTTTTTCCTTCCTTCCTTTCTTTTTCTTTTTTGCTTTCCAGGCTCAGTCTCAGTGAAATAAAAAGTTAGGTCATTTGTTGGAGGTGGTTGTGCATTAGGGAGGGGGAGCGCTAGTTGGAAGTAAGAATTGAGAAGAAAGTGTTTGGAAGTGCCCCTGTGGGCCATGAGCTAAGGAACTGATAAAGGAATAGTAGAAGGCCCAGTCAGTACCTTCGAGGTCCCAGCTAAGATCATATGCCATGAATTTCTAGTGGGTGAAGGCCAGTGCTTTTCCATTGCCTCACACTGCCTCTGATGTAGAGGAAGAGGAGAAAATCAAACATAAATAACACTATCTTGTGTTGCACTCACTGCCAAGAAAGGCTGCTGGAGTCCAGAGGAGCAAGAGGTCACTGAAGGCTGAGCAGGCTCAAGAGAGGTTTGGGGGCCATAGCATGGAAGAAGGACCTGAATGGGTCTTTGGGACTTTGAGAAGCAGAGATGGAAGCATGGGGGTGAAGAGAATATTCTGGGGCACGCCTTTTCCATGGCATGTTCAGATCAGAGAGATAAGGCAGAGGTCAGGGTGGAAAGTCTTTCTTCAATTTCAGGCTACAGGATTGGGGTGGAAGTAGAGGGGGGAGAGAAAGAGACAGAGAGAGAAACAGAGACAGAAAGAGAGAGGCAGAGAGAGAGACAGAGAGAGAAAGAGAAAGAGACAGAGAAACAGACAAAAAGAGAGACAGACAGAGACAGACAGAAAGAGAGAGAAAGAGAAAAAGAGACAGAGAGATGGAGAGACAGAGACAGAGAGAGACAGAGAGAGGGAAAGAGAGACAGAGAGAGAGATAGAGGGAGAGATGGAGAGACAGAGACAGAGAGAGAAACAGAGAGACAGAGAGAGAGACAGAGACAGAGAGAGAGAGACAGAGAGAGAGAGAGACAGAGAGAGAGCCATGAACCGTCATGGGAGTGGAGTTCTAATCCAAGGACTATCCCTACCTCACTTTGAGCAGGCAGTCACATTGTCTTTCTATATCTGGGAAAAAAGGGTTGGAGGGAACTATCGAGGACCCTTCCTTAGAAGCAGTTACATGACTCTGTGGGTCAGAGAGCTAGACCCGGAGTCAGGAAGGCAGGTTCAAATCCCATCTCAGTCACTGAACCTCCCACAGCCTCAGTGTCCTCATCTATAAAAATCAGGATAATAATAGCACCTAGATAAAATGAGATCATCTTTAAGTTACTTTGCAACTTTTAAATTAGATGCTAACTGTTAAAAATAATAATAGCTTAGACAGCTATATAAGGTCTAGCTATTAATAATACAGATGGGGAAACTGAGGCTGAAAAGATTAAGTAACTTTGCCAGGGTCCCAAGCTAAGTATTTGAGGCAGGATTTGAAACTCAGTCTTTCTGCCTCTGAGTCTAGCTCTGCATCATCACTGCCATCATTGTCAAGCTCTTACATACTATGATAGGAATGCTATGCTCTTCTACATATTAAGTTTGCCAGGCAATGGAAGCATAAAGAAAAAAATTAAACAGTCCTTACATTCTATCTATACATTCTTTATATATAGACACCCCCATCCCATTGCTTGCTTACCGCAGGGTACACCCAGACAGTAACTCCCTCTCAGCTTCCTAGGGACTCAGACCAAATATGCAGGCCTTTTTCAGCTTACTGTCTTACCTGCATCAGAATTCTGTAATAATATGGGGAAATCAGAGCAACCCGGGTCATCTAGAGGTCATTCTGTCCCTCCTTCTACCCTGAAACAAAAAGCTTCTACCTCATGTCGTGGAATCTGCCTTCAAAGTTCTCCCATCGTTCCAGGAAGGAGCTGCTACCGCTCTTTCCTTGGGACATGGCTCTCTTCCTCTCCCTCTTTCTTTCCTCTGACAGCCAAAGAAAGGTTTCCTAAGTCTAGACTCAACCCACTCCCCTACAGCTTGGATTCATCTCTTCTTGTCCATTTCAGTGGCTGGACATGGTCACTATCATCTCACCCCCATTAAGCACTTTACATCTGAAGGGTCCTTCAGGGTTTGCCACGGGCTTTCATCCCCAGTATCTCTCCTTGCCTCCTTACACCCACCCTGTGAGGTAAGCAATTAGTGACTTTGGGCTCTGACCCACCGAGGCAGGGAGCTCCTGGTGAGGACATTCCCTCTACCAAACCAGACTGACAACTTCTCTGCAAAGGTAGGTGCTTCAGTGGATAGAATGCTGGACTTGGAGCCAGCAAGACCTGAGTTCATATCCTGCCTCAAACCTTTATTCATCACGTGACCTTGGGCAAGCCATTGCTCCTCCTTTGCCTCACCTATAAAATCAGGATGATAATAATATCATCTGTCTCAAAGGGTTGTTGTGAGATCATATTTTATATACTCACACACATATATGTACACATACACATGTGTGTATACATGTTAATATCCCCACTTTACATGCGAAAGAACTGAGAATCAGGGAGATTGTGATATGCCCAGCTAGTAAATATCTGAGTCTGGACTTAAAAACCTAATTTTCTGTCTCCTAGTGCGGGGCTCTCTTTATTACCCCACAACAATCCTTCTTGGGACAAGCCATCCCTTTCTATATCCCGGGAGACAGGAATTAGGTAAGGTTCTCTTAAGCCCTGTTGCTGAGTCACTTGTCAGTCGTGTCTAACACTTCATGACCCCATTTGGGCTTCTCTTGGCAAAGACACTGGAGGGATTTGCCAGTTCCTTTTCTAGCTCATTTTACAGATGAGGAAACAGAGGCAAACAGGGTTCAGTGACTTAGCCAGGGTCACACAGTTAGTGAAGGCTAGGCCCTGGCGGTGAAGACTGATGGACTGTTGCCTCCCTTGGACCCCTTGGTTTCCACTGAGGCAAGGACCAGATCTATATACCTCTTTCTGCAACAGGCCTAGCTGAGGGTCAAATGCCCAACAGAAACATTCCTCTAACAAGATTTTGAGCTATCCTTCAAAAGCATGAAAGATTATTAATGCAGCTTTCAAAACCAAGCTAGAGGGATGGCTAGGTGGTGCAGTGAATAGAGCACCGGCCCTGTAGTCAGGAGGACCTGAGTTCAAATCCAGCCTCAGACACTTAACATTTACTAGCTGTGTGACCTTGGACAAGTCACTTAACCCCAATTGCCCTGCCCTCTAAAAAATTTAAAGTAAATGTTTAAAGAAAAGCACCAAGCTAGAACTTTCAGATTAGTACAAACCTGGGAAGAATCTTCTCCATTGTTTGCCTTCTTTTCTCCAGACTAAGTAATTCTTAGTTCCCTGGACTTGTCCCAGAGGCTCCTTTCTCAGCCACCAAGTCCCTTTCCCTGACCGATTCCTGCTAAGAGGTGTTTCTCAGGCCAGAGGTCAGTGCTCAATCTAGGAAGGACATTAACATGCTGGAGAGAAGGAAGACAGCAGGACAGTGAGAGGACCAGAGAACATACCACTGGAGGATGGGTTTTAGGAACTGGTCAAATTTAACATAAAGAATACTTGGGAGGACAAGACAGCTATCTTCCAAGGCCTTGAAGGCAGGGGAAAGGGGAAAAGGGATTAGATTGAGTTTGCTCAGTCCCACAGGGGGGCAATGAATGGAAGAAGCAAGGAGGCAGATTTTGGCTCCTTAAAGGAAAATCTTCCTAAAATTGGAAAATATCCAAGTGTGGCATTAGGAGGTAATAGGTTCCTCATCACTGGAGGGGAATTGTATTTGAGTTTCAGTAGGTCTAGATGGCCTCTGAGGTTGCTTTCAACTCAGATTCTGAGATGAGACTTCCCCTCGCGAACAGAATGGACTGTGTCAAGAGAACACTCGCTGTCCAGGAAGTCACCTTTACAAGACTGAGCTGGAGTAGAGCCTTCAAGGCTCCTAGACCCTGAAAAGCCGCCCTTGTCACAAGCTCTCCTCCCTCACTGAAGCCTCCCCTGGAGCCTTATATGGTAACGGCTTCTTGTCGATCAGAGCTTAAAAACGAATCACTGCTAGGCCAGTTCTAGGCATTCAGGCTCAGGACATCTGCAGCTCCTAGACTCCCTAGACACTGTTTTCATCACTCATCCAGGGGTATTTGCAGAATGATAAATACCCTTCCCTTCTATGAGAATATGAGCACCTTGATAAAAAAAAAAGTAAAAAGAACCTACAGAGACAAAAATATTTCCAGCAGTTCTTTTTGTGGAGGCAAAAAATTGGAAATCAAAGGGAGGGATGGAGCAAAATTTAGAACTCAAAATTTTGTAAAAAGTAAATGTTAAAAATTGTCTTTACAAATAAATAGAGAAAATAAAATACTATTAAAATGGATTAATTAGTTTAAATATATGAGCACCTTGAGGGCAGGAATGGCCTTTGATCTTTTATTTGTACTTCCAGCACTTGGCACAAAGCTTGGCACATGGTAAGTACTTAATATGTTGCTGTGGTGGTTTTTAATTTATCCACTTCCCTTCTGTGTCCAGCTCTGAAATCATTTGGCTCCCTTCTTCTCTCTCCTTCCTAGCAAGATGCCCACCCCAATGAAAAGTGTAATGCCAAGGATGATGCAGATAGCTGTAGATCTCGGAATAAAAGAACATGCTAAAACTCTAAAACCTTGCTGTGCCTCAGCTACATCAAGTGGGGACATTGGAGGAGATGCTCTCCAAGTTGTGTGCATCTGGCTCAGCGGATAGAGTCCTGGGCCTAGAGTCGAAAAGACCTTAGTCAAGTCCCATCTCAGACATTTACTAGGTCTGGGATTTTGGACAAATCACTTAGCCTCCAAACACCTCAATTTTCTTAACTGTAGAATGGGAATAATAATAGTACCTACTATTATTAAGGATCCAATGAGATAATATTTGTCAGGTGCCTTGCAGACCTTAAAGCATTATATGAATATTGTTGTTGTTGTTGCTGTATGAGGTCACTTAAGGCTATTAACAAGCTAAGTCTGCCTCTAAAGGGGGTGAAGAAGCAGGAGACCAGACACATCTGGCTGCCAAATTAAGACTGCCAGGCAGGCCCCAGTCTGGGGAAATAAATCAGGGCAAGACTTGCGCTCCCATCACAATATTTAGGCCAATGATTAACCCAGAGCCTAGAGTGCTCTGTGCCAGCCTCTCTCGGTTCCCTTTATTACCCCCCATGGCCCAGCCTGGGCTTCTCCTGCCAAGGTGAGAAGGGAAGGAGGGGCAGAAATAGAGCAATAGGGCAACAAGCAGGAACAAGGAGAAGATGTCCCCTTCATCCACAGCCAGGCCTTGCTGGAACGTGAGGCTGTGTTGTCCTCCCAAAAGCCACTTTCCCAAGAATGCTGAATGTTCTCCAGCCTCTCCGGACCCCTTCCTGCTCCAACCAGTCCCAAAGACTCAGTCTACCTTCTGAGACTATCCCCACAGAGTCCTCCTTAGGCTCCCCAGCAACTGGCATAAGATAGTGATAAAAATATTGGGCTAGGAGTCAGAGGACCTGAGTTTGAATCCTGACTTTACTACTTACTACCTATGTAAGCTTGAGTAAGCTTACATTTTATTTATTAATTTAATATTTACAGGTCTCAGTTTTCTCATCTGTGAAAAGGAGTTGATCTCTCTAATTCAATTTAAAAAGCATTTATTAAGGCCCCCTCTATCTCTAAATTTATGACCCAGTTGGCAATTAATATCTGAAGATGCGGCTAAGACCTGTGTCCAGCTCCAGGGTAGTTTCCCCCTAGTCCTCTCCCCAAATAGGCTTGGACTATGGTAACACTTGCCCCACCCTCAGCCCTGCCCCACCCAGCAAAGAGCTGGGGGCCCTCAAGAACAAGAGGCTCAAGTTACGGTGATAGGTGACTCACAGATGCTTCCCACAACTTGTTTTTTAATACAAGAAGCTTCTGTCTGCCCTAGGTGTCTCACAGGGGTGACCATGGTCCACCTGCAGCTGCCACTGCCCAGAGTGGGCTGGCTCCAGGAGGGGACCTAATTCCTTAAGGTAGAACAAGGCAGAGTTAAGCATAAGGGACTGCTAAGCTTGTTATAAGGAAGGGATTCCTGAGCATTAGCCACATTCTGGGGCATGGAACTTTAATGGAACCAAATGGCAGCCTGAGAACAAAGCTGGGCCTCACCCCAACCTTTAAAAGTCCCCATAAGTACATACACAAGGGCTATGTGGTAATTGGAAAATATTGGACTCAAAGTCCAAGTACCTCGTCATGGTTATGCTACTAACTATGACCTTGGGGCAAGTGACAATTTCTCAGGTCTCAGTTTCCTCATTTGTAAAATATGAGTTATACTAAATAACTTTTAAGGTTCCTTTCAGCTTCAAATACTAAAAATTAAAGTTATTTTACATCTTTAGAGCAGCAATCTCTACATTATAATATGAGAGTAACTAGTGCAAAACTCTGAGTGGTTTTTTAAAACTTTGGTGTTGTATAAATCAAAGTTATTAGTATTTTTCATAAATATATTCACACATGGAACACAGAATAATGGAAAAGTCATTGAAATGGAAGTCAGGAGACCCGGGTGCTTGTCCTGAAAGTGCCATTAATTAGCTGTGTACATTTAGATAAATCCTTTAACTTCTCTGGACCTTCGGCTCTTTATTTGGAGAATGAAGAGTTTGCACTAAATGATCTCCAAGAACCCTTTCTGACTTCAACCTTCTAGCATTCCTTTTCTGTATATATGCACAATGAGTCACTACTTTCATGCACATTAACATATAGAGGCAGTGAGAGACAGAGAGACAGAGACAGAGAGACAGAGACAGAGAGCCAGCCATATGCTGACATATACACAGAGTCCAAGGCCATGGTCCCACTGGCCACACCCTGAGCACAGCCCTTTCCTGGGGCATCTCCACCAGCCCTGGCAGGCAAGGCCCCTTCTCTAGAGAGCTGGCTTCTCTCCTTTTGGGCTCACTGCCAGGATTAGGCTGGGAACTCCTGCTCTCCCACTTTCTAGAGCCCACCAGGCAGCACCTGTATTAGACGTTAGGAGTTTCTGCCTGGTAAGGTTAATGAGGAAAAGGGGTTGGAAGGGGTCTCTGAGGTATTTGATCACATATGAATTAGGGTCCTAAATTCAGTCTTAACTATGTTATTTGGAGGGAAGGTCCTGACCCTTTCTGGGCCTTGACCACCTCTGCCCTGAGACCTTGTGGTATGAGGATGGAGAGAAAAAGAAGTATACCATGATAAATTTCTAAAAGAAATGAAAAAGTCAGACTTGACTAGGGAAGGGAACTGGGAACCAGACAGAACTACCCCCTGTCATCTTCAGTGACTAACCTGAACCTACACTGACCCCCCCACACCCTCAACATACACATCGACTTCCATCAGTCTATTTCTGGCTATAGTCCCAGGATCTGGAGGACTCCAGTTCTGCCTCTGATGCTATATCACTGTGTGACCTTGGGTAAGTCATTTACAATATATAGGTCTTAGGTTTCCAGCCTTGAAGTGGGAAGGAACATGCAGATTAGTGATATGACTGAAGTGAAGGTACTGTATATAACTCAGCAATGTCGGGGGGAGGGAGGGTAGGGAGGAAGGGTGGCATTATAGACCCAAAAAAGGTTAGGGAATCCATTGTCCATGCTTTTTCTGGCTGGAAATTCATCTGAGCTCTCTGACCCTGGCATGACTTTCATAATCAAATGGTTAAGGTGTTGAGTCCTCTTGCCTTTTCCCCAGGTAGACTGAAACCTAACCTGGAGCATGGATAAGCTTCTAATCATATGCCAAAGCTATGTTATCTTCAAGAGAGGTGAGAGACAAAGTATCTATCTCCTAAAACACACACACACACACACACACACACACACACAGTGGGTCTCTGCTTTTGGTCAGCATGTGTCCTAAACAGTGGCACTTATCTAGCTCCTGGATTTATAATTTTCATAGCATCACTGTGTTCTGTCCAGGACATGTCAAAATGAATGGGATTTCACTCTCTGTAATAAAGTACCACCCTGCAGCAAATCAAGGCCAGGAAGTCTAAATAACAGGGACATGGCCCTCCAACCTCCTTTCACAGACTTCCCCCTTGCTTGCATCCTTCTTAGAAAACTTTCAGACCACTATGCAGGAGGATGGGGAGCTTGGCTCAGCCTCCTACAGCCTCCAGCCCCTGGGACCAAAACCATAATGGGAGGGAAGACAAGCTACTTGAAGAAAACCCAGGATGGGTCCCACGCTCACATTGAGAGGACCTAAAGTTCAGGGGAATCCCAGTTCTGCTTTCCAGATGTGAGCCTGCAAAGCCTGGAAGGAGGAAGCTACAGGGCTATGTGGGAGTGTTACGTGTCATAGGGCAAATTACTTTACATTTCATCTCTATAAAATGAAGGATTTGGATTAGATCTTTTAAGATCTATCCAGCACTGATTGCTAGGATTTTTCTACTGACTACCCAGGCAGGGCAACACAGGGCGCCAGGGAGAGGAGACACTTGACCCAGTCTGCTGGATCCGCTAAAGTGTGAAAGGGAATCTTTTGTTCAACTCCTAATTCCCATCCGGAACTCTGGCTGAGAAAGGAATAAATAAGAAGAGACAAAGTGCTGGGGGCACCTTCTACACCCTGGAAACTTTGGCCTTTCAGGGAGGCAGGATTCCCTGACCCATTTCTCCATAGATCTTTCCCTCTCCCCAGTGCCACTCACCTTGACAGAGCTGACCAATTCTTCCTCTTGATAGACATTGTCCCTGAGGAGCCTCGTCCAGCCACAGCACCCTCCTCCTCCTCCTCTTCCTCCTTCTATTTGGCTCCAACCACCTCCTACAGGTATCCAGTCTGTGCCTCGCCTCACCTGCTCCTGGGTTCCTCCTCCTTGCACCAACCCAGTGCCCAGGTGAATCACATGGTCCCTTATCTCACCCCCCGCGCGCTCAGACACCCCCTCTCGCTGGCATTAAGGACTCCAGCCTCCAGGTCACACCTCCTGGGGAGTGGACTCCCTACGCAGAGCAGCGCTGGGCTCCTTCGGGCAGGGGGAGCTGTCCTGGGCCCTTGGCTCCAGTGTCTGGAGATTCCCAGCCTGGGACGGTGCAGATAGACACTGGGGACCGAGCTGGGGCTGGTTGGCTGCCCCGGGCAAGGGAGGGCGACTTCCTGCTTAGAACCAGTCAGACCAGCTGGGGCTCAGAGCTGCCTTCCCCTGCAGGTGGCGCGGGTTAATGGGGGGTGCCAGGGGAGCGGGACTAGGGGACGAGTAACCCGAGGATCGGGGTCAGGCTGATCTCACCCGCTCAGCTCGGCTGCTGGTAAAGCGACTTATTCCAGAGAAACCCAAGAACAGGAAGCGAAGCGGAAAAGGTAGAGTGGGTACCGTAATGTAATGTCTAAAGAACGCTGTAGCACCGTCCTCCCACCTCCCGCCCCCCCCAACCCCGACACACCCTTCTCCTTGGCTTTCGAACCCTTTCCTTGAGCGGAGCTTGCAAACAGCTCCCACTGCCTCCATCTAGCTGCAACGTTGGCTTACCAAAGTATAATGCATATAAGTCATACCCCAGATAGAGAGGATAGGGTCCCCTAAAATCGTGGAAAACGGGAGTTGGGAGAAAGTGTAAGACAGGGCAAACTCCTTTCTCCCAGAAGGGAAGAGTTAACTGGGACAAATAAAACAGGCATTTGAGTCTGGAGTCCCAGAGTAAGAACAGAATCACAGAATGAATGGTAGAGCTAAAAGAAGTTTTAAGGGATTGTCTTATTCCAACCTCTTTGTTTTACAAGTGACTTTCCCAAGGCCAAAAACAAGTAGCAGATGAAACATTTGAACCCAGGGCTGCTGGCTCCAAATTCATCTTTCTCTCTGAGCAATCTGAGCCGTCTCCATCACCATTCAACTTCTGTTCTGCATCTGTATGCCTTCGACAGTATCCTGGGTCTGGTGAGGTGCCAGTAGCCTCAGTGCGGGGTGAGGGAGGGTCTGGAGGCTGAGAGGCAGGGAAGTCTTGTCTTCTAATAACTCAGATCCAGCAAGAACTGAGGAACTTCCTGTCCTCGAATGGAGGAGGGAAGTAGCTAAAAGAAGGCAACCCTGGATCAGTGAGACACCACTTTGCCTCTCTGGGCCTCAGTTTCCTCATCTGTAAAATGAGGGAGTTGGAGTTGGAACAGATAATCTACTCCAGTTTTAGTGTTCTGTGATTCTGTGGAAAAAAATGGAATTGAGTTTGAAAATAAGAAGATGAATAGGGAGGTAGAGGTACCCATGCTACAGATCATGGCCCCCATCAATCAACAAGAATTAATTATGGATCTACTATGTGCCAAGCACTCTGCTAGGAGCTGGCCCAGCTAAGAGCTAGAAACAAAGATAAAAGTGAAATAATCTTGGTCCACAAAAAGCTCACATTCCATTGGGGACTATACACCATTACCCACTGGTTGGGTCCTTAGCACATCAAGTTCCATAAACTTAGTCTAGAAACTCTCATATAAGACACTGACATGTATACAGATTGACTTCTAAATAAACACTGTGCAAATGCAGAGTCTGCTCCACCACCTTCTTCTCCAAGGAGCATTCAAAATCCTAGTTCCTTTAAGAAATCTTCCTCTAAGCCTAAGGCATATGAACTGATGCAAAGTGAAGTGAGCAGAACCAGGAGAACACTATATACAGTAACAGCAACATTGTCCTACAATCAGCAGTAACTCAACTATTCTCAGCAATACAGTGATCCAACACAATTCTGAAGGACTTCTAATGAAAAATACGCTCCACTTCCAGAGAAAGAACTGCTGGAGTCTGAATGCAGATCGAAGCATACCTTTTTTTAAACTTTATTTTTCTTGAGTATTGGGGGGGGGTCTATGGTTTCTTTTGGAACATGGCTAATATGTAAATATGTTTTGCATGATTTCATGCATATAATTAACATCAAATTGTTTGCCTTCTCAAGGAGGGGAGGGGGAGAGAGAAAAACTGGAACTCAATTTTTAAAATGTCAAAAAAATTACATGTAACTGAGAAAAAAAATTTTTTTGAAGAAATCTTTCTGCACTGTTAGGAGTGACTCATTTCCTTTCTCTGGGTTTCTGCTGCCTTTTCTGTCAAAGGGGAGGATTTGGATTAGGTCAGTGATTCCCAGCTTTTTTTTTTTAAAGAACGAAGATTTTTTTTCCCCAATGGCAAAAGATTTCATAGCAATCCCCCCCCCATCATGATAACAACTATTTTATTTGCAGCCATAGATTGAGATGGTATATAATGAGAAAAAGTTATGAGATTAGTTTTTGTATTTTATTAATCATATCAGTCACTACATACATTTGAAAAAAACAAAAACAAAAAATATATATAAATGAGAAATTTTGTTTATTTAGAGCAACATGCAATAGGACTTGATGGGCTGATAGGAGCCCAATTTTCTAGGATGATTACATGTTACTACTCTCTCTCAATCACACTGTTCCAATGAAACTATCTTACTTCCTTTTCCTTACACATGAGGTTCCTTCTTGTCTCTTCCTTTGCACAAGCTATGTGTTCCTCATACACAGAATGCTCTTCTTTCCCCACCTCCATCTCTCAGGATTTCTAGCTTCATTCAAGATTAGCTCAAGTGCTAACACCTCCCTAAAGTCTTTCGTGACTCCCCCTCGCTGATGGTGCTTCCCCTGTTTAGCTCCTTAAAGTGAACCACTCTTATTTCTGTCTTTGCATCTCTAGCACCTGGGACAGTGCCAGAAACAGAGTAGATGCTTAGTACACACTTGTGATTACTTAGTTACCTAAAAGGCCATTTCATTCTGACCTGAATATAATGTCCTGGGGCCTCTGCATTCTTTTCTTCTTTCCTGGGCTAGAAAATTTGTAGAAGATCCAGAACTGGAAGGGAATTTATTGATTATTTCATCCAATCCCTTCATTTTACAAAAATGGAAACTGAGGCCTGGATTAAATGACTTGCCCAAAGTTACACAGGGAAGCAATTCAATGCAATTCAGCCAAGTACTATATTCCATACCATATGCTAGACTCTAGAGATACAAAGACAAACAAAACAATCCCTACCCTCAAGGAGCTTACATTCTGTCATGGGGAAAGGACAAAAATTCCTATATACTTAGTATACACACACATTATATATAATATATATATATAAAATATGTAATACATAAAATATGTTATATATCTACTATATGTTTTATAAATGTATAATTTTAATGATTTAATAATATAAATATCTATATAGTAATTTGGGAAGGATAGGAACAGCACAAACAAATAGAAGGATCAGGAAAGTCTCCCTGAAGGCTGAGGCCCCAGAGCTACCTTGAATTCAGACAGAGCCAGGTCTCCTTTCACCTGTCATTGGTGGAGGTAATCAAGTCATGAATTACCTAACCACCATGCTAAGCTTGGGCTTATTTAGTGGGCTAGTGTGGGGTACAGAAAGCAGTGGATAGTGTGACATCTCTAAAGAACTTGTACCTACCTTCATGGAAATGCCCTTCAGTAGAATCTGAACTTCTTTTTTTTACCTTTAAGGAGATCCTATGGTTCTGGGCCGGGGGGCTGGACCCTCTCACTACTCTGCCCAAGGGAAACAGTCTAGGAATGTGCCCTATCCCTACTAACTTGACTGTAATGAATGAATAAAAAAAAGTATTAAGTGCTTGCTTTGTTCAAAGCCAACCTAAAGTTCAAAGCTAAACCCTTGGTGGTAGTTGTGCTTGTTGTATTTCACGGTCAAAGAAAACCAAAATGACATCATTATGTTGTGTCCAACTTACAGTGTGTCTGTGACTGATCAGACCAATGTGAGCTTGGAAGGCTCTACCACAGGTCAGGCACAAATAGTCTGTATAAACATTTGGAAAAGAAAACCTAGGTATACAAATAGAAGAGGGAGACAGTCCCTGATCTCAAGGAGCTCATATGCTAATATGGTTTAGCAAAGGTCCCTTTGACTGAGGGCCGCACTTGAGGACCTAGAGGGCCACATGTGACCTCAAGGCTGCAGGTTCCCCACCCTTTAGTGGACAGCAGCCAGGCTGATGAGAGTGAATCTTCTTTAGTATCATTTCCATTGATAAATTCACACACGTTGATTTAACTGTGCCAAGGACTATGGAGGTGAGAGCTTTATTTTTGAGGTCTTTAGTACCTGTGACTGAGAGATGTATAAGCATCTTGAAGACAGGGACTATACCTGCTATATCCATATCTGCCAAACAATCCATCCTAAAGCCAGGGACATCACAAGAACTCAGTAAATACTTTTTAATGACTGAAATTGAGAATGGAGAAAAAACACAGTGGGACACACACACACCCTCACCAAAGTTGCCATCATTACATTACTATACAGAGAGGAATCTGGGCCAGGGTCAGGTACTGGGTAGCAGGCTCTGCTCCACATGAACCTGAAGATCTGATTCACTTTCTATGAATTTCTTTCAGCATCCACCTCTGCCTGGATCTGAAGGAATTAAAGAAGTTTTTAGCCCAAGCTCTTCCTTGGGCTATCTGATTTTCTATAGGCCTTTTCACAATGGGAGCTCCCAGGCCACACATTGCATGGAACCCAAGCCAAAGGACAACCCAGCTGGGACTCACTCAGTTCTTTCCTAGAAGAGAAGACCCCTGAAGTCCCATGCTTTTCACTGATCACTCTGCTGGGTGTGAAATTGGATGGGAAATTCCTACAAAGGGTCAAATGGAATGGCATTTATTACTGGGGATTTCCAAACCAAATCTAGGGACTTTTGAGATAATCTAGGGTCATCTTCCCTTTGTGATTCATGTTGTAGTCACAAACAATACATTTGTCCACAAGGAGGATCTGAGTCAGGCTCTAGGGGCCATATGCCCTCCATGCTGCCTCCCCTCAGGCCACTGATCACATCTTCTCCCCTCTACCCCCTCCCACCAGAACTTTAGACAGTCTCTGGGATGCTGAGCTCCAATAGATGGTGGCCTCCATGACCCTTGGCAGCCATAGCCGCACCATGTTGCTGCCCCTCCTCCTTTCCTACTACCACTTTTTGTGTTGTCTTCCCTAATTAGAATGTAATCTGAGAGTACAGACTTACTTTTTAACATTTGAATTTCCAGTGCTTAGTACAGTGCCTGAAACATAATAAGTGCCCCCCAATGTTCTTTCTTTCTTTCTTTCTATCTATCTATCTATCTATCTATCTATCTATCTATCTATCTACCTATCTATCTACCTGTCTATCTGTCTCTCTCCCTATCTCTCTTTCTCTCATCTATTTCTCTATCTCTCTATCCATCTATCTATCTATCTATCTATCATCTATCTGTCTATCTACCTAGCTATTTGACTCTCTGTCTCTTTTTATCTATCTATATCTAGATTCTATAGTGACCAACTTATCTATCTTTATATATCTATCTTGCTGAGCCAAGATTCTATTGTTCTGTGAAATTCTGGATTCTGGACTCCCTACCACACCTCCCCTGGCAAGGGGACAGTTCTCTTTTCTTCTAGACCTGCCAGGAAATGAACTAGAATGGAGAGCTAGGGAGATCCCACCTAATGTCATATCCAAACTAAACTAATACACACACATTCACAGAGAGATACATATACATCTATAAACTTTGTCCATAACATAACAACTCATACATGTGTGTACACATATATGTGTGTGTATTATGTTTTATATATGTGTGTATAGTGACAAAACATATAGGTATGAATATGTACTAGCACAATCATTCACATTTAAATTCTCTATCATGCAAGTAGCCAGGCTTGGCTACATTAACAAGAGATAGAAAGACTTTGGAGGATAGAGAAGACAGCTCATGGGAGAAACAGTTCTTAGCTGTGGGACCAATAGTTACCTAAACTCCTAAGCTCCAGCTGGCCCCAAATAAGTTTCCTCCTCCAAATGTTATGGGTATGGGCAACCTAGATATTAACTTCTTTGGTGGCCCTGTGCTGGAGGTCTGACCCAACATAGGTGAGGTCAGGGAGAAAGGGTCAACAAGATTCATGTTGTCTAGAGTGGGTTGGTAAGGGAAACCAGTTCATATCACTCATACCATGCAGTGATGCTACATAATCTCCAGGGTTGGTGCATTAGAGGTCCGGCCACCTGTACCCTTGGCCGGGGGAATAGAGGTGAGCTCTCCAACCTGTAGCCTACTTTCCTTCAGAAGCCCTCGGTTATTCATTGTAATGAAGTAGAAAAAAAAAAAAAGAACACTGGGCTGGCACTCAAGAAAACAAGGTTCCAGACTCTAGTTATGCTATTGATTTAATTCAATGTGTCGTTGGTCAAATCCCTTATATTTTCTGAGTCTAGTTTCCTAATCTGTAAGATGAAGAGGATTGGATCAGATGTTCTTTAAAGTCCCTTATAGCTGTAAAATTTTATGAGTGTTAGAATACTCCTTTCCATTCCCCCCCAAAGGGAGTCTAATGATTAAGGGTGCGTTGGAATCCTTCATGGAAAAGCACTCTGCTGGGGGTGGGAGGGAAAGCTGTTCCATGAACTGGTCCCCAGGCCTCTGCAGTCTGGTCATCCACCTGGAACAAGGTTGACCCTCAGGCTGACCTGAACAGAGCCATGCAGGGAATCTAGCTCCCTCCCTGGGGGGCCATCAGAGCTAATGTTTAACTCCCCACTCCCTCATCTGGCTCAGCACTTTAGCCCCAGCTTCCGGAGAACAGCCCTACCCAGCCCTGCCCTACTATACACTATACTAACTAGGGTGAGATTCCCCAAGATGACAGTGGAGTATGGACCTATACAGGAGGGAAAAGAGGCAGCTGTCATCCAAACCCCTAGACATTCTCCCCAAGGGCGTAGCTTCTGGGGTTATATATATATCCATTGTGTCCTGGGATAACTGTCTTACTTTGGCCCTGCCAATGAGAAGCACTACAAGTATGTTCCACCCTCCAGCAAAGATGGCGCCCTGCCTGGTAAGCCATTGTCAACAAGAGAGCAGGTTCCCTGACCAGCCTCCACCCATGCTCCACACCTTATAGTCCCAAGAGTAAAGGCACAAGCTTGACTCATTCCCACATTACTTGTATGTCCTATGTAGCTTCTGCTTTTCTCTCAAGGACCAGAGGGGTTCTCTTGCCATCATACCCCTCCCTTTCTTTCTTCCTAACTCCTCAAGAGGTTCATGGTGCAGTGGAAAATGTGGTGAATTTGGAATCAACTGTTCCTTGGTCTGAATGCTGGTTCTGCCACTTACCACCTGGGCGTACTCAGGCAAGTCAACCCTCCCAGGGATTAAACTAGACTCTTTCTATCCCTGCCAACTCTAGATCTGTGGTTCTACTGTGCTTTGCCTAAGAAAGCTACTGATTGAAGCCTGGGGCCTGCCATTCATGCCCAGGTTTACTTAGTCCTAGTATGGTAAAAGATTTCTTGTCAGGAAGGAGCCAGCTCTCTAATTTTGTATCATGCTAGATTTGATACCTAAGTGGATGCTTAGTTACTCTATTAGTTAAAAATGTATAAAAGAGAACAGATAGGCACTCAGAGGTCATCCAATCCATCCCCCTGTCTCCACCAGGGTTCCATGTAAATCATCCCACAAAGATATCAATGCTACCCCAAAGGAACTCTTTCTTGGATAGCAATATCCTTCCCCTCCTCATCATTTCCAGAGCTTTATGAAGTCTTTTCCAATACAACATGAGTTCTTTAAAGGCAGAAGATATTTGAATTTTGCCTTTGTATCTAGTGCCTAGCAGAATTCCAGTTCACTATAAGCACTTTATAAATATCTGTCACTTGATTGATCTATCTCAGATTGCTGTCAATGCATCTGAAACCTATCTGATCATTTATCTCCTTCCTCAGGGAACATCCAACAACATATTCAATTTGACAAACATTTGTCCAGTACTTATTACTGACCAGGCATTGTTTTAAATGCTAGGGATACAGAAACAAAATAGGAAAAGTGATCTCTGCCCTCAAGGAACTTATGTTCAACTGATAGATTCAATACAATCCTGCCGGGAGACAGGAAGAGAGAGCAGGTGACCTCAGGAATACCTTTCGATGGGGCCCTGCTGGTTGAGATTCTCAGAGGGTTAGGCTGAGAGAGCTGTTTCCATCTGTCTGTTTAAGTTGGCTTCTCCTTCAGTCCCTCCCTGCCTCCCACAGCCCAAGGCCTGGGGCCTTGTGTTTACCAGGTGTTTGCCTTAACTCCAACCCACGGGTTGGCCTCACAGCCTTTGTATGGCAGGGTGGAGGCTGCAAATGTGCCAGGGTCCCCCGATTAATGGGCTAGACTGGCAAGGCTGAGATTTGGCTTTTGTGTTTGGGGCTGGGTCCTATAAAAAAGGGCAGGACCTAGGGAAAAAGCAAAGGTAGGATAGGAGAGGGCTATTCCCTGGGACCTGGGCCAGCTGGGTGGGTCTAAGTGGGGAGGGGTGGGTTTCTGTGGCTAGTTGGGCATAGGGACCAAACCCCATCCTCTGTAGGGTTTACCAAGCTCAACAGGTTTTCCAGCTTCTTCTTCTGTGTATGTATGTATGTATGTTTACGTGTATGTGAGAGAGAGAGAGAGGCAGAAACAGAGAATGATGCAGAGAGATAGGAAGAAAGGGAGGGGTGAGAGAGAGAGAGAGAGAGAGAGAGGGAGGGAGGGAGGGGGAGAGAGAGAGAGGGGGGGAGGGAGGGAGAGAGAGGAAGAGGAAGAGAGGGAGGCAGAGAGGCATATATACATATATGTATGTTTATAAGCGTGTGTGTGTGTGTGTGTGTGTGTGTGTGTGTGTGTGTGTGTGTGTGTGTACTTTGCTACAATAGTATGGTCCATCCTCAGGAACCAGGCCATAGTGGAAAGTGTTCAGGGATTCTGGTCTGCTGATCCCTCTGCCACTGAATAAGGATTATCCTCCAGGCCCAGGGGGTACATACCCCACTATCCCTCTTCAGGAGCCTGGTCCCGTTCAGCCAACAACTTTCAGCAGGGTTCACAGACTTTGCTGTCTTGGGTGGTAGATTCTGCCTTGAGGAGCTTGGGCCCTGCCCTTTGTACCTTCATTCTCTCCTGGCGCCAATAACTGATAAAGCTTTAAGCAGAATAGAGGGCAGAGTTGGGTCCAGTACATTTTTATTTTCAGGAGAGGGAATGAGAAGTCAAGCCAATTCAAGTGGTATAATCCTGGGGTGGGGAACCTGCAGCCTGGAGGCCACATGTAGCCTTCTAGGTCCTTGGGTGTAGCCTTTTGACAGTCCAAGTTTTATGGAATAAATTAAGGTAATTTGTTCTATGAAGTTTGGATTCAATCAAAGGGTTGCACTTGAGGACCTAGAGGGCCTCTCATGGCCTTGAGGTCCCAGGTTCCCCACCCCCTGGGCTATAGTCCCTCATAGCTACCACTGTCTATGGAACCTGGAGATGACCAGCAAGTTTCAGAAATCAGTCTCAGATGAGGGAATAACCAGTTGCCACTGGGGCCGGTGTCAAGAGTTGTCACATCCTACCCAGATGTCATCTGGCACCTGTAACCTTTGGTCCCTCCAATAAGGTGCCCCACTTTTGTCATGGCATATTTGCTTATATACTTTTGTCTCTCCCTGCCAACTCTCTTCCTGACATGGGGAAGAGGCCTCAGCTAACTAGCTAGCCTGGGTTACAGGGAGAAGAGGGGTTGTACTCGGGTGGCAGCAGGATGGTGGGAGGGTCTTTGCCCATAGGTGGAACCTCCAAACTTCTCAGGTCCAGTGAAAATAGGGAGCTGGTAAAAATGATCAAGCCCTGGGGTCTCAGGAGGTTATAACAAGGAATAAAATGTGAGGGGAAAGAGGGAGGGAGTACAGATGAAAGCACCAGCTGAGGAGATGGAGGAAAGGTGGCTTAAAAAGAAAAAGAGAAAAGTCCAATGTTCAGTGCCGGAAATATACCTTGCATTGCTGTGATTATGGCAGGAGCCACCTGGTGGCAATAATGAGAACTGCAATGTCTCCCCTTGGCTAAACAGGAGTCCTAGATAATTTTTACAGAATGGAAAAGTTCACAAGGACTTCATAGGCAATCTAGTGAATCTATACCTGAATAGGAATCCCCTTCAAAACATACAATGACAAGTGGGCATCCAGTCACTGCTTGAAGATATCCATTGATAAGGGACCTACAGCTTACTGAGGTAGCTCATTGAACTTTGGGACAACTTATATTGTTCAGAGATATTTCCCCAGGTAGAGATTAAATCTGCATCTCCACCTGCTATGCATCACAATTTGCAAGGGAATCCAATGGGAAAGATTCCATTTACAAAAATCTGCTTTGCAAGTGCTTCCATAATACACAGATTCCACAAAGGGGATATATGCCTATAAAGAGTCAAGGCCAAGCCGATCTGTGCTTTGATTCAGATTAAGTGGGAAAGTCAGATCCAGTTACCCTCCCCACAAGGACGGGGGAGTTGGCAGAAGTTGGCACCTGGTAGGGGAAGGGAAGAAATGGAGCCTGGCTGGAGTGTAAAGGGGAAACCATTACTCCCTTTCCACTTATGGAGAGTAAACGCTAAGTAATTTTTCCTAACACTTAGCCAACATCCACCTCTCTGCAACTGCCACCCATTGTTTCTGTTTCTGTGGTCTTGGGCCAAGAGGAGCATGCATAATCCTTCTCCCACAAGCCAGAAGCAGGGAATGGGAGTCAGAAGGAAGGACAGCAATGTTTCCTGGGTCTTGTTCAGAGGCATTCCGTCTAAGTTTCATTCTTCAAATAGGACCTCAAAGTAGGACTGCCCACAGAGAAATTGAGATTACAGCTGAACAGCTCAGAGTCACCAGAGAGAGAGAGCTCAGAATTTAGGTTGGATTTTCCCATCCCTGAAGGAGAAGACACAGACAGAGGCAAATGGGGATAGAAGGTAGATTGTCAAGATGACCAGGCCTGGAGGGGAAGGGTTAGAGGTCAGTTTACTGTGGTTTGTCCTTCATTCTCAAAGAGGACCATGACAGCAGGAAGATGATACCATGATTTGCAAGTGAATTGGTTTTAAGTGAAGACAACTGTACGAAATCACCGAAATCACCGGCCTCAATTTGTCCTCCAGAACTATCTGGATCCAGTGGCCAGATATCAGGACAACTAGACACAGCACTGGATGCAGTGGGAGACCTTGGCCTTTTTAAGCTACAGTCTTTCTGAGTTCTCATTTTGACTGAGGCAATACCCATTTGGTGATTAGGGCTGTTTAAGAAGTGAGCCAAGGGATGGCCCCTTTAATAAAAAAAATAAATAAATAAAACTAGGAGGGAAAGAACCTCTGGGTTTCTGGTCAAAAGAGAAATACTTCCTATTTACATTCACTCTGAAACAATAACCATTAATTGGTGCTTGGGTAGGGACCTGTTGTTGACAAATCAATGGGACAGGTATAAAATCATGAGGAAGGAGAGGGAGCCCTGCATACAACCAGTTCTGGAATATCACTTCTCATCATATTCCCAGTATATTTAGTCCCTGGGAAGAGCTTCTGGGATCAGGAATACAATTAACAGTTTGATAATATAGGAAGATATTTTGTGTGATGTCACTAGGCAGCTAAGAATGGCGTGAAGTATAGAGAATACCAATCTCCAAGTCAGGAGCCAAAGACCTGGGTTCCAATGCCCCCTTGGATATTTAATTGTTTTATAATCTTAAGCAATTCACCACACCACAAAATGAGGTGATAATAGTCACCCTACCACACAGTGAGTCAACTGATTTGTTGACTCAATTTCTATGGCTCTACAAGATGAGAGGGTGGATAGAAAATAGAAGACCACAGAAACACAAGGTGCAATAGACCTGGGAGGCCACCTAATCCACCCCACATTTGTACCATCATGCTTTCAACCACATCCCCAAAGAAGGGTCCTTCAGACTTTTTGTGAAGGCCTCTAGTAAAGGGGAAACCATTCCTCCCATTCCACCACAGTTCTAAATGCTAAGTGATTTTCCTTCACATTTAGCCAAAATTGACTTTGTAATTGGCAGTTTCTAGTCCTGCGGGCTTGGACCAAGTGCAACAAGTCTGATCTTGTGAAAGAACCACAAGATGGCCGGCCCTTCAGATAATTGAAGACAGCTATCATGTGCCATCTTCAGGTCAAATCTTCCCAATCCACATGTTCAAAGCCCCTCACCACCATGATTGTCATTCCCTGCTTATATCAATGTTCTTCCTAAAATATGGCACCCAAATCTGAACCCTGTACTCCAAATGTTGTGGTATTTTTGGTCTTATCATTCCCATTTCACAGATGAGGAAATTGAAGCTTCCAGGGGTCACATAGCTACCTAGAAGCAAAGGTGAGACTTGAACTCCTGACTCCTGACTTCAATTCTTTCTATAGGACAGACCCTACAAGGCTTCTTATCTAGCCCAACAGGAAGCTTATGGGATAACTGTCACAGTGTAAGTTACTGGGGAGTTAGAAATGTCAAAAAGTCTTCTCCCATCCCAGGTTCCCAAGTCACCTTATCCTAAATACCTTTTAACTGAGAAGCCCTCCCTAGAATCAAAGAGTTTTCCAGCCGTCACTCCTAGAAAATGCAATATGATCATCTTAATGATGAAGATAAGGGATGGCCTCTAAAGCTAATTACTGTTTGAATTCCTTCCCAGAAAAGTGAAGATTCCCCTCCAGGCCATAAATCACAAGGCCTTCCACTCCTGGGAGGAAGGTGGAGAGAGGGAACCCTATGGCCACAGCCCCACCAAATGCCTCTCCACCCTCAGTTCAAAGACTACTACCCTCACACGTAAGCACACATAAACTATTAGAGTCCCCAAAGTGACCAGGAAACTGTAACATTTAATGGACAGCACATAATTCATTCTGGCCATACCTCATGAACATAAAAGAAAGGAAAGGAGGAGACAGTGGGGAGGGTTATAGGATCCATATCAGCCCTTCAGTGGCTATGAGAGTGCTCTGGGGCCTGAGGGCAGGTAGAAGTGAGGGACAAATGACTCAGAATGCCTCAGTGCCTAAAAATGAGCTGAGGAGATCCACTTAGCTGGGTGTGGTCTGGACCAAAGGTTTTTACTTCCTTGCTCCTGGGATATTTCCAGTTTTCTCTTCTCTTTGGTGTTTATTCAGTTCCCAGTTCTGAAGCAGGGCTGAGGCCAGGTCCAGCTGTATTGAGTTGGGAGGGATAGGGGTATGCCAAGGCTGTAGAGGTCCCCTGTAGAGGGTGATATCTCTGAAGATAGGCTACGGGGACTTGGACAGGGTTGGAGAAGGGTGTGGAAGGTGAAAGGAGCAAAGGGTGAGATGGACCTACAAAGCTTGTGAAAGCAACCTGTGAAGACAAAGAAATAGAATATGGTCAGTGCCCAGTTGTTTGTGAATGATCCATAGAACACTTTTAATCATAGGTTGGCTTTCTCAGGCAGTTGGTGTGTACTTGAGGGAGGGCAAATCAATTTTCATAGAATGATAAAATCTACTTTGGAAGGGAACACAGAGGTCATCTCATCCAACAAGTCATCATTCAGCCTGTACATGAAGACCTCCCATGACAAAGAACTCATTATCTCCCAAGGTGACTCACTGGGGGCAGGGGGTAGAGGGAGGAGAAGGCAGATGTCATTGAAAAGAACGCTGGATTTGGAGTCAGGGGTCTCGGGTTCAAGTCCCAGTTCTGCATGATTATTTAATTGCTTTGATTCTTATCTGTATGACCTTGGACAAGTCATTTATCTGCTTTTAGGCCTCAGTTTCCTCATCTGGAAAAATGAGGAGATTAGACTGGCTCTAAATCTATGATACTAATTGTTAAAAATGTATTTCTTATATCCACCACCCTATCGTTGTTGTTGGTCCTTCATTCCAAAAGGTCCCTACCATCAGGAAGATGATACCATGACTTGCAGATGAATTGGATTTAAGTGAGGGAGGGCTGGGCAAAGTCACCAGCCTCACTTTTTCTTCTGGAACCATCTGGGTCCAGTGGCAAGATAAAGACTGGGATGACTGGAGATGGGGTTGAGCTAGGTGGCACAGTGTATAGAGCTCTGGGCTTGGAATCAGGAAGACTCATGTTCATGAGTTCAAGACCAGCATCAGACACTTACTAGCTGTGTGACCCTGGGTAAGTCACTTAACCTCTGTTTGCCTCAGTTTCTTCATCTGTAAAGTGAGCAGAAGAAGAAAATGGCAAACTGCTCCAGTATCTCTGCCACTCTAAGTTCTACACAAAGTACAATGGTTTTCTGCACTTACTGTAACATACCTAAAAATGCTAATGGTAATAATAATAACAGACATTCATAGAGTACTTTAAAGTTTGTAGACCACTTCATATTTATATATTATCTAATGTATCTCATTCGTAGCAGCTTCTGACTACCCAGCCTCATTCACCCTTCTGATCCCATCCTTCTTGTCCCTCCATATGGTCCTTGGGCTCCAACCAAGCCACCATTCTTGTTCTTGTCCTTGGATTCCAAGCTCTTTGAGAACAGGAACTAGACCTTATTCATCCCAGTATCCAATGTGCAGATTACAATGCACACAGGAGGCACTAAATAAAGGTTTGAATTGTTGTACCAAACAAAATGTGCTTCTTCCTGACTCTTCTTTTGTTGTCTCCTGAAAAACCCTTCTTTCTTCTCAGCTAATTCTGTTCCTTCAAGTTGACTTTAAATTCTCCTCTCCTCCTTCTCTAAGAAGCTGTTCCTTGCTCACCCCACCCACGTTCCTTCAGCATTCCCTCAGGTACAGGATGGGCATAGCCTGAGTGTTACATGGGTAGATAAAATCTTTCCCCTTGGCCCAGAAGGCAGAACTAGAAAGAGCAGAAGTTACTAGGAAAATCACTTTAACTATTAGCTTCACTGAATCATCGCAGTTGTTTCTGGAAGGGGATTTGCAAATCAGCTAGCTCATCCCCTGATTTTACAGATGAAGATATCCAGTAAGCTGGAGTGACCTACCTTGAGTCCTACAGGCAGTTCAGGTGGGACAGTGGATTGGAAGGCCTAAGTTCAAATCCAGCCTTGCTGGCTGTGTGGTCCTGGACAAGTCACTTAATCTCTGTTGGCTTCAGTTTCCTTGACTATGAAATGGGGGTAATAATAACACTGACCTCCCAGGATTATTGTGAGGGTCAACTGACAGGATACTTGCAAAGCACCATTTAATAAGTGCTTGTTTCTTCCCCTGGTCCCTGACTCTTCACTTCAGCATGGAGCTGTCCAAAGATGCAATGGCTGCCTCAGGAGGCAGTGGGCTAACTCTCAGGATATTGCAGAGGGGACTCATCATCCTGGTTTAGGCTGGACTAGGTGACCTCGGGAGTCCCTTCTGACTCAGAGCTAGTGATTCAATGATAGTTTCAATCCTGTCCTCATGCACGTGGTATTTTACAAATTCATTTAGTGGGTTCTGGTGGAGGTCCTTTATCTTCCCAGTTGGATGCTCAGTCATTGGCGAGCAATGACTGTATCATTCCACTTGCTGGGAATGGTGCTGGTAGCACCCATGAGTCCGTGGACAGATGAATGCTTACCTAAGATAAGCAGAGTTATGAGAGGATATTACCAAATCCCAGATTTGCTGCTTTAGATCATTCATATCCTAACTCTTCTTTAATAGCCGATTATTGTTCCATCAAGTCCGATTCTTCATGAACCCATGGACAATACTGTCTGCTGGGGTTTTCTTGGCAAAGATACCAGAATGGTTTGACATTTCCTTCTCCAGTGAATTAAAGGAAACAGAGTTAAATGACTTGCTCAGGGGGTCACACAGTTAGTAAGTATCTGAGCCTGGATTTGAACTCAGACCTTCCTGATTCTGGGTCCAGCACTCTTTCCACTGTACCACCTAGCTGTCTCCAGGCAAACAAGTTGAGTGACTTGCCCCAGGTCACACAGTTAGTAAGCCTCTGAGGTCAGATGTGAACTCAGGTCTTCCTGACTCCAAGTCACTCTCTCCTCTGTGTCATCTAGCTGCCTATCCACAGGTGAGGAAACAAAGATCACTGAAATGATGTGCCCACATTCTGTAAATAAGTCCAAACTCCATCCTGCGGCATCATGCTTTATCCCTAGCTTTGTCTACTTCCCTTCTTCAAACCCCACTCCCCCAACATCATCAGCTGTGCTGTCTTCTTGGTCACAGTCAGCTCTGGCTTCATATTTCTTACTATTGGGTAAAATATTCAGGATTCTTGGTGACATCACCAGAATTGTTGGTCCTCAGAAATCGTGCCATTGCATTCTTTTCTTGGATCCAACCAGCAGGGAAGTCCCTAAGCCACCTTTAGTAGCCAGACTTCTCTCTAAGACTCAGCCCCCTTCTCCTACAATATAGAGTTGATATTGTTAGAACTGGAAGGAACTTAAGAGACCATACAGTCCAAGACCTTCATTTTACAAATAAGGCAACAAAGACCTAAAGAAATGATGTGAATTGCCCAAGGTCACATAGCTTAGAAGCCAGCATCCAATCTTGCTTTCTGCTTCCAAATCCAGTATTCTTTCTGCCATGCTAGACATCTTCCAAATTGCCCTAAGCATGACCAGTCTACCCTGAACTTCACATTTCTCATGATTCTCGTCTAAGCTACAGATCTAGTCCCACTTAAGACTAAGAGAGATGAAGAGGAAAGCGCCAAAGAACTGGAAAGCAGGTGAGGTTGGGGCAACCAGGGTACCTGGTACCTTTCACTGAGTGGTAGGAGACTTGGCTGCATCAAACATCTTCTTCCGGCCCTCCATGCCAGACATGGCCTCCACGTTCTTACGCCAGTCACCCACCTCCACAGGCCGCTCCTGTAAGGCAGAGACGTAGGCCAGAGTTGAGACACGACAGCCCGGGAAGTCAGCCTAGGCCTAGCAACCATGACGGAAAGCAGGCTAGGGGAAAAAGTCAGCTTTTTCAAAAAGTTTCCCTTCCCTTTATGTCTAAGGCCAGGAAGACTACAGTTGTGAGGGAAATTGGAGAAATACTGAGATTTGAATGCAGAGGCCCTATGGGAAGCAGGAAGTGTTTCTGGTGGAGGTTCTCACTGGTTGTTGTGAGATAACCCACTATGCCATCTGTCCTAATTGTGGTCCCAAGGATACTTTACTTCAGATGTAAGAGTCCCAATAGCAGGGTGAGGTCTCATTCTTGTCTTCCTCAGTCTGCTGCCTCTTTCCTAGGTCCAATCACTCATCCAGGCTTACTTCAATGTTTCCTAGTTAACACCCTATTCTAATTTCTTCTGGGCAGGGACTATATTTTCACCACTGAGCTCAAATTTCTTGCAAGGCAAAAACAACTTCATCTCAATCCCAGCACAAACCAAGCTAGTAACATAGGGACCCAACAGGATGGAAGGTTTTATGATCACCTACACTCCAAACTCCTAGCATAGTCTATGCCTTCTCCTTTATAAAGACATAAATAAATGATCAGACTCTAATCTGAGTCAATTGGAGAGTCCATGTGACTGGCAAGAGATCTGGAATTACTCCTATAGCTGTAACAGCTAGTGATTGAAGGGGTGGGTGTGAAGAGAGAAGAGGCCCCACCTTCTCTGTGTCCTCCTTCTTCACAGACTTGAGGTTGGCCCGAAGGTCCATGGACACCTTGTGCTTTGAGCCCAGCAGTGCCCGGAGCATGGCATCTGCAGAGACACGGACCCGTCGCAGGGGTGGACGTTTAAACTTTCCCCGAAGATCAAGCACTTTCAGCTTCAAGTCCTTGATCTGGCAGGAAGGATGGAGTGAGTAGTCCATTAGGAGAGCTTTCAGAGTAGTCAAAAAGAAACCTCCACCTACTCCCCAAGCAGACAATGACTTGTTAGTGTGATTAAAGGGGGTTTTAACTCATTCTAATTCTAGACCCCTATGGACTCCACTACCCCTTGGACCAGTCCTCCCAGGACAGCAGAGATGAAATACTTTGCAGAATCTACCTATCTAGTAAGTCTGATTGCACTACCAGTAGGATGCATCTTCTCTGCCCTCCTGTGTAACAAAGCTATAACATCCACAGGGAGGCAAGTACCGCTATGAAGACCTGCAAAGGGCATGGCCAGGTGGACCATGGGATCAGAGCTGGAAATGACCTCAGGAATCACCCAGCCCAACCTCCTCATTGCAAATATCCTATGGGCAGCATGGCACAATGGTTAAACCCTGGCCCCATGTCAGGAAGACCTGAGTTCAAATCCTGCATCCAGTACTTGTTTCACTATGTGACCACAGGCAAATGACAATCTCTCTAAACTTCCATTCCTTACTAATGAAATGGAGACAATAGTACCTGTAGCACCTACCTCACTAGTGCACAAAGCACTTTGTAAAAGATCAAACCATTATACACATCAGTTACAGATATTTATAAATGCAGAAACCATGGCCCATCAGGGAAAGTCGTTTGAGCAAGTTGATGTGAGTAGTGAGCACTAGTAAGGATAGATAAGTAGATTCTGCAAATGTATTTCATCTCTGCTGTCCTGGGACACCCGGCTCAAGGGTTAGTGGAGTCCACAAAGGCCTGCAATCAGAATCAGAAGGGATGTTGAAGGCCATGTAAGCTTAACCACCAAGACTCACCCCCTCTCTAAGGTGGAGAGCTGTGGACTTGGTCTCCTGGGCTCCTTTCCAATGCAGCCCTTGTTCCCTGTTTTAGATTGTACACTAAGAAATACGTCAAACTTGGATACAGAGCTAGGTGTTAGAACTGTATTTCAAAATGGGTCTTCTTACCCCAAGACCAATGCTGCAAAGTTCCCAGCTATTCAAATGGCGAACCCAGAAATCCCTCATTTCTGAATGGGACGCTGGGCAAATAGACATTCGGCTGTGGCCAGTGATGCTGTAGACCAGGGGTGGGGAACCTGTGACCTTGAGGCCACACATGGCCCTCTACGTCCTCAAGTACAGTCCTTTGACTGAATCCAAATTTCATAGAACGTATCCTTTTATAAAGGGGTTAAATTATTTTGTTAAGGGGATTTGTTCTGTAAAGATTTCATTCAGTCAAAGGGCTGCACTTGAGGACCTACAGGGCCTCCACCTATGCAGCCTCCACACTCTTCTCTAGACAGGGTACCTTGAGCTCTAGGATGCTAGATTTGGAGTCAAAAGAACCAGCGTCAAGTTCTAGCTCTACCAGGTGCTGAGTGTGTGGGCCAGGAATCACTTCTTTGAACTTCAGTGTCCTTATGCATAAAATGAATGTAAAAACATTTTTTTTAATGTGTGTGCTACCTACCTCCCAGGACTTTTGCAAGGAAAGCAGTTTTTAAACCTTACAATTCTATAAATCATTATTATGTATTCACGGTGCAGCAGCTCTGCTCCATGCTCTCAGCTCAAAACTCCCCTCAGTCTATGGAAATCCTCACCTCTCGGGTGTTATGATTGCATTTGGCTTCAATGTCATACCTCTCTTCATCCACAACCTCTACCTTAGCATGTAGCTCCCTGCACAGGTCCTGAGAGAAACACAGATGGAGACAAACAGCAAAATTAGCCAACAGGCCTTGTAAGGCAAAATTCACACCTAACCCCTTTGTCTTATCATCTTTTGCCTTCCTTCCCCACCCCTCTTTCCCCCATCAAGTTATATGTTCTAGAAAGAAGCTGATAGACTTATTCACACTAAGGTACACTTGGAGAATAAGACTTAAAGTCTGCTCCTTCCCAGGGGCATTTGGATCATAACAAGGCCCTGAGTCTTGAGACAAATGGATGAATTTTTATCAGTGGAATTTCAGGCAGGCTAGGTTGGGAAGTTTTTCAGGGGGCAGAAGGGACATTCTTAGTACCTAGTATGAAATCACAGTATGGCAAGGTGGGTTCCCAATGGACCACTTTTTGAACAATAAATTGTTTTCCCCTAGCCCATTCACCCTGCAAACAATTCTCTACCCACTGACTACACATTTCATGACACTGCCCTCTCCTGCCTTCATTCCTATGCCTGGAATGCCTTCAATCTAATTTTTTACCTATTAAATTCCTATCCTTCCTTTGATCCTCACCTGTAGTAAAATCTCACCTCCTGTAAGCAATACTTTCCTCCTCAGACTTCTTCTCATGCCTTACTTTGGCCCCTTCAATATCCTCACCATGTCATATTATATATTCTAATTATATAGACTGGAGTCTTCTCTGCCCACCACTGTAAGTTCCCTTGGGATAAGGTCTTATCTAAACTTTGCCTCTTTCTGGATGCCTAGCACAGAGCTTAGCACACAGCAAAGGTTTAATAGATATTTATTATTAACAAATGTCTCCCTGAAGCTCACCTGCAGGGCACTGAGTGACAGGCCTCGGGTCTGGAGTGTAGGAATCCTTTCAGCCAGGTATCTGGCCTTCTCAGCTTCCTTCTCCTCATGCTCTTGCTCCCAGCATTCCTTGGCTTTGGCCAGCATCAAGCTCTAGAGGGGAACGGGGATGTCAAGGGAAGCACAGGGATGGGGCCTTTTTGCTTTTCTCATTCTCTCCTTGGTCTCCTGCCCCATAGCTGGCTATAACCATAAGACCTGTGGGTATCTGAGTGGAAAGGGAACCCAACATGCTGCACCAGGCTGCTGAGACAGAGCTGGTACAGTGTGTGTATGTCCGAGCATGGCACATGGGCTTTCTGCATTTCCATACTCAGGACAGAATGAGTGTAATTAATTGCAGGAGGTATATGCCTAAGAGATTATCCCATGGTGCTTGTGTACACACAGACTGATTGAGCAGGCCACAAGCTAGGGTGATCCATGTGCCTAAGTCACTTTCCATCAAACCTCCTCCTTCCCTGCTTTTAACTCTGCCCCTTCCAGACTCACAGAGCTCTGGAGTAATGTACATCCTGCCTCTCACCACCACTGAAGCCTCCTCCACCCCAGGAACGCCTCTCAGATACCTAGGATGATTTATTTGCTCACATTTGTGCACTGACGCATTATGGGAGAGAGAGGGTAGGCTCTGAGTGAGCACACCTACTATCTATCTTCTGTATCCCATGGTAGGACATAGGGATTTTATCCAGACACATTCACCTTCTCTACTAATCCTGGCCCTTCTGGACTTTTAGGGAGTTCTCTAAGGGAAGGATTGAGTCTCCCCTATCAGATGGGGACCTTCATGAGGGAAGGCGACTCTTTTGTTCCTTTTAAACTAGGGGGTCTTTAGGAGGAAGGACTACTTCCCTCCACCCCATCAAACTGTAAGACCTTTATGACCAGAGGCTGTCTCTCCTATAAAATGGAAAGAAAGCTCCTGGAAGGCAGGAACTATTCTCCCTTCACCATCTTGGAAGATTCTTAGGCAGAGGGTCTCTTTCCTCCATCAGGCTGGAGACTCACCAAATGTAGGTACTGTTTCTTCCCCATCAGGTTGGGAATTCCTTAAGGGAAAAGATAATACCTTTCCTTGACTGGATTCTCTCACAGTAACTAGAACATGAGGTTCTGTACACACGAGGATGTGAACCAATGCTATTTGCCAATGGACCAATTGACTGGTTGTCTGACGAGGACACTCTTGGAAATGACTCTCAGACTAGCAGAGAAACTACACAATTGCAGGATGTGGGAACAGGAAAGAATAGGGGCTCTCACAGCCCAGAATAATGGTGCTGAGGAAACTATGGGCCTTCCATTCATCCCCAAGATCTGAACTCCAACCTTCCCTCCTGCCAGTTGTAGCACCCAGGGAAGCTTCAACTTCAGACCCACCTTGAGCATGAGTTTGCGGGAAGCTGTGATCTTGGATTTTCTCTGTGAGGGAAAAGAAAAAAATGAGAGAGGCAGATGAGAAAAATATTGCAGGTCCGGAATTCTGAAGTGGGATGAGAGTTGGAGGGGACTTTGCCAATCAATTCCCAGAATCTTCCCTTAAAAAGCTCATCATTGGATTGTTTTGAGACCCCTAAATTCTGGAAAGGAGACTATGTTCAACTGACTTCATTTAGAAGATGAGAGGTCCAGTTTCCAGCCCAGACTATTCTGTCAGTTTAACTATGTGACCCTCAGCAAATCACGGCTGCTCATCTTCCCAGGCCTGTTTCCTCATTTATAAAATGAAAATTATAATCTCCTTCTCATCTATCTCAGCAGGGGTGTTGTAAAGACAAAACAAAATACCAAATATGAAATGGCCTTAAAATACATACAAAGTTACTGTGATGCAAATTCTTATAATGATGCACGTGAGGATATTAAGAGTCACTTGTCCAGTACAATTTAGAAATGAAGAGAGACTCACAAATTATTTTTTCACATAACTGAAAATTGTCCTTTTTCTAAATGACATAAATTTAATCTGATTTTAACCACTGGGGAGTTAATCATTCTAAAACATAAGGCCTGCTCTCTTGGTTTCTTAAACAGAACTTTTAAACACAATTTTCATTTCCCTATCTTTGCAAGTATCAGTGGATATCCTAAGACCAGATACCCTTGGAGACCAATGAGGGGAGTGGGCCTATTTGAACCTACATTAAACAGTCCTAGTTTTCTGTGGCTTTTTCGTTTTGTTTCCTGCTTTTTACAATTTTCCTGTCTCCTCCCTCCATGTAAGTCTGTCTGCTGTCACGTCTTGCTGTTATCAGCATCATCCTGCCCCAATACTCTTATTGAAAGTTCTAATCTGCTGTAGAGCAGGAAACCAGATAAAGAAACTCATTAGAATTGTATCTAAAATAAAAGTAAATACACTCTGAGTGAGGGGATCTCCTTTGTGTAAAATAAATAAGCTTTAAATGTATGGATTTGGTGACATAAAGAGCAATTGGGATGTTGTAGAAAGAGTCCCGGATATGATGTCAGAGGAAATGAGTTTGAGTCCTGGCTTCGCTACTTACAGTTTCACCTTGGGTAAGTCATTTTCCCACTCTGGGAGTCAGTTTCCTCATCTGTAAAAGGGGGTGAGCTCTAGATGGCCTCTCTCAGTTTTCAATCTTATGATCTATTTTGGTGTCTGAGAGGCCCATTTGTTCACTTCCTGGCTCTCAGTTATTCTCTAGACAGGTGAGTTTGCCAGAGAAGTGACTTTTTACTATCAAAAAAAAAAGTAGCCATGGCTAAATTATCCCTTGTGAATTCTCCAAGATCGTTTAATATCAGATTGTGATACCACATGCAAAGACTTGGAAAGAGCAGGGGGAACTGGATTGAGAGCCATTTCTTTGACTTTATCAGTTTATTACTTCAAAAAGATTTGCCTAAGCTGTGTACCCCTTATTTTCTCTGTTTATTTCTTCCCTGAATTTTTGAATAAAGTTTTATTTCAACCCATTTGTTTTCAGCTAAGATAAATTGGAGAAGAAGGGGTGGTGTTGCCTGGGCCTAAGGAACTGGAGAATGGCCAGATCCCCAACAGAACCCAAGAGAGAGGGACTGGTGGTAGCTACCAGGTAAATTTCCAAATTACCCCCAGAGAATGGGCCTGCATTCTTTCTAGCAATGCTAATTCCTTGTTGTTCCAGGGCATTTTCTTGCACAGGATTTCCCTGCCACACATGGCATCTGTAGACCACTTCTCTTCGTCACCTATCAATGTGGTCTCAGGGAAGGTAGGCCTTTTTCAAAAAAAATGAGACCCAGCAAAACAGGGTGTAAATCTATAGCCCCTTAAAGGTCCCTCAAGGCATCCTCAAACTATTTTGAATTTTATGTCAATGCTCTCTTCCTCTAGCACACATACTGTAACTCTTCTAAACTTGCTAAGCTCTGAGGCCTCTCTGACATAGCCCTAAGGGACTCAGAGTGTCCCCCAAACCATAAGCCTTAGTGAAACCACAGTGGCCAAGAGCTCAACAGCTTCACGTGGCTCACGTCATCCAGGTCAAATTGAACCACCTGAATCAGGGTTTCCCAGGCTTCTTAAGGCCCTGTCCCAGAACTCCCTGTTGGCTTAAGCCTTAACCATCATTGATCTTCTCTGGACTGGGGTGGAAGGACTCAGGGTCCTTCTCCAATGTTCTTTCATAGAGTAGTTTGCTCTGGTTCACTTTTGCAAGAACATGGAGATCATTCTAGGGCTTGACTAATTCCAAAGGGCATTTGTTCACTTGTTAGAGAGTACAGAGGGAGAGGGCAGTAAGGCTTGGCCCCCAGACTCTTGTTTCTTCCCTGTCTCTAGCTTCTCCTTTTCAGTAACATTACACAGAATGTCTCCAATCCCCATGGGCTCTGTCTTTGGAATCCTCCCCCCTAGGTATCAAATCTGGGGATTACACTGCCAATCACACTCTTCTGCTCTCCTGATCCTGGCCTACCTGTGCAAATTGAGAACTCTCTGAAGGCAAGGACTGAGTCTACCTTATCAGATGGAGATCTCCTTGAAGCCAGAGACTATTTTCTCCCATCAGATTGGGAGCTCCCCAGGGTGAAGAACTACTTCCTCCATATCACACTGGGAACCCTTAGAGGGCAAAGACCACATCCATCTCCTCCTTCTTCTGGACCCTATCATGGTGTTTATCACAGGGTTCTAAAAACAAAAGGTCAGATAGTGTTGACTGACTCATTAATTGACTTGGTCATCAAACTTGAAGATGACAAGTCTTCTTGTCAGGCAGAAAAGCCATGTAGTTACAAATATGGAGACAGGAAGGAATAGGGGCTCCTTTCCCCAAATGCCCACCCCACCTTCACCAGGCTGGAGATTCAACTTGGGCACCCCAAATATCTTACCTCTCTTCAAGCATCCATCCCAGGGAAGGCAAAGAGAGAAAAGATCAGAACAAAGAGTGAATAAAAAGTAAAAATATATACTGTAACAAAGACATGCAGACTCACTGGGGAAAACCATCTAAGAGAAATAATGGCTGGTCTGAAAGAAATCTGACGGTGGGGTGCTAGGGGTGGGGGCAGGGAAAAAGGTAGGAACAGGAAAGGAAGTAAGTTAAAATGGAATAAACCAACTCTCTCAGTTCTTGGGCTTCTCAGTACAAGATGCCTCATTCCTTGTGGGAGATTTTTCTCAGCCTTGATCTAAGACCCTGGTGAAGTCATTGCTGGCATACTGTTTTCAGTTCTAAGAGTCACATTTTGGGAAGGATGTTGAGAAACTCAAGAGAGTCAAGAAGAGGGCAATCAAGGTTGGGAAGTGTCTTTAGTTTATGCCAGATGAGGATTATTTGAAGGAACTGAGTTTATTTCACCTGAACTAAGGAGAATACTTGGGGGGAATGTGATAGCTGTCCAACTATTTTTGAAGGACTGTCAAGTGAAAAAAGGCAATATGTTTGTCCTACTCAGCCCCAGAGGCCAGAACTAGGAGCAATGCCTAGAAATTACAAATAAGCAAACTTGGGCTTGATGGCATTCAACTCATTGCTCTCTACAAATGAAGTAGGCCCTGCAGGGGTCCCCTCTCCCCCCTCTCTACTAGAGGTCTCCAAGCAAAGGCTGGAAGACAACTCGTTGAGCATATCTTAGAAGGGTTTTTTGTTCAGATATGGACTAAAGATATGATCTGTCTGTAAGGTCCTTGCCAACTCTGCCATTCTTCAGCCCTGGGAATTCAACCGACATTTACTGAGTGTCTATTACATACAAGGCATTGTGCTTATGACTCAGATTCTAGCATGCTGCAGGGGGAGGAGCACTGAATCATGAAGACCTAGGTTCAAATCCTGCTTCTGACACTTAGCATTCATGTGATCTTGGGTAAGTCACTTAACTTTTCTGAGGCCTATCTTATAAAATGGGTATAGTTTTCTTTCCTGCATCATAGGATCATTGGGGAAAAGGCATTCTATAAGCCTTAAAATGCTACATAAAAAACAGCTCTATCAGTTATGCCACCTCCCTTCAGTGAAAAGTAAAGTATGGGGATTGAAATCCACTCAGTTTTTTTAATTAATGCAAAAAGAGGGGCCAGGTAATTCCAATTAAAGAATGTGAATAGGGAGTAACTAGGGGGTGCAGTGGATAGAACGAGAGTCAGGAGGAGCTCAGTTCAAGTGTGACCTCAGACACTTACTAGCTGTGTGACCCTGCTCAAGTTACTTAACCCCCACTGCCTCAAAAAAAAAAAAAAAAGAATGTGACTTATTTTAAAGTTCTTATAGTGGTGACCTGGCAAGATAATGGAAAGAACGTTAACGTGGAAGTAAAGAGAGTTCTAGGCTCTTCCTAATGTTGTAAGTATGACCATATCACTGCCCCCCTCCCTCCCTCTCCCAACCCCTCCGCTTAAATGTCAGTGGCTCCCTATTACTACCAAGATCAAATATGAAATCTTCCTTTTGGTATTTAAGTCCTTCATCACCCAGCCTCCACTCCCATCTTTCCAGTGTCCTCTAGCCGGTCACCCGGCCCGCCCTACTCTTTGATTCAGCAACACCAGCCTCCTCGCTATTCCTCAAACAAGACACTGCATTTCCTGGCTCTGTCCCCTGGCATGGAATGCTCCCCCTCCTCATCTCTGCCTCCAGCTCCTTCAAGGCTTCCTTTAGGTGCCAGGTAAAGCCCTATCTCCCACAAGAAGGCTTCCCCAATCCCTCCTAATTCTAGTGTCTTCCCTCTCTTGATTGTTGGACATATCTCATTTGTACAGTCGTCTTTGTGTTTCCTCAATTAGATTGTAAGCTCCTTGAGGGCAGGACTGTCTTTTGCTTTTCTTTGTATCTCCAGAACTTAACATGGTGCCTGCCACATAGCAGGAACTTAATAGGTTTATCAATTGACTGCCTTCTTTTCTTCTTGCCATTTATATGACCTTAGATCCATCCCTTGACTTCCTCAATCAATTCTTCATCTGTCAAACGGATACAGTAATAACTAATCTTCCTGCCACATAGAGTTGTAATGATGAGCTGTGGTCACATGGAGACCGCTGTGGAAAACGAGATTGGGGACTATTGCTTTGTTTTTGCTGCTGCTGCTTTTCCTTGTATCCTCAGAGCTCAGCACAGCTTGGTCCATAGTAGGTGCCTTGCCAATATTTGTTGACTTGACCCCTGCTCTGAAAATGACAGAAGTGCTGTGCAGATTTAAGTGCTTGTTACCGAGGGAAGATGGTTTCTAAGAGCAGCTGTACTGAGGAATTTGGAGCAGTCTCAGATGAAAGGGTTTGTTTTTTATAAAGGACTTGGAGCCCCTCCCAAGAAAGCAACTTGTATTAAATGACAGCCTGGCCATACCTCAAGTGCAAGACTCCCTCACCCACTCACCCACACCCATCGATCCCCACACACACACACACACACACACACACACACACACACACACACACACTTTCTCTGGGGAGATCAGAATTACTTACGGTTCAGGCATGGTGGCAAGTACAGCAGTACCTATAACCAACACAGACATAGACTCATTAGCAAAGCAGAATCCTAGATCTAGACCTTGGGGGGTGGGGTGGGTGTTGTGAGGACCTCAGAGGTCATCTAGTCCAACCGTCTCATTTTACAGATGAGAAAATTGAGGCCCAGAGGAGAAATGACTTGACCAAGGTGACATGGGTGTCAGAGATAGGATTTGAACCCAGGTCCTCTAGCTTCAGCATCAGTGGTATTGCCGCTGCTTACCCCCAACCTCCACCCCCAACTCACTCCAGCTCATCAGTCTGGTTGGGGCACTTAAGCAGAGTTAGCCTTTTCAGCTCAAGGACAAGAGGAATGGAGTGAAAGAGTACAAGCAGGTCCTGACCTGAATTCAGTGACCTGAACCAAATGGTGCTACTCTGGGAAGATGTGCTGGAGGAGAAGTTTTAGCTCGGGTATTGGCAAGAAGAAAGGACAACTATATTTCTGTGAACAACTGGTCAAACAGCAAGATAGGAGGAATTCTGGGAAGCCACTGCTCCTCTCTGACCTCTCCTAGAATTTTCATTGCTGGACTCACTAGTATGTCCAATAACAGAGATGGGTGGAAAGTTGCCAGAAGGGCACAATTTTCTAGCACGTGTGTCCTGGGAACAAAGGAGAAGGGAACCCCAGTCCTCTTTTATTGATACATTAGCCCAGGCTTCTCAGACCATCTCAATGATGCTGTGGGCCTGAGGATGAGATGGAGAGGGGGATACAGGAGAAACCAGGATAAAAGGAAGCTCTGGGCGATGGAGGCCGTATGTGGGCATGGCAGGCAGCGATGCGTTGACCGTGTTGTCTGAGGCCTGAAGGAAGTACCTTTATTGGCAGATGGGAAATGACCTGTGCAAGGGAGCAAGTGTGTAAAATAAAGAACATTGAACTTCAATTCAGAAAAACAGCCTGAGAGCTATCTCTTTGGCCTTGGACTTCACCTTTCAGATCCTCCGCTGTCTCATCTATAAAGTAGGGGGTATGTGGGACAGCTAGGTGGCTCAGTGAGTAGAGCACCAGTCCTGGAGTCAGGAGGACCTGAGTTCAAATCCAGCCTCAGGCACTTGACACACTTACTAGCTATGGGACCTTGGGCAAATCACGTAACCCCAACTGCCTTGCCTTCCCCCCTCAAAAAAAAAGTAAGGAGTATATATGGTAATAGAGATCTCTCAAGTCTCTTTCACTTCTAAAAATGCTAGGATTCTGTGAAAGCTCAGAAGTGGGGGGGGGGGAGATAATGCATGTCTGGAATATGGGGCTGTGGGGGAGGTGGGGGTGCCTAGTTAGAATGGGAAATCTGAGTTATGCCTTGATAAGATGAGGTCTCAGGTAAGGGAAAGAGCTCTGGACTTGGAATCAGAGGGTCTGGGTTTGAATCATGACTCATACAAATTAATTGCATGACCTTGGGTAAGAGCCTGTTTCCCCATCTGCAAAGTGAGGAGTGTAAGTAAGTTGACCTCTGAGAACTCCTTAAGCTATAGACCTGTGTGAGGTACCAAAGAATCAAGAGGAGAGTCCTTGAAATTCAAGATTAAGAATTAGGAGTTGCTCCAAGAAGCTGTTTCTGAAGAGAGGAGTGTGATGATTATTTTTAATTCATTCTAGATTTGTTCTCTCCCTTATGCACTCCCTCCTCTCCCCCTACATCTCTTTCCTGCCCTTCTTCTATCCTTCATGAAATACTTACCTCTGATCCCCCAAGAGAAGGAGGTTTTAGTCTTCATTCTGCCTGACCTTAGTATCTCTCTCTCAGGAAGACCTTTAAACCCCCCCCCACTTTTGCCCCTTCTCCTGTCCCTGGTGGAAAGCTAAGGCCCTGACCCCACAGTCCCAGCTGTCTTCTCGATGGAGAGAGGCAGAGTGGCCCCAGGATCCAGGAGACAACTTATAAATTCCTAAAATGCTTGGCTGAAATTAGACCTTTTATGGCTGGCTACTTAATCTGCTATTCCCACTCATCTCAAGATTCTGGGCAAGTCCAGAGAGAGAAATAGGAGCTGGTAAGGTCCTACAAGATCCACTCCCTAGATCAGTTTATCAATATTTGTCATGCTCTCATAATTTCTGTCTCCGGAATTCATTTCACAGACGGACAGTTTTTGTATCTACTTTCCTGAGAAGGGCCGACACTTCAGTAGGCATATGCTAATGCCCACATGTAAATACAGACTTTCATCAAATGGTCACTGACATAACCCTCTGTCTGGACCTTCCTGGCTAGATGTGTATGCCCACATCTCCTGTTATCAGTATGAACCAGAGTTGAACTTCCCCTCACCCATCCTGGGCATGTCTCTATTCCCTACTAGTGACCCCCTGGGGCCCCTTCCCCCTACAAAGGAAATTTGGGCTCAGGTGCTCCCACACTTTGCAGAAAGGACCTCTCATTTGCCGACAGTTTGGGCTTGATGCAATGGTGGTTCTGTCATTTGAATATAAGTGAGGATTGGTACTTGATAAAGAAGATTGGGGAGGGGAGCATTGAGACTTTACTGTGTCCAGGATCCCATATTCCCAACCTCACAGGAGTGAAAAGTCCTTCATTAAATGCATACCTGACTGGAGAAAAGGAGCTGCAAGAATATTTCCATGTCAAGGTCTCCATTTCACAAAAACCAGGGGGATGGAGAAAGATTTTTCAAAATGGAACATTGGGTTAAAAATTAGGCAGAGGGATGTGTGTCCAAAAAACTATACTTCTCATAAGTTTCAACAAACAGCGACACTAAATCCCATCTTAATTTTATTTCTACTTCTTGTCCTCTCTCCTCTTGCCACCTCCCTACCCCCCACCCATGCTGCCCCCAGACACTGTGTCCCCAGCTTAAGGCATCCTCTTCCCCTTAATGGAATTAGGATGATATTCCTGTGCTTATCACTCTGGGTTCTGGGTCAGCTCTGCTCTTCTATAGCTGTCAATAAGAAACACTTATCTTTTCTCTAGAGTTGAGCTGCCTGGATGTCACATTCCAGCTCTATTTGTCATTCCAGTTAGAAAAACCAGCCTCCATTGTTCCTAAAGACCCCAGATGCCTCCCCCAACCTGCAGAGAAGTTCCCACTCATATTGCATTGGATGCTTGACTCATGCACCCCAACTATGTGCAGCATTGAGTGATGCTTTCTCTGCTCCCCATCCAGCCCTGCCCTTCCCTGTCCCTGACCCTTTAGCCACTGCTATCCATCCCTTAGTGTCAACAGTGTTGAATTTGGTGGGGAACAAAGAAGTGTAAATTCTATGCCATTTGGGCGTGGCTCTGGTCCCTAGCTTGTCCTATCAGTTACCTTCCCCAGGTGCACAGATGATAAAGATATGTCTTTGTCTTTCTTCCAGGACACAGAAAAAAAGGAGCAAGAAAAATTTCCTAGTGATGTCTTTGGGATTTCTCAGTTCCTCCTCCCATCCCTATTCCCAGATTTTCAAATTCTGTCCTCCACAAATTTCTCTATCTCCTTCTCCATTTTTTATCCCTTTGTAGTTGACATATGCTTGGAAGAGTTTGCAAGCAGCAAAACACACCATCCTTCCAGCCCAGGTGGAGGTAACTCAGACCCCCTCCCCCCCAAAAAAAGACTCAGCCAGTCTCTCTGCCTGGAGATGCAACTTTCTTCTTTGCCAATTGCTTTGATGAAAATGACATTCCCTTGTCCAGGAGAAACTTTCTGGGAGTTTTCTCAGGTAGCACATTTAGACTGCCAAACCCTCAGTGGATGGGCACAAAATATTCACTTCTTCCATCCTTCATCCCTTGTTCTTGTCTTACCTAGACTCAAACCCCAGCTGGTTTAGGATTCACTTTCCAAGATCAGGAGCCAGGCTTCAGACACTTACCTACTGTAGTCCTAGCAGAGCTGAGATCGTCTGGGGCTGTTGGAGTCCTGCAGACTGCGAGGGGCTGAAGGCTTGTGGAGACTATGAAATCTACGGTCCACAGCAACTGGCCAGTAAAAATAGAACAAGCTCTGCTACCCTTTGGAGCACCCCCACCCTCTCTCCACCCCCTACGCTATAGGCACACACTATAGATGCACAGAGAGTCTGGGCAAACACTCCTCATGCTGCCCATACACATACACCTGCAGTTCACACAGTTATACACACACACACACACACACACACATTTTGTGGACATAGTCCATAGACTAATGTGAGACCATCCTTGGGCAGAAGAAGGTTAAAAACCATGGAGGATAGGGAGAAATGAGGGGCTGGGCAGGCTCTGTACAAGTGGACGGTGAGATGAGAGTGGAAGGCACTGAAAGATCTGGAGTTGGGGGGGGGTGCATATCAGTGTTTGTGTGCACGTACTGTGAGGCAGGGGACAGGTTTTCAGGGGGAAGCGGTGTTTTGCTGCTAAGCTATGGATTTATTCCTCAGCTCTTTGTCCTTAAGAGCAGTCATGAAAATAAGCTCCCAAAGCCCATGAGATCAGGGACTAAATGAAGTCAGGCAGAGGGCCTAAAAGGAATAGGACTGAAATCCTCCAAGAGATATGGTCAACTCTATCTCTCCTTCTTAGTAAGTTTCCCTGACTCTGGCGTTTCCAAAAGAGTCCTGAGTGTATCTGAGATGGGGGAAGATAGTTGAGTTTTATGGGACTAATGACTGGAGCAGCAAAGAGGGATGGAAGTGGGGATGGGGAGTCACACTGTCAGTCAACAAGCATTTAAGTGCTTACTATGACCACTGGCAAGTGGAGGCTGGTATGTTCAATAGGGATGGGTATAAAATGCATAAATCCTACTTTCCTTGATTGATGATACTGAAGGTATAGAGATGCTGTGAAATCTTAGAAAGATGGGTTTCCAGGAACCTAGTTCACTGAATTCAGAACAAGCCACATAGGAGAGGGTACCCTTCACCTCTTTGTTTCTAGCTGGACCACAGATGGGACTCTGACACGGCCTGAACCTTGTGGACTGCACCTGTTCTTTGGGTATTTTTAGGAGACAGTTTTTGAACACATAATACCAGCCCTATAGTCAGGGAAAGACAATGCCTGCTATGTTAATCCCCAAGGTTATTATAGTTAAGTTGCTAGGCTCAGGCTGGGCATGGGACTGGAATCCCCAGAGCAGGGGCAGAGGGAGTCAGTGGTAATGGACAAAAGGACTGACCTCTTCATAGAAGAACTAATATCACCCTATATCCTCTTTAAAAAAATTTTGGCTTTCATTGTGTCTTTCCCTCATCTCCTCACAAGATGCTTAAGGAAAAGCAAGAATATATTCTAAGACAGGTGCCAAATACATGACAGCAGTTTCACAACACAATGGAGCACAGTTTGAATGAGAATAAACTGTAATTGGGGAATATTCAATAAAATAAATAAAAATACAATAAGACATAGCTATTACATTTTAAAACTCAGTCAATATAAAACCAATAGGGATCCTTAGGTATGGATTAGTGGCTCACTGATTTGTGTTTGACCCCACCAGACTAGGAGACAGAGATAAGAAATCAATCATCCAGCAACACAAGCACTCACAGTGTGCCAAGGTTTATGATATTCAGGAGTCTATCCCCTTTTTGCAAAAGCGTAAACTTTTTAAAGACAAGACTAATTGCTCTCCCCGACCTATGAAGTTCTTCTCCAATCTTAAGGAGACGTCAGGTTTACTGGTAGCAAAAATTTACTTTACTCAATCCAGGGAGGCTTTACTGAAAGAGTAGCAGGGAGAATAGGGCAGTGTCAGGATAGAAAGACGGTCCAAGAAAAAAAGCCAGCATGGGGAATGAGGGCAGGCAAGACTGAGAACAGGAGTCCTGGATCAACATCAAAAGACAGACTCCAGTTTGTCAGCAAACATTTAGTAAGCACCTACAATGGAAGTGGGGATGGGGAGTCACACTGTCAGTCAACAAGCATTTAAGTGCTTACTATGACCACTGGCAAGGTATTGTGCTAAACATTGAAGATACATAGAGAAAAATTAAATCATCCCTGCCCTCAAAGAGTTCCCTTTCTATGTAAGGGGGTCAGGGAGAGAAGGGATTTTAAGAACAGTTCAGGCCCCTCCAATGGAAGTATCCTCCCAAAGGTAGGAATGAAGCATACAAAATCCACAGGGGCTTAAACCAGAATTCCAGTGTTCTCAATTCCATGGTTCATTATCTACCTACACTATTTTTCTCTGTGGCAGAAAAACTGGTTGGTGGTTTTGTGAACTGATGGAATTAAGCTCTGTCTCTAACCCTCCTACCTTCTCTTCAAAAGTGACAATAAATAAGCATTTACTAAGTACCTAATAATCAACAAGCATTTATTAAACGTCGAATATATGTGTTAAGTAATGAGAATACGAACATACAAATGAGTCAGTCCTGCCCTCAAGGAGCTTACACTCTCCCAGGACATAAATGTTCACAGATA
>CM053593.1:83739979-83784074 GCA_028646575.1 Pseudocheirus occidentalis
ATATACACACAGGATAATTTGGGCAATTCAAGACACACTGAGAGTGACTTGCAAGGCCTGTGCAACCAGAAGTCCCCAGCCCTCTCTATCACCCCAGAATCCATTGTGGAATAAACACTGGGCATGGAGTTAAAGGACATGACTTTGGTTCCTAGTCTGATCCAGTTGGGTCCCAATTAGTGCAACTGATGAATCCTGGGATGTGGTTCCATTATTCAAATTCACACTGCATGATTTCCATTGGGCAGGAATGAAATACCTAATTTTATGTAATTATAACTTCAAATAGGGTGAATTTGAACACATGGAACCACTTCACGAGATTCATTATTTGAACTAATCGGGACCCAGCTGTGTGACCTTGGGCACTTCCTTTCCTTGGACCTCAGTCTTCTCCTCTGTAAAAGAAAGGGCTTGTAGGGGTTGTTAGGTGGTGCATTGAATAGAAAACTGGCCCAGGAGTCAGGAGAACCTGAGTTCAAATCCAGCCTCAGACACCTAACACTTACTAGCCGTGTGAGCTTGGGCAAGTCACTTAACCCCAATTGTCTTGCCTTTCCCCTTCCAAAAAAAAAAAGAGCAAAAAAATAAATAAATAAAATTAAATAAATAAAAATTTTTAAAAAGAAAGGGATTTCGATGATCTCCAAAGTCCTATAAATGGAGAACCATGTTCATTCTCCTCTTGCCTTTCTATCTATAGCCCCTTCCCGTCTTTTGAAGCACACCAATCTTAGCAACAGTATTTTAGGAGTGGGTGGCCTGTCCCTGTTTTCCTCCCACTCATCCCGCAAGTCCCTCTTAACTTTGCTTCTTTGCTAGGGATAGCAGCAGTCCTCTGGCATGCATCCGGAGGCTATCTTTCTGCAGTCTTCTCTTCTTGCAATTGCCTCAGCCCCATAAAACTGTCATCCCCCTTCTGCACATATCCTGCTTCATGCTACAGCCACTTTTGTTTTCTGGCCCCAGGGCAGGGACCACACTTTTCTGGAGCTGGGTATTGATGTCTGCTGTGTCAACAGAATTCTTCTGCTTCTCCTTTTTCTCTTCAATTTAAATCAAATTAATTCAATTCAACAAGCACTTCATTAGGGAATTACTATTTGCAAAGTACCTTGCCAGATGCTGAGAAAAACAACAACAAAAAAATTGCTGGAAAAACAAAACAAAATAAAAATTACGTAGTCTCTGCCCTCAAGGAGTTTACAGTCTAAGAGGAATGAGACAACTCATTAGAGGTGGCTCATTAGATAGTCACATAACCTCAAAGGGACTCAATTTCCTTATCTGTAAAATGAGAGAGAAGGATTAGCTGGCTTTCAAGGCTTCTTCTAGCCCTAAATCTATGATCCTACAACCTTTCCTTGGACCGTTTTAATATCATTTGGTGAGCAACTATGTCCAATTCTGTGAGACTTTGAAAGCACCCTAAGATCATAGGATCATAGAGTTTGAAGAAGCTTGAGAGACTAAGTCCCCCCTTTTATTTTGCAGTTGAGGAACAGAGGCCCAGAGATGTTAAGTGACTTGCCCCAAATTACACAGCTAGAATATATCAGAGATGGGATTTGAACCCATGTTTTCCTAATATCAGATCTGGTTCCCTATCTCTTCCTAGTCTAATTCTAATCTTAACTCCAGCTTGAGCCAGAACAGACAGTTTCTGTTTGTCTCACTTCATTTTGTTTGTTTTTCTATTTATTCATTCATATATCCACTTATTTAGTTTTATTTTCAATATTAGTTTTTGTATTTCAAATTCCAGATTCTGTCCCTCCCTCCAGCCTCACCCCAACCCATTGAGAAGACAGGAAACATGATACCCATTATACATGTGAAATCAGGCAAAACATACTTCTATATTAGTCATGTTCCAAAATAAAAGAAAAAGAAAGTGACCAAAAATATGTTTTAATCTGTACTCAGAGTTCATCATCTCTATCTCTGGAGATGAATGACATTTTCCATCATGAGTCCTTTGGGATTGTGATGCATCATTGTTTTGATTAGAGGGACTAAATCTTTCACAATTGATCACTGTTACTTTGTACAATGTTCTCCTGGTTCAACATACTTCACTTTGCATCAATTCATATAAATCTTTCCAAGTTTTTCAGACTCCATCATCAGAGTTCATCATTTCTTATAGTACAATAGTGTCCTATTACAATCATATATCATAAGTTGTTCAACCATTCTCTAATTGATGGGCATACCCTACATTTCCAATTCTTTGTTGGGCTGAGAATTATACATGAGAATTATATATGAGCAGGGGTGGTGACAATAGACTAAGTGAGTTACTCAGGGTTATAAAGCTAGTATTTATTGTCAGAGGATGGGATTCAGATTCATATCTTCCAGACTCTAGGACCAACTCTCTACCCATTACCCAACACTGCCTCTTACATGCCTCAGACTGTGGGGAACTGTCACTGTCAAGTATATTGAGGGCAGCAATTAAAGGGGCATTAAAAGAAATTAGAGGATGGGGGACTGGTCACACGTAACTAGGCATGAAAAATTCACCCAGAGCCCAACTGAATACAGGAAACTGAGCTATTTCTTGATCTAGGTCCGCATCTTTAGTGGCCGTCCTGAACCCTGGACCTAGCTTCATGCTGGCCCTGCTTTGGACCTTCTTATGATCTCTGGACTTGACCTTTGCTTCAGAAATATACTCTTCTTTTGGTCCTTTTAGTTCTACACTTGGTCTTCAGGGTTTTTCTTACTTCCTCACTTTGATTCTGACTCTGATCTGAAATTCTGGGCTGCAACTTCCATTTTTCTCCTTCTTTCCCCCCACAAAATAAGGAAATTTCAATCAGCACCATGGACATGGTTCAGTTACACCTCTTGATGGACTGTCAACCATCCCTTCCTTCTGAATATTCTCTCTCTCTCTCTCTCTCTCTCTCTCTCTCTCTCTCTCTCTCTCTCTCTCTCTTTCCTTCTCCCTCCCCCCCTCTAATACACATATTTGTGCAGTTAGGTGGTACAATGCACAGAGTGCTGGACCTGGAGTCAGGAAGCCCTGAGTTCAAATATGACCTCAGACACTTACTAACTGTGTGACCCTGGGCAAGTCACTTAACTCTGTTTGCCTCAGTTTCTTCATCTGTAAAATGAGCTGAAAAAAGAAATGGGACATTACTCCAGTATCTTTGCTAAGAAAACCCTAGATGGGATCATAAGGAGTCAAACACAGCTGAAACAATTGAACAACAACAAATACTGGGATCACTTTGTTGAAGACTTACTGATGTGTGCATGTGATTGAGTATTATCTATATTTTGTAGTTTCCTCAAACTCTGGCACAGTATGCACTTAATAAATCAATCAAATTGGAAGAGCGTATTTAGCTCCTTCTAAGTGCTAAGCACTTTGCTAGGCACTGGGGACACAAATTCAAAAGGAAAACAACCTCTGCCCTCAAGGAGAGTGCATTCTATTGGGGAAGACACACGTTAATGAATGTGAAGGAGAACTGGTCAATGGTGGTCTAGTCCTCAGGGTATGAACAAAGGGTTCTGACCGCATTGCTGTTGGTTTGGTTATAGAAATATAGACATGGCATATACTAAATAAGAATATGGTAATTTGGGAAGAAAGGGCACTAGGATATGAGGGGATGATGGGAGATCAGTCCGGTAGAAGGCAATATTAGAAGGAAAAAAGGGATTCTGAGACTCACTGATGAGGAGAGAGGACTTCATAATTTATTGATTGTATTCTAGGCATGGGGTGGGCACAACCTGTGCAAAGACACAGAGGTGGGAGATGGAGAGTTGAGCACAAAAAGTGGGGCAGGGGGAGGTCAGTTTGGCTAGATCATAGGATGGGGACGTATAAGGCTAGAAATGTACATCAGGGTCAGGTTATAAAGAGCTGTATGATAACTGCTTGTTAACTTGAAGTACCCAGGGGTATGACTAAGACTTAACCTTTCCTGGAATCATGAAACTAGACATGTTGACCCCTTCAAGCTCTGTGTGTGAGAGAGAAGGAGAGGGAGAGGGAGGGAGGGAGGGAGACAGAGACAGAGACAGAGACAGAGAGACAGAGAGAGACACACACACACAGAGACACAGAGAGAGAGAGAGAGAGAGAGAGAGAAAGAGAGAGAGGGAGGGAGGGAGGGAAGGAGGGAGGAAAGAAAAGAGAAAAGGAGAAAAGAAGGGAGAGGGAGAAAAATAAATATACTATATATATTTATAGATATATAGATATATGTATATATTTATACTATATATTTATAGATATAATTGTGTGTGCATATATGATACACATGTGCATTGTATACATTTGTGCATATGCCTATGTACATGTACACCTGTGTGTGTTGTGTGTATACATATATGCACCTGTGTTCTCACACACACAAAGATGTTTTAGAACCGGGAAGAACAACCGGAAGAAACGTTAAATGCTATCTAGACCAGCCCCTTCATTTGACAGATGAAGTAACTGAGGTACAGAAAGGGGACATTTTTGCTCAAGGTAGCAGAACTCATGGGAATTGGCAGATCCAGGGTTCAAACCAAGGCCTCCTGCCTCCAGGTCCAATAGGGGATTCTTCCTTTTTGCCGTCTTTCGGAGCTGGCACAACTTAATAATGGATCTGGAAAAAATCAAGGGAAGAAAACAATGAAAGAAGAAAAAGGGGAAAGGCAGTGAGTAAGAGGGGGAGAGAAGAAGAAAAGTGGGCTTGGGGGCTGAAGAATTTCCAGCCCCTGATTTCCCTGATTTCAGCACCTTTGTCCCCTCCCCAGAGCTTTCACAGGGCCAGAGGGATGGGAGGAGGGAAGTCTTTAAACAGATGCAGTTAAACCTTTATAAGGCCAGGGCCCGGGGGAGACAGGGCCCCAGGCATCTGGCTTGCTGACAGCTGTCAGCCTGTGCCTCCTCACGGATTGTTTTCGGAGCACAGAGGATCCAAAATTAGCAGGTGACAACTCCAGGCTGTGGTCAACTTCCCCAACATTCTCCAGCCCCCATTGCCACCCAACCCCCCACCCAGGGGATGTAACAGCAAGCAGACAAAAGCCTCTGTTTCTCCAAGCTCCATCAGCTGTTCTAGGGTCGGGTTTCCTCCCCTGCTGACCTTCTGAGTTGGGGGTGGGGGCTCGGAACAGGAGTAGGGGCTTGAGAGGAGGGAGGAAGAAGGGGAGGGCCAAGTGGACAGAAAAGGAACAAAGAAAGAAAACATCATTTGTCCAGTAACATCTATACCATTGTTAACTCTTTGACATGTCTGATGACATCTCCTGATTCTCCTTGAGATTTTTCTGCTTCTCCCCTGCCCAGAGTGGATAAATGAATGAAAAATGTTCTTTATTCACCATATATATGTGAACACACATTTTTAAATTATTGTGAGTTCTACATGTAACAGAACTTTGGAACATACACACACATGTTTACGTACATATTTATATATACACACATAGACATACATAAAATCACATGTATGTGTGTATGTGTATATATATGCACCAAAGTCCTGTTACATGTAGAACTCAAAATCGTTGAAAAACTAATTGAGGTTGAAGAGCAATTAAGGAAGCTCATATTCTCTCTTAAAGCAGAGAAGTGGGGACCTCCTAGGACAGAATGCTGTATACATTGCCATATGTGGTCACTCTCAGTTGTTATTTTTCTTTGTCACAAAGGAAACGTCATTCTGGAAACAGGGGGTGTGAAATGACTGATATACAAATAAAAGAAATCTATAAAACATGTTTGTTTTTTTTAATTCTAAAAGAATGCCTTTATTTTTTGTCTAAACAGGAGAGTTCATTGGAACTCCCAGTGCAGAAACTTCTTTCATTGAAATAGATTGGCAACTTGTATATAATTCATAGTCTTAGATTTTTTGGGGGGGGGAAGCTGAGAAGTTAAGCAGTTTGGGGGGGGTCACATGGATATAATGTGTCAGAGATAGGTCTTTAATTCAAATCTTCTTGATGCCAAGGCTGTTGCTTTATTCCCTACACTATCCTTTTTATTTTAAAAGTTATTTAGAAATTGTAAAATTTATTTTCAAAATTTTAAATTTATTTTAAATTTTAAATGAAATTAAAATTTTAAATTTAATCTTTTAAAATGTGTCAGGACAAATATGCTATTCGGTGTCCCTAGTACCTGAACACTATACATACCAACAGGCAAGTTGACGGTCCAGATTATGTTCAGCTAAATTTACAAGCCTCAATTTAAAAAAAAAAATGATGTGGAGGCGATCTCTAAGCCAGTCCCTATAAATGACTATTTAAAGACATCAAAAGATCTGTTACTTCACCAATGGGTACTTCCTCTGCTGCTAACAGGTCACTTTCCTGTGCTACTTCCCAATTCTCCCCACCCTGAAATCTGATGACAACCTTTCCAAACTAAGCCAGACCCATCCTTGGACAATTAATATACAGTCCATAACGGAGCCGTATCTGATGCCTTTCTAATTTGGTAAGGAACCAGTGCTTTTACTCTCCTAGCACAGTCCTCAAAAAGCTACAACTTTTTCTGCCACACAGTGAAGCAAATGGAGTAGGACTTTAATGGAGAGACCATTTAAGCAATTGATTGTACTGACCCAGTAGAATGTATGCCCTTTGAGGGTAAGAACTGTTTCAATGCTGTTTCTGTTTCTTCTGCACATTCCTAGCACACAGTAGGTGCTCAGTGAGACCTTGCTTGATTGAATTGAGATTTCGAGATGCTCAGCAAACTAGCAGTGGCCATCACCTTCTATCTGATATTGTTTGAGGATTCATGATATTTGAGGAGCTGCTGGATGCATTGACTGATGGGAAGGTAGAATCTGACCCTCTTTTTTTGACCCATAAGTATCTGGAGGAGGAGATAAGACAAAGACACAAAAACTGCATTCCAAGTTAGGATGTGACGATGTTCAGGATTCTGATCTGCGAAGGCTCTCTGACTCCTCCAGTCACTCTGCAGGGAGAGGGGAGAGGGCAGAGGACAGAGGCCTCTGGATTAGAAAGTGCTAGTATCTGGAATAGTTTATCTGTCAGATTTATGGATAAGGGAAGAATTTAGGGCCAAAGAAGATATAGAGAGTATTGCAAAATGTAAAATGGACAATTTTGATTATATACAATTTAAAAGTTTTTACACAAACAAAACCAATTCAACCCAAATTATAAGGAAAGCAGAAAACTGGAAAGAAATTTTTTTATAACAAGATCTCTGCTAAAGACCTCATTTCTCAAATATTTAGAGAACTGAATCAGATTTATAAAAATACAAGTCATTCCCCAGTTGACAAATTGTCAAAGGATATGAACAGGCAGTTTTCAGACCAAGGAATCAAAGCTATCTATAGTCATATAAAAATGCTCTAAATCATTATTAATTAAAGAAATGCACATTAAAACAACTCTGAGGTACCACTTCACAGCTATCTAATATGACAAAAAAAGGAAAATGTTGGATATTGGAGGGGATGAGGAAAAACTGGGACACTGATGCACTATTGTGAACTGATCTAACCATTTTGGAGAGCAATTTAGAACTGCCCAAATGGCTATAAAACTGTGTATACCCTTTGATCCAGAAATACCACTACTAGGTCTATATCCCAAAGACATCAAAAAAGGGAAAATGACCTATCTGTGCAAAAATATTTCTAGTAGCTCTTTTTTTGTGGTGGCTAAGAATTGGAAATCAAAGGGATGCCCATCAATTAGAGAATGGCTAAACAAGCTATGGTATATGCTTGTAATGGAATATTATCACACTATAAGAAATGACAAGCAGGATGTCAGAAAAACCTTGAAAAACTTACACGAACTAATGAATATTGAAGCGAACAGAAGCAGGAGAATGTTGTACACAGTAACAGCAATATTGTTTGATAAAGAACTGTTAATGACTTAGCTACTGTTATCAATACAATGATCCAAGACAATCCCAAAGGACTATTTGATGGAGCGTGCTATCCACCTCCAGAGAAATAACTGATGTTGATTGAACGAATAGAGACTAAAGCATGCTATTTTTCACTTTCTTTCTTTCTTTTATTCTAGTCTTCTTGTACAAAATGACTAATATGGAAATGTTTTACATAATTGCACATGTATAACCTATATCTGATTGCTTACCATCTCAGGGAGTGGGGAGGGGAAGAAGGGAGGGAGTGATGGATAGAATTTGGAACTTAAAACTTTAAATACAAATGTTTAAAAATGGGTGGGAGTGGAGGAGTGCTAGCATCATCGGGTTTAAGTCTCCCCAGGGCACTCTGGTCCCTGTCATCTTCTTCACTGCCATAGGCAAGACCTTCAACTTGGTTATTCTTGGTGGAGGTCGGGGACAGCGAAGGTAACATGCCCATCATTCCAGGAGGCAAAGCGTGCAATTAATTTTAGAGGCATAGAGGGAGAGAATGCATTGTGCATAACCCTCCCCTTCCCAACACACTCCTGCAATAGCTTTTATCCATTTCAACTCCGCAAACATTTAATTAGCACCTCCCATGTAGAAGGAAGTATGCTGGATTGTGAGCTAATTCACAAAACATTTTTCCTACAACTGTGCTACAAGTCGGGTAGTACAAGCATTATTAAGTCCGTTTCACCACCAAGAAACTGAGGAACAGAAAAGTGCAGTGACTTGCCTCACAGAGCCAGTGAGTGGCAGAGTTAGGCTTTGAACCTAGGACTTTAACACAAAGCCTTTTCCCCTGTCAGCTGGCTCCCAACATATAGTGCAGTCTTGAAAGGAGGGAAATAAATTACAGGATCTTAGGATGTGGGGCAAGATGGTGATGAGGTGTAGGCTCTGGGACCTCCCTTGAGCTCCTTGAATCTTTGAGGTACAGGCTCTGGGAAAGTAAATCCTCCCAAGGAAGGTATTTGCCTGATGTCATGAATGGAGGCTCGATGACACTGGTCATAATTAACAGAGCCTGGTTTTGAACCCTGGTCTTATGAACTCAAATCCAGAGACCCTACTATATACCACACTGTCCCAAGGGGACCATAAAACAGAGGAAGTCAGGGGTGGAAAGTGGAAGAAGGAGCCCAATTTGCTTTACTTTGGGGAGGGCAGGAGCAAGGAATTCATGGCCTAACTGGCTCCACAGGGGCCTTGGATCTTCTCTAGAAGTGAGTGGCAGAGTTGAGTCACTGCCAAGGAGAACCACCTCCCTGCTCCACCCCAAAGTGCTCCTGCAAGATGCCCTGACTTCAGTTCCCTACAGGTGGTTCTGGGCAGCACTAGAGTGTGGGGGTACTTGAAAGGATATCTTCTGAAACATTCTCCTGGAATGCTCAATGGAAAAACCTTTTTTCCTCAGTGGCCCCAAGGGTGGGGCAAAGGATCAGAAGTAGGGGTCGATAGGCTAGTCTTAGACAATGCCTTGCCAAGACTCGTATGGAACTCAGACTCCAGGTAAGCAAAGAGCTAGGCAAGTCCCACACTTCCCTTGGGGGTGGGAGTGGAGATGAGCCATCTTTCAAGGTCCAGTGGAAACAGCTCAAGGTGGATGAGAGTGCCCAAGGCAGGGAGGGCAAGGTGACACCTGACAGCTAATATTGTCCATTGTCTCCTCCTGCTTCACTTTTCCTGAGGAGCTGGCTCCCCCCTTTGCTATAGCATCAAATCTGAGCCTTCTTTGCTTTTGCCTCTACCCTCCACCCCTGACCATCTTGAGCTTCAGATTCCCTCCCTTCCTCTCTCCCTTCTGCTGGCCCTGCCCAAACCTGTAACTTAACCTCTCCCACGGTTTCCCCATCCCCCCCATCCCATCCCGAGGCAGCTCCTCCTACCACACTAGGCCAGAAGGCTTAGCGTGGCCTGACTCTCCTTAAAACCCTTCATCTCCCAGGTGCATCTCCTTCCCCCACCCACTTACTAGGGTGAAGCCTTCTAGTTGGGGATGTGGGAGGCGGGGAGGTTGGGGAGGCCGGGACCTCCTTGAGGCTTCCTGCTGCTGCTGTCTCGGCAGCTTATTCCTCTCAGATGGTGAGCCAAGGGTCTAGGGACCATGTCTTGGCATGTTCCCTGCTGCATGGGCCTTTCAACAAACCCATATAATAAGTAGGTGATGTTTGTGGCCGACCCTGTTGGACTTGGGAGTGTGTAGGCAGGGGTGTGGATTGGGAGAGTAATAAGTCAGGAAGTGGACCCCACCCTTGAAACCAAAGTTCTCACAAATATACCTTGTGTGTGCAGACCTTCATGGTGAGAATTGGGATAGTAGGTCATGGGAGATCTATTTCATTAAGGAAGGCCACTGGCTGGCCACCTCATTTATGCACAAGCCCCACCCTCTACCCCAAATACCATTTATCACCATCATTTGACCTTTCCAGACTTACTTCCCTCTGTTCCTCTATATGACCTCCTTACTGGACCCCAAAATGTTACTTCACCTCCCTGGGCCTCTGTTTCCCCATTTGTAAATGAGGGAGTTATACTAGAAGACCTCTAATCTAAGGTCCCTTGCAACTTGAAATCTATAATTCTATGAATCCTTCTGACTGCCCATCTTTGGGTCATTTCTCATTCTCTTTCTCCTATTTAGATGTCTTCCCCCACTATTCTCTCTTTATCTGAATTATATTCATTTTTCTGGGCCCAGATTATGACCCTCCTCCTCCATGGAGCCTTCCTTGAATATGTTCTAGACCACAGGGATCTTTCCCTTCCCTGAACTTGGAGAGACATCCCAACAGAGAATAGTACTGCCTTTGGGGTCTGAGTAACTGGATTCAAATCAACACTGACAAATCACAACTTTTTAGGGCTTAAATTTCCTCATTTATAAAATAAGGGGTCCATATTATAGTCCTATGGCATTTTAAGGTTCACAGAGAACTATAGGTACATTATCTCATGGCAACCCTGAAAGGTAAGTACTACATACAGGTTTTATTATCTCAATTTACCAGATGAGGAAGCTCAGAGAAGCTAAATAATTTGAGATCCTAGCTTTAAAGCTAGGTTTCCCAGCGGTTAGAGCACTGGGTCTGCAGTCAGGAAGAAATGAGTTCAAATCTGGCCTCAGACGCTTAATAGCTATGTCACTTCACTTCTGGTGACATTAATTTCCTCATCTTTAAAATGGGTATAATAATAGCACCTAACTCCCAGGGTTGTTTTGAGGATCAAATGAGGTAATATTCATCAAGTGCTTTTGCAAAACTTAAAGTGCTTCATAAATACTACTACTATTAAACTTTAGATCTTCTAGTTCACCCTTCTCCCCATTTTACAGATGAGAAAATGAAGGCCCAGAAGGGTGGCTGCCTTGTCCAAGATCACAAAGGTAGAAGATGTCAGAGCTGGGATTCCAATTCAAGCCCTGTGACTCTAAGGCTAGCATTTTTCTCTGGCTTCAGCATGCTGCCTTTGTCTCTAAAGTCCTTTCCAAATATAAATACTGGCATCATTTGCCTTTAACATACTCAGCCTTATACATTGTTAGTTAATTTTCCTATGTATGCATGTTATTTCTCTATGACAAGATTGTCAACTATATGCTAACTTCCTTGGAGGCCTACCTTGAAGCGCCATGTCCTACAGAAAGACTTCTTTCATTCCCCTCATTGTTAGAGCTGCTTTTTCCTTCCTCAAATTACCTTGCATTTGCTTACCTATTTACATCTTCTATCCCCAAACAAAACATAATTTCCTAGGGGATAGAAGCTGTTATTGTTGTGGGTTTTGTTTCTGCCTTTGTATAACCAGCATCCAGTAAACTGCCTTGTTCATTTATTTGTCCAGCTCTGTTAATTTTGGTAACACTCTCCCCCCGAGTCCACTATGAGGCTTCTTCATCTACCAGTGCATATAGGCAACTCTTCAGTAACTCACCATCTTATGGAGTTTCCTGGAAAACAGAGGGATTAAGTGACTTGTACAAAGTCACACCAAAAGCTTGCGCTGGATGTGAGACCTGAGTCTAGGACTTCGTGCCTCCAAGGCTGGATCTCAATTCACAATGTCATGCCACCTCTTCTCCTAACAGACACTGAAGAAATGTTTTTCACATTGAGTCTTAAATATATTTCTACGTCTCCTGGTGCCTAGTAATGTCCATGCTGAAGAAATAGGGTGAAAGGGAAAGAGGAGTGGTTCTGGAATCAAGGGATCTGGGGTAGTCCTACTTCTCATGCTTCCCATTTGTACAAACAAACTACTTAGCCTCCTTGGGGCTCTGTTTCTTTTTCTGTAAAAGGAAGAGGTCCCTCAAGATGGCCTCTGAGGTCCTTTTCTGCTCTTGATCAACGATCCCTATGAACTTTTGATTTTTCATGGTGCCTAGTGGAGTCATTATGGTGTAAGAAAAACAAGGGAAACCGAATCAGAAGTTCCTTCCCTCAGCTCTGCCATTTACAGCTGTATGTCTTCCCAAAATACATATATCCAAGATAGAGTAGAGCACCTCCCAAGACCAGTCAAAACAGGTAAATATGACTGCTAATGCACTTATGATGAATCATATGGACTCAAATGATATTGCCAGAAGCAACTTAAAATGCATTGCCGATGGTTGCAAAGCTTTGGGCAAAAAAACTGGAGATCATAAGGGCCGCAGTTCTATTTCCCTCACTGCCACACACTGGACACAGGGATGCCAAAAAGAAAATTGTTGGGTCAGTAAACAGTTGGCTAAGAAGGTGATGTCTCAGAAAGAGATCTGGATTTCTGGATCATGACTTAAAATATGTTTAACAATGGTGGTATCTGGAAGCTGAGCTGGACTGTCAATCACTCTTATTCACTGTTCTCTTCCACCTAACCTCCCCCCACCTTTGTCAGCCAAGCTTCTCTTCCCCTTGGGGTATAATTCTCTGTTTTTCCCTCTGCCTCCTCCCTTCTGGAGAAGTATTTTTCCTTTCAATTCAGCCAAGTCAGTTTCATGTAACTGTTGCTGACTCATTTGCCCAAATACCCCCATGAATGTATTCTCTCTGGCTTGAGAAATTACCAAAAAAAAAAAAAAAAGATGAATCAATTTCTTTCTTTTTCAACTTTGAGTCCCCAGTCAGAAATCTCACTCTGGTAAAAAAAAAAAAGTCACTTTTAAATCTATCTCTCTACCCTTCTAGAACATTTCCAATCAATCCCATTCGATATTTCAATTTGTCAATGATAGCTTTACCCCATTCAAAAATTTAAGAAGCAAACTAATAGTTTAAACACTCCCAGTACCTCAGGGTTATCCCCCAGGACCCTGATGGGAGATGTAGCAGCTGCTTTTTGAGGATCTCACTGGTCAGTTAGAGCCAGGAATTGAGAGAGTAGCTCCAGAACACTATACCTACATACACATATATGTGTATATATACATACATACATACATACATAGAGAGAGAGAGAGAGAGAGAGAGTTTTCCAAATGTTAACATGCTATATGTGGTAGCTATTGTAATTATTCTATGGACTACAATTCTAGGGAGAGGCTACTCCTGAAGGATGCCCAAGAATAAAATTCTAAAGACACAAATGAGAACATTCCTAATGAATAAAAACAGCAGTGATCAGAAGAGACCAAATTGGATGCACAGTGAATTTAACAACAAACCTAAGTCTATAATAGCTAACTAAAGACCGGTGGGTTTGACTTCAAGTCCTGGGGAAAAGATAGAACAGATCATTCCAGAAATGATTAATAAACAGCTAAAGAAGAAGTCATTACAGAGCCAACCTGACTTCATCATGAACAAACCATGACAGCAGAACATTATTTTCTTTTTTGACAGTTCTACTAGCATAGTAGGTTGTGAGAAGGCTATAAATACATCTAACCTGGATTTTAGCAAAGTTTTTTTTATATAAAGTATCTATTCTTGTCAAAAAGATTGAGGGATATAGACAAGACAATATCATGGGGGGTTTGGAACTGGGTGAATAGCTTAGCTCAAAGAGTAGTTATTAGTGGTGCAGTTTCAATTTGACAGCTAAGCCTGGGAGATTTAACAAAATTACCAGTAACCTGGAAAAAAGAAGAGATGACAAGAACATCCTATCTGCAGATGACACCAGCTTGGGAGGGAAAGTTAACACATGGAATGATAGAATCTGAAAAGATTTTGCTAAGATAGAACATTGGGTTGAATCTAATAGGCTACCCAATATAAATAAAGGCCAAGGTCTTAAACTTGGGTTCAAAAAATCAACTTCATATATACCAAAGAGGGAAGACATAACTAGATATACATTTGTCTGAGAAAGATCTGGAGGAGTTTAACAAACTTCAAGCTCAATATGACTCAAGAGAGTGATAGGGACGCCCCCAAAGCTGGTATGTTCTTGGGTTTCATTGAGAGGCTTAACTCCAGAAATAAAGAAGTGATTGAAATGGTGTTTTCTGCCCTGGGAAGACTAAACATGGATAACATCTTCAATTCTTGTTGCTACATTTTAGGAACATGGATAAACTAGAGAGTATCCAGAGGAAGGTGACCAGAATGATAATGAAAGACCTCGACTCCTTGTCATATGAAGATAAATAGAGGGCACTGGGCCTGTCTAGCCTGGAGAAGAAAAGACTTGGGGATGGGAATGGAAATGAGAGCTCTGCTCAAGTATATAGAGGACTTTCTTATGAAAAGAGATTTATCCTTGTTTTGTTTGGTCCCAGAGAACAGAACCAAGAGCAATGGGATAGAAGTTATAAGGGAGTAAATTTAAAATAGAAGTCAGGGAACAACTATTAAATTAGAAATGTCCCAAAGTGTTAAAAAAAAAAGCTGGGTCAGGAGATTGTAGATTTCTTTTTCATAGAGGTCTTCAAGCAGAGGGTGAATTCACAGTTGTTTTATGCATTAGTGGGAATTCCTTTCAGGTATGGGTTGGACTAGATTCCAGCTGGGATTTTTTCCAGTTCAAAAACTCTATCATTATTTTATGGTCTTGGGCAAATGGCATCCCTTCTTGGAGCCTCAGTGTTTTTATCTGTAAAATGGTGCTAATAATGCTTTCACCACCTCTTAGGGTGGCTGGGAAGAAAGTGTTAGTCAACTGTAAAGCTGATATAAATCTGAGCTGTTATTATCTTGGCTTATCCTCAAGTCCTCTTCCGATGCCTCATCATGACAGAAGGGTGAGCCTGGGCTCCTGAAGTCTCTACCAATGAAGCACAAGCTCTAGCAGGTCTGATCAGGTTGGGAAGGGTATTTGTTCCCTCTCTGGGGTGCCCTATACATCTATCACACAAGCACCAGGCTGGCTAAGCTCAGAGAGATGCAGTCGGTATGGGGTGGGGATAGGGTGGAGGAGTGCAGGGTTGGCCACCAGAGGATGAATAGGGGTTGTGGACAAGAAAACTCATGAAGATCTAGCTTCAAAGGCATGGACGGGAGAAGGGGCTGGAACAGGCATGGAGGGATAAGGACAGGCCCTGCATAGGATGAGATCACAAATTTTTTTTAATTTTATTTATTTATTTTTAACATTCATTAAAAAAATTAGCTCTAAATTCTGTCCCTCCATCTTGCCCCTAGCCTACTCATTAAGAAGGCAAGCAATAAATATGATGCCAATTATAGATATGAAATCATACATAACGTATTTCCATATTAGCCATGTTGAAAAAACAATGAAGAGCAAGAAATATAAAGAAAGCTCAAAAAGCATGTTTCACTCTGCACTTAGAGTTCATCAGTTCTCTCTCTGGAGGTGGGTAGCATGTTTCCTTATAGGAATTGTCTTGGCATTGTCTTGGATCATCGTCTTGATCAGAATAGCTAAGTCTTTCACAGTTGATCATTGTTACAATATTGTTGTTACTATTTGCAATGTTTTTTTTTCGTAGTTCTGCTCATTTCATTTTGCATTAGTTCATATAAGTCTTCCCAGGTTTTTCCAAAACCATCATTTCCGATTCATCATAATCATGTACCACAACTTGTTCAGTCATTCTCAATTTGATGGGCATCTCCTCAATTTCCAGTTCTTGGCCACCACAAAAAGAACTGCTATAAATATTTTTTGTACACATAGATCCTTTTCCTTTAATCTCTTTGGGATACAGAGCCAGTAGCAGTATTGCTGGGTCAAAGGGCATGTGCTGTTTTATAGCCCTTTGGGGATAGCTCCAAATCATTCTCCAGAGTGATTGCACCAGTTCACAACTCCACCAACAGTCCATTAGTGTCCCTATTTTTCCACATTCCCTCTAGCATTTATCATTTTCCTTTTCTGTCGTGTTAGTCAATTGATCACAGATATTTTTTAAGCACTCATGTGCAGAGAAGGGCATTTCTGGTGTGGGTATCATACTCAGACTGAGTCTCCTTAAATTTGCTAAGTAGTAGGTAGGACTAAATTTGGGGGGGAGGGGAGTGGAAGGAGAGAATAAAGAAATAAGAAACATAGAAATACTCTAGAGAAACAGGTCGGTCCTGATAAGGGCAAATAATAAGTTCCATGAAGTAGTCATACATATTAAAATTCACACCATTAAAGTTACAATTGTACATATTTCCCAAACTATATTCTATTTTACTACTTTACATTTATTTATATATCCTAATATATCCTAATACTACTTTGTATACTATACACTACTTTGCATATTTATATATCCTAATTTTATATAAATATATATTTATCTTCCCCATGGGACAGCTAGGTGGTTGTATTGTAGTTAAGAAGAGCTCAATTCAAATCCACTGTCAGACACTCACTAACTGTATGACCCTTGGCAAGTCACTTAACTAACTGCTCTCATCTGTAAAATGAGTTTAATATCTCCTATTTCACAGAATTGTTGTGATACATGATATGCAAAGTGCTTTGTAAACCTTGAAGCACTACCGAAATGCAAGCTAGTATTATTTTTTAAATCATTATTATGTAAATTCTTTGTGAGTAGCGATCATTTCAGAGTTTATGCTTGTATCCCCCTAGCCTAACACAAGCCCAGGACATACCAGGTAGTTAATAAATGCTTGTTGTTGCATTGATTGGTTGCTTTCTTCTCTGGCAGTGGGAAGGTCTGAGACCCTCTGGAGAAGTCTCTGGGTCCTTTACCAATTCCACTAAAGCAATCATTCTCGACCTTCTTAATGCCGCGACCCTTGAATACAGTTCCTCATGTTGTAGTGATCCCCAACCATAAAATAATTTTTGTTTCTATTTCATAACTGTAATTTTGCTACTGTTATGAATTTTGATGTAAGTATCTAATATGTAGGATGTATTTAAATTGAACATAACCCACAGGTTGAGAACCCCTGCGCTAGAAGCTTGTGGGGAAACCATTTGTTTGATGAAGCTCCTGGGGTCAATATGGGCCAGTAGGCTCTATGAACAGTCTTTCCATCCTAGGAGCAACTTGTCATTGTTTCCCTCATCCACTTACTGACCTTGAAATAGGTGATGTTTCTCCCTCCCCCACTTCCTCCCTTCCAACAAAAGCTACTGGAGACAGACATAGAAACAACAGCTGAGCTTTTGTTCGTTTTAAACATAGTCCTTCAGAGGTCACCCCTGAAATATGCCTACATCTCACTCCACCCCCAGCCCCTGCCCAATCTGGGGGCCATGAAAAGTTAGGAGAGAGCACAATGCCAAGTCAGACAAAGGCTGCTGGAGCCCTCTGCCCGCCGGGGAGGCTGAGAGCCAAGCGGGCACTGCCTTCCCCTGCAATGCTCTGTCCAGCCTCTCTTCTAACCTTTTCCTAGTTCCTCCACCTTCCCAACCACTCATCTTCCCCGCTACCACTGCCTTTCCTTTCTTGGTCTCACATTTACTCTTCTTTTACCTCTGACCTAAGCCAGACTCATGAAGCAAGATACTGCATGGGAAGCCTGGAAAAGATTTCCCTCCTCTCAGCCCACCCTCATGTTAGGCTTCATCCACAGCCCACTCCAAGGTTATTTTGAGGGTTGAAGAGATTTTCTGATGCTCTAGCATCTGATTCCCAAAGCCTAGCAGTATGGGAATCAGGCCTGTCCTGGGAGGGTCAAGGATTAAGGATTTCAAACTGGGAAATGAGAAGATTATAGATTTAGAGTTCGCAGGGACCTCAAAGTCCATTTATTCCAACCCTTCATTTGAGAGGCAGCTAGGCGGCCTAGTGAATAAAGCACATGGTATGTTAACTCTAAAATCAGGAAGACCTGAATTCAAATCCAGACACTTACTAGCTGTATGACCCTAGGCAATTTACTCAATCTCTGTCTATATTTTTCCTCAGCTATGTTTAATTTTTTTTCAGTCATGTCCAACTCTTCATGACCCCATTTCTTGACAAAGATACTACAGTGATTTGCCATTTCCTTCTCCAGTTCATTTTACGGATGAGGAAACTGAGGCAAATAGGGTTAAGTGACTTGCCCAGGGCCACACAGCTATTAAGTGTCTAAGGCCAGATTTGAACTCAGGAAGATGAATCCTCCTGAAGATAATCCAGGCACTCTAACCACTGCACTACCTAGCCTCCCTATAACTACGTAATGTGCCCATAACTATAATATAGGGATAGTAATAGCACCTACCTCTGGGGTTGTTGTGAAAGAATATTTGCAAATCTCTGTAGACATCAGAAGTACTACAGACATGTAGTACAGACATGCCAGTTATTAGTGTTATTACAGATGAGGCGAGGGAGGCCCTAAGAGGCTACCTGATTTGTTCAAGGCCACATAGCTAGTAAACTGCAGGGATGGGGTTTGCTTTCTTTTTTGTGGTTGTTGTTTTACAGGAGGGAAGGCAATTGGAGTTAAGTGACTTGCCCAAGGTCACATGTCTAGTAAGTGTGTCAAGTGTCTGAGGCCAGATTTGAACTCAGGTTCTCCTGACTCCAGGGCGGGTGCTCTATTCGCTGCACCATCTAGGGGCCCCTGGAGTTTGCTTTCTACATATTACTCTGGGTGGGTGATCCAGCTCCTTTAGAATTTCTTCCTCTCCCATCTCTATCACTGGTGGACCCATCCCCTCAATGCTCTCTCTCCTTTATCTCAGTTCTGTTTCACTTCTCAGTTCCCTTTCCCAGAGGAGTATTTTAAGACCCATTCCTCGTGGACATAACGGGCAGGGCTCTGGTATGGCTCTGTCTGGGCAGAACTTCAGGAGGGCAGGGCTCTGGTATGGAAAGAAGGGTCAGCGAGGCAGAGGCTGCTGCTGTTCTAGTCTTTTCTCCAGAACAAAGTGAGATCCTGTATGGTACGATGGAAGGATCACCGACCCTCGAGCGAGAGCATCTTGGGTCAAAATCCCATTTCTGTCATTTATTCATGTGACACCAAGCAAATCACTTAATATCTCCGGGCTTCAGTTTCTTCACTTGTAAAACGGGTTACGCTCAATGGCCTCTGTCGTCCTTTCCAGCTCTGAGTATCTGATAGTGTGATGCTCTCCCCTCTGTCTTCTTGTGAGCCCCAACATTGGCCTCACGGTCCCAGCTGGAGACTGCCTCCTCTCCCTGAAGTCTCCCTTTCTTCTGCTGGGTCTTCATTGTCTGTCTCCTCCAAGTTTGATTTCTTCTTGTCCCTTTCGCTCTCTCCTGTCCATGAAGAAGCCAGGGCATTGCCTGGAGATGACCGCCAGACTGGTATCTTCTTACGGAAAAGTCCTGAAGCAATCTTTTAGAACAAGCCACTGTATTTTATTTAGAACATTGCATATGCCAAGATCCAAGGACCTAGGGCTAGAAGGCACCATTGTTTCTTGAAGGGAGCCAGGTGGTGCAGTGGGTAAAGATGCCACACCTCATGTCAGCAAGACCCCGGTTCAAGTCTCAATTCTGTTACTTACTAGTTGTGTAACTCTGGCTGGACTGTTTTTGTTGTTGAGTTGTTCAGTCATGTCCAATTCTCCATAACTCCATTTGGAGTCTTCTTGGCAGAGATACAGAAGGGGTTTGCCATTTCTTTTTCCAGCTCATTTTACAGATGACGAAACTGAGGCAAACAGGGCTAAATGATTAGCCTAGGATCACACAGCTAGTGAGTCTCTGAAGCCAGATTTGAATTCAGGTCTTGTGCTTCCAGGCCTGGTGCTCTATCTACTGTGCCACCTAGCTGTCCCCTTTGGACTGCTGTGAGCATCAGTAAATGGAGATCTATTTACTCAGCAGTCAACGCACATTTCTTAAGCTCTGCCAGCGCACTGGAGAGGATTATCACTTGCCTACCTCATAGAGTTATTATAAGGATTTAGTGAGTTAAAGTATGGGGAAATCATCTGGTTACTACAAAATGCTATACGAATGACAGCCATCATTAGTCGATTATAATTGAACAGGCCTTTATCGAGCACCCACTAGGTGCAAACCAACATGCTGGGCTCAAGGAGAAATACAAAATCAGTAAGACAATTAATGTTTTTAAGCCTCTGCTATGTGACAGGCACTGTGCTTTGTAATGGAAGTACAAAGAAAGACAAAAGACCCTCTCAGGGAGCTCTCAGTCTAATGAGGGAGACAGTATACAAACAACTATGAGGAAGAAATGTCATGAAGGCAAAGTCAACAGGCTTTGACAATAGACTGGGAGATGGAGATTGAGAAGTCATGAATGGCACCTAGGCTGCAAGCCTGGACGGTGGGAAGGATGGTGGTACCCTCAAAAATATCAAGCAGTTAGGAAGATGGGAGGATTTGGGGGAAAAGATAATAAGTTTTGTTTTGGACATGTTTGGACAAGACATCTAGCTTGAGATGTCTAATAAACAGAGACAGGAGATGAGAGATGAGCAGAGTAGTTAGGGCTGGATAAGTAGATTTAAAAATCATCTGCCTAGCGATGATAATGAATCCATGAATCCAAGCTGATGAAATCACCATGTGAAACAGCCTAGAGAGAAAAGAAATAAGTGCCCGGAAGAGATCCCTGTGGGTGAGCTTTTGTTGGTTTTAAACTGTAAAATGAGTTTAATAATTCCTATTTTACTCAGTGAGGTGGAGGACTTTCCAGAACCCGGCTATAACATTTCTAGGAGTTTTCTTTTGGGGGTCTTTTTCAAGAGGTGATCGGTGAATTCTTTCAAGTTCTATTTTGCCCTCTGGTTCTAAAATATCAGAGCAATGGATGTTTTACACCCAGGGTCAATGGCTTTAATCTGTGCTGGGCCTACATCCCCAAGAGACCAAAGAAAGAGGGAAGGGCCCTAAAGATATTTAGTCCAATTCTTTTTGTGGTAGCAAAGAACTAAAAACTAAATCCGCATCATTTGGAGAATGGCTGAAAAAAATTATGATATAAAAATATACACATTTAATGGAATACTATTATTCTTACTACTATGTCAAAATGGTGAAGGGTATGCTTTCAGAGTCACCTTGTTTAAAACGATGACCAGAGCAGAGTACGGGGCCTAGAGTCAGGAATTCAAATCCAGACTTAGACACCTACTAGCTGTGTCACTGTGGGCAAGTCACTTAACCTTGTTTGCTTTAGTTTCCTTACCTGTAAAATGAGCTGGAAAAGGGAATGGCAAAACCATTCCAGTATTTTTGTCAAGAAAACCCCAAATGGGTCATGAAGAGTTGGACATGACTGAACAACAGCAACAATAAAATAAGGTGACAAAGAGGGTGTAATGTTAAGGGGATTTAAGATCTTCCTCACCCGTTAATAGGCCTTCCATGGAGCCCATTAAGGGAAGCTTGCTTAGGGGAGACTTGCTTGTAGGAAGGCTTTCACACCTTTTTCTAATTTCTAATTAGGCACTGAGTCATGAGGGTTGTGATGCCTTCTGGCTCAGAAAAGTATATATATACCCTGAGCTGGTATTTTGCTTTGGAAGTTCGCTTATGAGAAGGATCTTGTGATTCCCTGGTTGAGATTCTGAGTTGCCGTATGTTCAGAGTTCCCAATTTCTCAGAGGTAAAGGCTCTCCTCTATCGATCCAGGAATGTATGTTAAGTATATAGTTGATTCAAGCAGTCAGAGCCCTGTCTGTTGGTCTTTGTTTCTCTGCCTGTATTTTCTCTGAAGTTCATGGTGCTGACTTTTCCCCTAAACTAGTGAACATAATTTAAAAAGATTGTTGACCCCTTGGACAGCTGTCTTTCCTAGTAAAGTAGATCTAAGAACCTATGCTAGCAGCCATTCTGGGCATGCCAGTGTGGTTGCCACCTCAGATTGGGATGAGTAAAAGAAAACCATGGAAACAAGAACAATATTAAAGAGAAAACAACTTTAAAAGGTTTTCTTCTAAGATTATCTCCAATTTATCCTATATCTATTGTTTGTTCATAGTTTTTTGCTTATTGTCTTCCCCATGAGATTACAAATTTCTTGAGATCAGGGAATATTTTTTGCCTTTATATGTATCCCCAAGTCTTAGCACAGAACCTGACCCATAGTAAGTACTTAATAAATATTTGTTGATTTGACCAGTTTCATGACCTTGGGCAAGTCACTGCTATATTTTCCTGCTCCAAGTTTTCTTCATCTGTTAAATGACTGGTTAGTCATAGGCCTGTATGATCTCTAGACTCTTTCCCAGCTTCAATGGTTTGTGATTCTTCAGCTGACATCATATTTGTCCTGGTCCTTGCTTTGAACCAGAAACTGGCCTTGCTTATCCAACTATGAAAAAGAAATTCAGTGCAGGGGAAGATCAGAGCAGCGATAAGGAAGGCTGGCAGACAGGAAGGCCCTTATCAGCTGGGTGGGTGGAACCAGGAGAGAACTCTAGAATGAGGGGAAAGGAAATTTACCCATAGTCACACGGCCCATGTCACATCAGTCATGAAGGATCAATCATTCACATAGACATCCTCACTCTTAGCCACCATTCCACATTTTGAATTATTATGACTATTTGGTAAATTCCAATACAATAATCAATCAATAGGCACTTATTAAATTACCTGCTATGTGCCAAGCCCTAAGAGGAAGAGGGAAGGCTTTAACATTAAGGGGGAACAGGAAAAGACTACTTGTAGAAGGTGAAACTTAAGAAATCCAGGGCAGTCAGGAGGAGGTGATGAGGAAGAAGAGCTTTCCAGTTATGGGGGACAGCCAGTGACAATGCCTTCAGGAAGTCAGAAGATGGCCTGTTATGTTGAAGGAAGAGCAAGAGACCTGTGTCACTGGATCAGAGAGACCTTTGGGGAACCTAGGGGTAAGAAAACTGGAGAAGTTATTTGGAGGGGGGGGTGGTCAGGATATGAAAGGCTTCTTAATAGTAGAAAACCCAAGAACAGAATCCAACTCTCATTCCCCAGTCTGGTGCTCTTACTGTGGTTAGGAACAATTTTGTGGAAAGAATTCAGACTTTGGATTCAGTGGTCCAGGTTTTAAATCCTGAATTCTAGCTCTTCCACTTACTAACTTCAAGACCTTGGGCAAGTCCCTTCATCTTTTGGGGCCTCAATTTACTCAGCTTAAATGAAAGGAATGAATTCTCCACTGGCAGAGTGGAATATTGGACTGAGGACTCAGGAAGACCCGTGTCCAAATCCCATCTAAGGTACTACTTCTTTGACACTGAACAAGTCACTTATTTTCACCTCTCTATACATCAGTGTCCTCACTTGGATGGTTTTTAAGGTTCCTTTTAGCTCTAAATAAAGATTATCCTATGACCAGATGATCACCAAGGTCTTTTCCAATGATCCTTTGATCTGTTTTTCAAATGTGGATTATTTTGTGTTTGAGATTCTCTTAAAAGCATGCCTCAATGTACAGTATAAATATCAAGAATCAGATGTCTCTATTCGACTCTCCTACTTTTCTCCAAAACTTTCTACTCTCGAAGTGGTTAAACCTAGGAGAAGAATTTGGAAAGGAGTTTGAAGGAGAAGGTAGAGATAAATTCATACTCTACAGATATGGGGCATTAGGCCAAAATGGTCTTGTTTGGCTATCTAGGTGAAGATTCATAATAGTATAATCTTCAGTCCCCCCAGTGCAGTGCAGAATGATCCTCCTTCCTGGCTCCCAGGAGGTATCTGTGTTTTTTATTTTCCCTCTGGGTCTCCTTTCTCTCTCTAAGTGTTTCTCTCTGTCGCTTTCTTCTTTTTTTCTCCTTTCTTTCTCCTGCCACTCTTGACTCCAAATATGGTGTGAATGATTTATATGTGTGTATATGTACATATGTGTATGTGTATATACTTCTATATAGGGTTAAGTGATTTGCCCAGGGTCACACAGCTAGTGAGTGTCTGAGACCAGATTTGAATTAAAGTCTTCCTGACTCCAGGCTTGGCACTCTATCCTGCACCACCTAGCTGCCCCAATTAATTTTTTTTTAGCACAGGTATTTACTCAAAGGACCTAGCAAGAATAGTAGTTACAAAGCATTTCCTCCAAAGAAGGGGGTATACTTTCTCATAAATATACCTATAGTGTTGTGGAAAGGGTGGGCATGGCTCCTTCCTTCTTTTCCTTTCCATTCCTTTCCTTTTCCTTCTCTTCCCTTCCCTTCCCTTTCTTTCCCTTCCCCTCCTTTCAATTCCTCTGTCCCTCCCTCCTTTCCTGCCTTTCTGTCTCCAAAAGAAGAACTGATAAATAGAAATATGCATAGAATAATTATATATATTATATATACATACATACACCTATTTATGTCTGATAGTATCCATATCTAGGGCAGAGGAGGGAATAAAAATAAATTTACATGATCATTTTATTGTATATTTGAAAAGAATAGCAAGTTGCACATCATAAATATGCAGTTTTATGTACAATCATCATTTTATTGTACTATGTTATAGAAATGCTTGTTTCATTCCATAAATTAAAAACAGAAATTTTAAAAAAAGAAAGGGTTGGCATGAGTTTACAGTACAGGAATAGAGGGGCATAGATATAAGGAACACACATGGCCAAGGAAATTGACAACTCCAGAATGGCATGGCCTTAATGTAGTTTTGATTTGGTCAATTTCACCTCCCATATTCCTTTGGGAATTGACGTAGTCAAGCCTCTGCAAATGTCTCTTTTGAATCTAAAGGCTTTCACTGAATCATTTTCTGTCTCTACACACTTGTAGCTTTTGAAGAAATCAAACCCTCTTTTACATATAGAATCACAGAAAGTCAGACTCATGAGAGACCTCGGAGTCCAACCGAATCTAAAAACATGAAAACATCCCCACTAAATTATCACCTAGTCAGTCACAGGGCACATCATGACTCCCAGAGAAGACCATTCCACTGCTGGACAGTTCTCATTTCAAGAGAGTTTTCCTAACACCAAGCTGGTCTACCTCCCTCTAATTTCTGCCTTTTGGTCCCTGGTTCTGAGGCCATGCAGAATTAGTGTCCCTTACATCTTCTCTTCTCCAGGTTAAAAATCCTCATCCCCTTTCATAAGTTTTCACATGGCATAGTTTCAAAAATTCTCACCATCTTGGTAGGCCTCCTCTGGATATGGTCTAATTCAGTGTGTTAAACTCAAGTAGAAATGGATCTGTACGGGTCACATTGACTTAGAAAATCAAAAATTGACATTACCTGCATCGGCATCTAGATGGCACAGTGCATAGAATGCCAGACTTCAGGTCAGAAGACTCTTCTTTCTAAGTTCAAATTCATTGTCAGGCACTTCCTAGCCATTTGACCCTGGGTGAGTCACTTAACCCTGCTTGCCTCAGTTGTAAAATGAGCTGGAGAAGGAGATGGAAAACCACTCTAGTATCTTTGCCAAGAAAATCCCAAGTTGGGGGTGGGGCGGGGTCACAAAGAGTCAGAAACAACCAACCAACAGCAATTGTCTTTTTATTTATTTTGTCGAATATTTCCCAACTAAATTTTAATCTAGTTCCTGATGCACTCAAGAGCTTTCGTGAGTTTGACGCCTCTGATATCACCTCGGAACTGGACATAACTCTCCAGAAGTAATTTAAGCAAGGCAGAGTGAAGCAGGAATATCAATCTCTTTGTCATGGACACTGGTACCTTTACTAATTCAGCCTAAGATAACTTTAAGAGACTGTAGGACACGCTGCTGACTCGTACCGAGCTAAAATCTCCCAAGTCTAAATAACTATTGTCTATTTTACATGTGTTGAAAGACTACATGAAGATGCTATCCAGAAACGTGAACTGAGGCTTAAAAATGGGGGACAGACTGAGCAAATGTTGCCACCAGAGGGCAATGCAGAGCAAGGAATAAGTCAAATTTAAAGGGAATATTTTCAGATTGTTAGAACAAAGTTTTGGTGCATTTTTAGTGTTAATTAATGACAGGTCTACACCATTCCATCCCAAGGATAGTGTATTCCCTTCTACTTAGAGTATTCTGAGTTGTACTGTATCCTAGGAGGCAAATCACTCAACCCTCTGACCTCAGTTCCTCCATATGTTAAATGAGGTCACACTAAGCATTCTCTAAGATCTTCTAGCTTTAAAATCCAATGATCTTTTGATGAAATGACTAGTCAGGTAGAGAGGAAAGAACACCATATTTGGAGTCAAAATACCTGGGGATTTATCAATTTAATACCATATGCTGAAATCAGTTATAATTCTGAGAATTTCCAATGACTGGGTCACTACCTGTGAGCATGGGATTATATATTTAGAACGAGAAGAAAGCTTTGAGACCATCCAATCCAGCCCCCTAATTTATAGATGAGTTTACATTCTGAGATGTTAAGTAACTTGCCTAAAGCCCCAGAGATGATGAGTCTCCATAGAATCAGAGATTAAGAATGAGCAAGAGCCTTAGAGGGCATGCAGGCCAACCCTTCATGCTACAAACAAGGAAAAAAAATCTTAGTGAGGTGGGATAACTTGCCAAAGGATGGCAGAAGCAAGATTTCAACCCAGAACTTCAGATTCCAAATCTAGGTGGGGTTCTTTTGACTAAAGCACTCAAAGTCTAGGCTCTGTCGCTGATTAGTTGTGTGGTTCTGAACAAATCATTTCTTTGATCATCAGTTCCTTTATCTGTAAGATGAGGTCAATATTGCTTATACTTCCTTCCCTAGTAGATACATGGTCAGATCATTCCATGGGTCAATAAACATCTATTAGACACCTACTTCAAGCCCTGGCATGCACTGTCCTAAAGCACTGGGGATGCAAAGAATGACATTAGATAGTCCCTAACTTAAGGAGCTCCCAGCATAATGAGGAAGACAACATGCAAACAACTATGCAGAAACAAGCCACGTATAGGATAAATTGGAAATAATTCCAATTATTTGGAATTAAGGGGGATCAGAAAAACCTTCCTGTAGAAGGCAGAGTTTAAGTTGGAACTTGAAGGAAGCCAGGCGGCAGAGACGAGAAGGGAAAGTATCCCAAGCATGGGGGACAGCCAGGAAAAAATGCCTGGAGTTAGGAAATGGAGTGTCTTATTCAAAGAACAGCCAGGAGGCCAGAGTCACTGCATCTCTGCAGAGTATATGAGGGTGGGAGGAGGCAGATTAGAAAGTAGAAGAAGACCAGAGAGGTGGGGAGGAGGATTATGAAAGTCTTTGAATGCCAGAATTCAGGACAGTAATGGAAGATCACAGGGATGTAGATTTAGTCCTGGGAAGGACCTTAGATGCCATGCAATCCAACCTCCCCATTTTACAGATGAGGAAACTGAGTCCCAGAGAGATTCAGTGATTTGCCCAAGGTCACAAAATAACAGGAAGGAAATGAACCTGTGTCTTCTGACTCCAAACCTTTGCAATAACTGTACTGTGGTGCCTCTTCTGGCGCAGGATATCATTAATGTAACCTGAATACACGGGTTTCCAAATCCTACAGTTCCTCCACTTGCCAGCTCATCAAAATCAGTTATATTGATGCTGTTAATTCAAAGTGTCCAGAGCAGTGGTTTCCAGGTACCTTACATTTGTTTCTTGCCACTAGGGGGCAGGTGCTTTTCCAAACTTATTGTTATCAACCAATCACTCAAGGAGCATTTATTAATAAGCACTTAGAATGTGTCAGACACTGTGCTAAGTTCTGAGCATACAAAGAGGGCAAGGCCCTGTCCCTACCCTCCAGGAGATCCCATTTTAAATGGGACACATTAGTACATATGTCAGGGAGCTAGCACAGGCCTCCTGAACACGGTGAGATTTGAGCTCAGTCTTAAAAGAAGCCTGGATTCTAAAATGTGGGGACGAGGAGAGGGAACATTCTAAACACGGCGGATAGACAGTGCCATGGCACAGAGACTGTACCATGCATGAGATCACGGAGCCTTGTGTAGCCAGATCATAGAGGGCAGAAAGGGGAGCAAAGGGTAAGAAGGCAAGAGACTGGTTTAAATATCAAACAAAGCATTTTATATTTGATCCTGGAGATATTGGAGGTTTATTGAGTATGTGGGGGTAGGGGAGAGGAGGCACAAGTAGACCTGCACTTTGGGAAAGTCACTTTGGCAGCTGAGTAGAGGGTAGACTAGAGAGAGGAGAGTGTGAGACCAAAGGGAAGGCTGATGTGATTGTCATGATGAGAGGTGATAAGAGCCCTAACTAGAGGTGTGGTCATGTGAGTGGAGAGAAAACAGAGATGAGAGATGTGAAGGTGGAAATGCCAAGGTTTGGCAACAGATTATCATTGGCAGTATAAGCTTCCGCCCATGCCTATAGCATGGTGGCTGGCTTTTTGGAATCCCTGTTTCTACTTCCTTGTAGGGTACAATAAGGAATTTTGTGCACACACACCCCTTCAAGGTATTATTAGACATTTCTGACTGGGCTGGTGCAAGCCTCAAGCCCCATGGGAACACAAAACACTCAGACCTACAGAGGACATAGGATAAGATATCAGACAATTTTCTAAGAAAGTCGCTGTCAGAGATAACCCAAATATGCCTGGAGCGTAGAGTTCTCACATTTGGAAGATATAGCATATAACGGGGTAGGAGGTGAGGAAGGGGAGGATCATATGGGATGTTGAGGATAATGACCAGGATGAAAAATCTTTTTGCCAGTCATTTATAATGCACTCTATTGAAGGGGTTGTGGCTCCACCCATGATTAGCTTAGCTGATTCTTTGATTCCCAGGAGTCTGGCATGGTCCCTGGTGGCTTGCGGATACATAGCTGGGCTCCATTTCTGCAGCATCAGCAAGGCTCATAGACTAGAACTTGAACCTAAACCAGGCAAACGAGTATGACCAGCAAATCTAGCATTTACTACCAAATTTAATTAAATGACTGATTATTAAAAGTCCCAGTAAATGGAGCTCAGAATTAAGCAGGAGGAGGAGTGTAGGCTCTACTGCTTTTAGGAAACTTTGAAGTTCTTTTAATACTACAAGGACTAGGCACATCAATTGACAAGGAAACATACTTGATAATAAATGTTTTCTTTCTCCTATCTGTGCAAATAAACTTTAAATATAAAAACTATAAGCAGATACTATAATTTTACTTTGAAATAAAAATTTTTCTCCCATACATCCTAACACAGCTTAGTCCCTCAAAGTATTTTTAAATGACAGCAAAAGACATCAATAAGAGCTTACTTCAATTAAAATATATATATATTAAGGACTAGGAAAGGCTTCTTGTAGAAAGAAGAATTTTAGCTAAGACTTGAAGGAATCTAGGAGGTAGAGACGAGGAGGGAAAGAGTTCCAGGCATGGGGGTTACCAAGTGAAAATGCCCAGAGTCAGATGATGGAGGGTCTTGTGCCAGGAATAGCAAGGAGGCCAGTGTCACTAGATCACAGAATAAATGGAGGAGAGTAAGGTGGAAGAAGACTGGAAAGGCAGAAAGGGGCCAGGTTATGAAAGGCTTTGAATTCCCAAAAGAGTATGTTATTTTTGATCCTTGAGGCAACAGAGAGCCACCAGAGTTTATTGGAAGGGGAAGTATGGGTGGAGAAGGGAGGTGACATGGTCAGATTTTTGCTTTAGGAAAATTATTTTGACAGCTATCAAGCAGTGCAAATGATGTCATCAAAGAGCCATGTGATCAAAAAAGAAGATGGGTTGGTTAAATGGAAAAAGCCAGGGAAAATAGATACACCCATGAGCCCTGCTGATAGCATCTTGATGTCAAGAGAGCTTGACAAAAGCATAATGAGTGAACCCCCTGTATTGGACTAATGGAAGAGTCCTCAAGAAGAGTCACGTCAGATGGATAAGCATGGATGGGCTGAAATCTGAATCTTTGGAAGGAATGCCCACCATAAGGAGATTATTCATGCACTGGAGTATGTAAGTATGTGGATGTCTAATGTTATGCTAGGCACTGGGGAGATACAAGGATAAATACCACCTAGCCCCTGGGCTCGAGGTGCTCGTAACATAATGGGCACTGATGGAACTTTTGGTGGTCTGAAGATGCTCTAGGTTGGAACGGTCTAGGTATTATCATATATGTAGTAGTAACAATATATATTATAATGTTACTATACATATAATACATATTATAATATAATAATAATAACTAGCTTTTATATAGTGTTTTAAGGTTTGAAAAACAACTTAGAAATTTTATCCCATTTTATCCTCACAACAATCCTGGGAGGTAAGTGTTTTTATCATGTCTATTTTACAGAAAAAGAAAACTAAGGCTAGTAGAAGCTAAATGACTTGCCCAGGGTCATACAGCTAACAAGTGTCTGCGGTTAGATTTGAACTCAGGTCTTCCTGACTCTAGAACAAGTGCTCTACCCGCTGTGCCAGCTAGCTGGTCTTTTTGTAATTTGGTAGAATGTAAACCCCTCAAGGGGAGGGGATATTTTACTCTTGTCATTGTATATCTAGGGTTTAGCATAATGTGTGGCATGTAGTAGATACCTAATAATTGTTCATAAAATGATACAGAATGCCTCACATTTTTAGTGTAAAATTTACAAAGCACTTTCTTTATGACAACCTTATGAAGAAAGCATCGGTGTTTAGTCATTTTTTTTTAGTCTTAATTGACTCTTTGTGACCCTTTTGGGGGTTTTCTTAGCAAAGATAATTGGGTAGTTTGCCATTTCCTTCCCTAGTTCATTTTACAGATGAGGAAACTGAGGCAAACAGGGTTAAGTGACTTGACCAGGGTCACAGCTAGTAAGTGGTCTAAGATTTGAACCCAGGTCTTCCTGACTCCAGGCCTGGCGCTCTACCCACTGTACCACCCAACTGCCCATGAAATAGGTAGTACACTTAGTATTGTTTTCATTTTATAGGGACAGGTTTTCATTTCTATGGGGTAGGAACCTCATGAGCTATGGAATGATTAATTGAATTGCCCATGATCACACAGTCAAACAGCACAGAAATGTAATGAGAATGAGGGACAATAGAGAGACCACATGAGTACTGCATTAATTTCCACACAATATTAAGCATCTCCAACATGGTCAGCAGAAGGGACTGTGGTACAATGGGAAGAACTTATCTTTGGAGTTCAAGGACGCAGCTCAAATCCCACCTCAGACCTTTTCAACCTGTGTGAGGTTGGACTAGCTATCTAGCCTCTCTGGGGCTCAGTTTCCTCATTTGTAAAGTGGTATGGGAGCGGAAGAAAGAGAGATGAGTGGAAGAGACGGAGACAAAGAGGGGGAGAGAGAGACAGAGAGAGACACACACAGAGACGGAGACAGAGGCACAGAGAGTAACAGAGACAGAAAGAATCTTGTACCTTCTTTAGATTATATTAGCACTGAATTCTCCCTGGACAGTTTTTAATCTAGAGTAGGGTGTCTAAGAGAATAGAAACCAAGTGTCCTAAATGCCAGGCTTGGTAGGGTGAGGGTGAGAACTGAAGTTGCCTATTGTAGACTTTGAGAGTCAACAGTTGCCGGTTAAAGCTTCCTAGTAATGTTACTTCAAAGCCTCGAGGTCCCTCTCTCCCACTCCTGAGGGCGCTGGAAGCAGTATTAGGGAACTGTGGCCAGACATTTGGGCCTGGATAGCGAAGGAGCTTTCTTTACTCATTCTTTCCTCCCCTTGTCTTTGTTGACTTAGCAAGATTGATGTGGAAATGGCAATCAATTTGGAGTCAGAAGATATGAGCTCAAACCCTGGCTTTGCTCCTTACTATCTGTGAGGACTTAGCCAAGTTAATGGCTGGAAACCTAAGTTTCCTTATCTAAAAAATGAGGAGAGTGAAACTAAACCTCTCTGGGTCACTTCTGGATAGAAATCTGTGAAAGGTAATGGGTGTGTGGTGGGAATTGTCCACCAGGGGGCAGCACAACCCTCCCTTTTCTTTCCCTCTTACTCTTCCATACACCCATACACATTCTGTGTCTCTCTGTCCCTCGCTGTCTCTCTCTCTCTGTCTCTTTCTCTTTCTGTCTCTGTCTCTTCCTTTTTCCTCTGTCTCTATCTTCTGTCTGTGTGTGTGTGTGTGTGTCTTCTCTCCCTCTCCCTCTCTGTCTCTTTCCCTTTCTGTCTCTCTCTGTCTCTTCCTTTTTCTCTGTCTTTCCTGTCTCTGTCTCTCTATCTTCTGTCTCTGTGTGTGTATGTCTTCTCTGTCTCTCTGTCTCTGTCTGTCTGTCTGTCTGTCTGTCTCTCTCTCTCTCTCTCACACACACACACACACACACACGCACACACACACACACACACACATACACGCACCAATGCCTCAGCAAGCCCACAGAGCAGCAACCACATCATTCTCAAAGAAAAGAAACAATAAGGCAATTGATGCAAACGTCCCATGAAAGACAAATTGTTCAGATGATGCACATTCCCTGGCTCCTGCCAAACGCCCAGGGTGTGTGGAATTTCAGGGAAAAGACGGCTGGGTTTGGTCTATCCAGATGGGACCTTCTGTCTCCCTGACCCGACTCCCTACCCTGGTCATTCTCCCTTGCATTGGGCTCTACAAGGCTCTGGGTGAGAAACAACTTGACCAAGGGCTGAGGGCTGCCTTAGTTCTGCAGCTATGAAACCTGTTATCCAACCATCAGGATCCCAAGGGACTCTCCTACCCTACAGAAAAAGGGCAGAAATCACATCCTCTGTGTGCATCCAATCTTCAATGACCCTACCAGTCTTTGGCACCTGTTTCCATTCCCCCAGCTATCCACACTGGGCTAGAGTTGGCAAAATATAAGTGCCAGTGGTGGTGGTGGGTGAGGAATTCTGTTCCAGGGCATCAGGAAACCTGGCTCCTTCTGGTACTGTTACCAATAGCTTTGTGATCTAGGTAAAGCACTTCATCCCTCTAAAATCTCATTGATTTAAATTTGGATTTAAAGACTTAAAATTGGAAGTAAACTAATCATCTAATTAAATCTTTTCATTTTCATGGTTTTTTATACTTTTTTTTAAAATCACTGTCATTTCCCCTCCTCTATCACCAAAGAACTCTCTCTCGTAACAGAGAATTATTATTAAGAAAAACAAATCAACACAATAGCCTGATGTCTGTTTTATTCCATACTTTTGGTCAACCGTTTCTCTGCCAAGGGCAGCAGTGAGGCATGAAATCAGGATTAGACACACATAGGGTCAGAATTCTGACACTGCTTCCCTTTTTATTAATGTTGATCCCCTCATTTTACTGATAAGGACATTTTGACCTCGGAATGGCTAAATGACTTGTTCCAAATCAGTCAGGTTGTAATCGAAGTCCTCTGATTCCAGATAGAGCATTTTTGTCCACTGTCCTTCACTCTCTCCCAGTTTCTACACCCATGAAACAAAGGAGTTAGACTCGATTTTCCCTAAAATGCTTTCCAGTTTTAAATCCCATGATCCTGTCAATAATCCCTTCTGTGCCAGGCTATTCTGCATCACTGGTCCTTTTGGTCTCCCTGAGTTTCCTTCACCACCACCCCCCCACACACACATCCTCTACCTCTGGCCTCCGGAAGCCACAAGACTATGCCTCAGTTCCGTAGAAACCCCCAAAAGATTTGGAGCTAAGCACAGTGCTTACAGCTCTTGGGCAGTGCATCCCTGAGCCCCCGCTTCTCAGAATCTGAACTTCCGACCACCTCCAGCAATTAGGGTGGGGCAGGATCTGAACTCAGATCTGTTCACAAGGGCCCATTGTCTAGCTGAGGGAGATGACGTTGTCCTGGAGAAGTCTGTATCTATGGGGTTGTTTTCCCTCTGGGGCTTGATTGGGAAAGAAGGGGAGTCTGTGTTACTATCTACCCAGTGGGCAGGGAAGACCAACCTCCCTGCCTGGGTCCTACTGAGGAGAGATTAGGTACCCCGAATGGAAGAAACCAATGTTTACTTCATCCAAATATAGAGACTGACAAACAAAAGAAGCTTAGCTGGTTCCCCTCTTCTAATTGGGGGCAATTGAAATTGTGAGGAGCTTCTTTTTCCACAGAACCATAGTATACTAGAGACAGAGATCATCTAATTTAACTCCCTCATTTTACAGAGAATGAAACTGAGGTCCAGAAAAGAAAAGTGGGGAAGAGGGGGGCACGATGTTTTCTCTGACATTCCCACCAAAGACATCTGAAGCCCAGGTGAAGAGAACCTAGGCTACCTGGCAGAACCATGGCTCTGATGGGACATGTCTGCCATCATCTCCTGCCTCCTCTTGAGTCCTGTTTCTCTTGGATCCAGAGCAGGTACCTCAAATGAGCACCCAGGTGGTTGTACCTGTGGGCACTGTTCTTTCTTCTGAGATCTTAGTCTAGCTCTTTGCCAGGAACTTTATTTTCCATTCTCTGCAAACCACCAAGACTCTATGAATCTCTCATCTCCTCCATTAGTTCCAGTAAATCAAGAATGTTGCCTTGCCTATTAAGTCTCATAGCAGGCAGGCCTTGGACACCCTACTCATTCCTGTGGATATCAGTTGATAAAATCCTCATCCCAATCCCTTCCTTCTAGACTCAGATTTATAAAAATTTGGAAGAAGGAAATTGACTTTCTATTGCAGAAGGACAGACAAATATTGGACACCAAGGAAAACTTCCTGATGTAAGGAGAGGAGGACTGGAATAAGTAATCACAGAGGTGGCAGACCAGCCCCACCAGGGAATAATGGAACCTCAGATTTGGAAGAGACCTCATCCAATTCAATCTCTACTCATGAATTTTATCTACATCCTTGACAAGTGGTCACCAAGCCTTGTTCCATCAATGGGGACCTTATTACTTGCTGAGACAACTTATTCCTTTTATTTTGGAGGAAGGGAAGAGAAAGGATATCTGTAATTATTGGAATTTTTTTCTTACATCAGACCTAAATCTGATTCTCTTTAATTTCTACCCATTTTTCCCTCTGGGATCAAGCAGAACAAATCTAATTATCCTTCTATGAAGACAGTCTTTCAAATATTTGGGGACAACAATCAAATCCTTATCCCAAATCACTCCTAAACATCCCAAGTTCCTTCTCTCCCCAGTTTTGCCTCCTCTCTAAAGCTTTCCTGTGCTCTTCTCCAACTGTAAGGCTCCTCAAATTACCTTGTGCTTGCCTCCTCGTGTTTGCATTACAACCCCTAGTAGAATTAAGGACTTTTTGGACAGGGATCACTTTTTATTTATTTTTATTTTAAGGCAAGTAGGTGCAATAAAGAGTGCTGAATCTTGGATCAGAAAGACCTGAGTTCAAATCTAGCTTCAAGACTAGATGTATGAAGCTGGATAAGTCACTTATCTTCTCTGTTCCTCAGTTTCTTCATCTATAAAATGGACATAATAGAACTTAACTCCCAAGGATGTTGTAGGGATCAAATGAGATAGAATATTTGTAAAAGTACTTTGCAAACACAAAGTACTATTTAAGTGCTAGCAATTATTCTGATTTTTGTCTTGGATCACCATTTCCTAGAACAATGTTTTGTACATCTTAAGAGCTTAATATTTGTTGAATTGAAATAAATTCAATTTATTTCAATAGCTCCAGGCCCCTCACAATCCTGGTCACCCTCCCCTGTCCATACTCGAATTTGTCAACATCCTTCCTACAATGTGATTCCCAGAGCATGAGAAGATGGAAAGAACACTGAATTGGCAGCCAAGACACCTGGTCCTGGGAAAGAAGGAATTTGAGAAACCTTTTCATGAAGAATGAATTGGTGAATGAGTGAGTCACTTCTCCCATGAGGTATTCATATTTTAAAAGAAGACAATTATAATTCCTATATTTTTGTAGCCCTTTGCAATTTTCAAAAAGTTTACATCAATATTATCTCCTTAGATTGTGCTGACCAATCATTGTGGTATGGAGGGGAGGCATTATCACACCCATTTTGTAGATAAGAAAACTAGGCTCTGGGAAATGAAGAGACTTCCTCAAGAATCTACAAATAGACTGTTGGAATAACTGGGATTTAAACCCAAGTTTACTGACTCCCAGTCTAGTACTCTTGCTGGTACATTGGGAGATGGAGGCAGGAGCAGCATTTTACCAAAAGTACCAAAACTTGAATGATGAATGTCAGGCCTTGCATACTAGTGGAAGAGGCATCAACGCCTGAACCAGTGGGGACCCCCTGGGTTCTTGAAGGCTATACTAGAGGGATGTAATCTCTGGCACATGCTGATCCTTTCCATAGTTAACAGTGTTGGTTCTTGGAAAAGACTCAGTCTATTGCCAGGGACAGAATCCAAGCTTGGAATGCCTTTCTGCCTCACGTCTACTTCTTAAAAACCCTAGCTTCCTTCAAGGCTCAGTTTAACCACTACCTTCTCCATAAAGTTTCTCTTGCTCCCCAGATGCTTGTACATATAATATTTACCTCAGTTATGTTTTGCACATGCCTATATATCTATATGTCTTTTCTGATACAATGTAAGCTTGAAACCTGGGACTGTTTTACTTTTGTCTTATATCCCCAGAACCTAGTACAGTGTTGGGTCATAATTTCATCTAGGATTATACCACACTCTGTTCTCCAGGCTGTTACTTAATGGCAGTCTCTTAATAAATGCTTACTAATGTTTGCCACAAAGGGTTTGTTTTGTTTTTCAATGGTAGGAAAGGTTAGAGGTAGAAGGGCACTAGAGAAAGAAGGAAGGAAGGAAGGAAGGAAGGAAATGGGGAGGAAGGAAAGAAAGGAAGGGAGAAAGAAAGAAAGAGAGAAAGAGAGAGAGAAAGAAAGAAAGAAGGAAGGAAAAAAGAAAAAAGGGCCATTGAAACATAATTTTTAAATGAAGAGAACAAAAGGAACACCAGAAAGAAACAGAAACAAACAAGGCAACTTTGAAAGCTAGAGACTGAATTTATTATATACTGAAAAAGAAAAGGAAACTTTACATAAAAGAAATCTACAGTTTCATGTACAATCATCTTCTTTGTATTCTAGTAAGTATATGCAAAAATTTGTTAAGTTCAAAATACAAATAAAGCAATTTTACCTTTGAGGTACCATACACACACATTCTCTCTCTCTCTCTCTCTCTCTCTCTCTCTCTCTCTCTCTCTCTCTCTCTCTCTCTCTCTCTCTCCCCCCCATGTTGCCACCATGCCTCAGCTCTGCCTCCTTGCCTGGACCCTTTATGCTATGTCCCACTCACTCTCCCACCCACTAGGACTTGCCTAGATCATCATCTTCTCACTGGAATGTCCTTGCCCTGGATCTCATCCCCACCAAACTCGTCTGTTCTCTATCTTAGTGAAAGAATCTGACCAAAGACTAGCTGCAAACTTTGGCCAAATGACTAATCATTTTTGAGCCTCAACTCCTTCATCTATAAAATATGGAGATTAGTCCCTGCTGAGTCTACTTCACAGGAATGTTGCCACAGTCACATCAGAGAACGTCCATCTAGGCACTTTCTACACTGAGTTTCCAAAGTACTCTATGAAAGTACAGCTGTTCCAACAATTTCTTCCTTCACCATTCTTCTCTGATACCTCATCCTGCAGCAGTATTGATTCTGGGTTCTCTTGGCTTTGACTAGGATGTACAAGTTTTGACCAGTTCAATCAAGTTGGAAAAATTCCCATTATCAGCCTTTGATGGATGGTCCATGGTTTCATCATAGTTAATTCTAGAAAGGGTCTCTCAGACATGTGGCCACCTGAGGATGAATTTTTTTTCAACAGAAGCAGCATCAGAAGACTGTCTACTAAGACACGAAGAGGTTGTAGTCTTTGATGGTGAAGGGAAAGCCCTCACAATTCAACTGACTTCAGTGAACAGTCATCAAGCACCCACCACACTCACTTCAACTAGAACTGGGAACATGGAGTTGAAAAAAACAAACAAACCCAGAGTTCCTGCCCTCAAGGAGTTTACAGTCTACTAAGTAGCAATAATACAAACTTCTATAGTGTTTTAAGATTCCTCCCCAACAGCTAGCTAATACAAGTTTTATGTCCATTTTATAGATGAGGAGCCGAAGTCTCAAGAGGTAGGTTATACAGCTAACTGTCACATCTAGCTGTGTGACCTTGGGCAAGCCACTTAACCTCAATTGCCCTCCAAAAAAAAAACCAACACAACACATCAACTGTCAGAGCAAGGAATCAAAACCAGGACTCTTGACTCCAGGCTTATTGTCCTTTGCACAGCACCAGATGGAATCATACTTCCTCCGAGTATAAGAGTATTTCCATCACTGATACACTAAATAAATTTTAAAAATAAATGAGAGAGCCAAGCTATATTTTTTAAAGTGATCTTCTGGAGACACCGTCTCTGCCTCTATTTCTTTTACCTAATCCCTTGTGGGATTTTCACGGTTGCAGTTTCAAGTCTTTCAGCACTCCTCAAGTGGCTAGTTATCCACCGGGTCTATGGGCATATTCTCATACTGGCCTCCATCCCTATTTAGTGTTGATTAAAGAGCTTTTGGATGGTTGGTAGGATGGAGGAGGATCACAACCTTAATAACCTCTTTGCTGTAGAAGGATCCTCCCCACAAACTTCACAAAGGGTTAACTAGAGCCTGGCCATCTTCCCAGCAGCCCCACAATAAACAATACTCGAGCTTCCTTCCAAGGATTCTAGACTGTTTGGGAAACATTGTGCATTGGGGCAGAAGCACCCTACTGGCCCACTGAATGGCCCCCGCCCTTTCTCTCTTGTACTTGTTCTACCTGTGCTGAAGATAACAGATCCAGGTCCAGAAGACCCAGTCCAGAGGCAGGTCAGCAGCCCTGGAAGGGTTAAGTCTGCAAGAGGCACCCTGGACCCAGCTGTCTCCGTGGGCGGTGGATTTACAGTTATCCTCTAGCCCAATGGGGCTGCTGAGCCCTGTGTGGGAGAGAGAGGCTCCTGCTGGGGTCGGGGGAAGTTTATCCTCCTTGCCAAAGCCAGATTCCCCTGTCCTTCAGCCAGAGCCTCCCACACAGGCGCCTAGGGTGGGGAGAGGGAGCTGAAAATTAGAGCCAGGCAGGGGGCTGAGCAGGATCCAGGAAACCTGGGTGGGAGAGGAGCTCAACCTGGTCTTATGCCCCTGTCTCCCTCTCAGCCTCAGAATAAGCAGGAAGGCTCATCTAGTTCAAGCTCCTAGGTTCCTTTCCTGACCACCATGTTGGTGTTCACCTTCATGCCTCAGTTTCTCCTTCTGAAGAAATAGAATTGAAAAAGAGTTTGATCCTGAGCAATATGGGACAACGTTGCATTCGTTCAGGACACTGGTATCCTACTAAGGAGTCCCCTCTCCTTCTCCCACCTGCACAACAATTTGGATTATTTGAAAGCACTTTGTTCTTGATCTCATTTTACCATCAGAATATTCCAAGAAGTAGGGCAAGGTCAGGAGTGTTCAGAGTTCTAGGATCATAGATTTTGAGCTGAAAGGGAGGTCACCTAGAGGTCACTTTGCTTAACCATGCTGGCTTAACCTATGCCCAGCCAGGCTATGTCACTCGCCCAAAGTTAATGTGATAACAATGACTGGTGTTTATATAACATTTTGAAGTTTACAAAGTACAGCTCTCTGAGGTAGGTAGTGCAAACCTTATTGTTACAGCTAGGAAATATCAGAGCGGGGATTTGAGACTAAGTCATCTGGCTCCACAGCCTGCCCTCTTTCCACCTCAATACGCCCAATAGAGATGAGCTGAGAGTTCAGTAACCAAGCTTCCTTTGAACTTCTTCGGTGCTAACATCTGGCTTAGAAACTGGTTTACACGGACATCACACAATGAAGTCTTTTGTGAAGTCTGACCTTCTTAGGAATCCTGACTTTCCATTCACTACTCTCACAGTCTGCCCTGGTATAAGGGATGCCCATATGAATGAGATCCTGGATCCTTGAAGTGTGGAAGCATCTATAACCAGGGAAGAATTATGCCTGTTATGCTCTGAAATTCTCAAATGGCACCTGCAGTATATTGTATTCAGTTCTAGGCACTGTATTTTACTGTATTTTTCATCAATGCCTTTTGTTTTTATATCATATTATATCTGAATATATCCCTCCGTCTTTTCTACCCAATGAACCTTCTTTGTTCTCTTGAGGATGAGGAAACAGTTCAGCAAAAATATCCAACACATCAACTGTGCCTGACAGTATATGTAATATTCTATATTATAATATAAAATATATATAATATTCTATGCCCATGGTCCTCCAACTCTACAGTAATAAGGAAGGGGTAAATTTTCTTAGCCCATTTCTGAAAGAAGCTCAGGCATAATTACAGAGTATTTAGATTCATTTTATTTGGCTAATTTCCCTTTTTGTTGTGGAAATCATTGTACTTATCATTCCTGGTTCTGCTTACTTCACTCTGTATTGGTTCATATAAGTCTTCTCAAACTTCACCTGGAATCCTACTCTGTGTAACTTGTACCTACCTATTTCTATCCCTGTTGTCTCCCCCATCAGAATTTCAGCTCTTTGAGGGCAAGGAACTATCTATCTATCTATCTATCTATCTATCTATCTATCTATCTATCTATCTATCTATCTATATCTATATCTATCTATCTTTCTATCTATCTATCTATATCTATCTATCTATCTATCTATCTATATCTATAGATAGATAGATATATAGATATGTACACACGTATATCCATGGAACAAGCAAGCATTTAACAAGTAATTCTTTATCTGAGTGTTTGATCACTCCTGGCCTAGTCCTTGATCGCCCTTCTCTACGCTCATTTCTCTCTCTCTTCTCTTTCCATAGTTCAGAGCATGTTGACCTACAACATGCTCATTCCAAGTCACAGAATCACAGAACTTCAGAACTGGAAAGTCCCTTAGAGATAATCTAATTCAACCTTTCTGTTTTACAGATGCCCGGAAAATTTGAGCAACTTGACAAGGTCACATAGAAGGCCAAAGTTTTGCCTAGAACCTAGAACTTGTGCCAACTAGCCATCGAAGTTATGTCCACTCCTCCTCCTCTTCCCAGGGCAGAATGAGAAGCTGTGGGGATTATAAGATGTCAGAGCTGTATTTGGAGGACTAATGGTGTTCAATGACTCCCCTGTTTCTTAGAGGACAAACCAACTAGCTGGGTAGTAGGAAAGGTCACAGAGAAGGTGTGATTCCTACAGTTCTTGGTACCAATTTGCACACTTTGGGGCCTAGAAAGAAAAGAGCTAGCAGGAGGACATATTACTAGGGCCTGGAATCTGGAGTCAGGAAGACTTGATCTCACGTGCAGCCTCAGACACTTACTGGGCAAGTCACTTAACTTCTATATGGCTCAGTTTCCTCAGTTGTATAATGAGAATGATAATAGTACCTACTTTCCACGATTATTGCCAGGATCAAATGAGTTAATGTTTACAAAGTGCTTTGTAGAGTGTCCGATTCACAGTAAGTTCCCAGTGAACGCTTATTCCCTTCCTCTTCTCCCTTTCCTAGCCCCTAACACAGCGGTTAATCCACATACATACATTCACTAGAGGTCTTCTGAGTAGAAGAATTGGTGGGTGGTAACAATTGTCAAAAGTGTCTGAAGGTTTACAAAGCACTTCCCTACAATAATCCTTGGAGAAAGAGGCAGCATGGGACCTTACTCAGAAAGAATGTTGATTGGCCGCGTGATCAGGTGTCTTGAATTCAAATTCCATCTGTGACACTCCCTGTGACTTTGTGTGACTTTGGTCGGGTCACTTAACTGCTTCAGGCCTCAGTTTCTTAATCTATAAATAAAAAGGCAGAATTAAATGACTTACAAGGTGACTTATGATTATATGAAGTAAAGTAGTACAAATGTTGTTATCCCCATGTTAGAGATGAGGGAAGTGAGGGTGAAGAGGTGGGTAAGTGGTTTGCCCAACATCACACACGCTGTCAGAACTTGGGTTTGCGCTCAGGTGTCCTAACTGTGCATCAGTGCCCTTCCACTCTCCCACAGTATTATTCATTCATTTAGCAAACATTTATTAAGTTCCTACTATGTGCAGGTCCTATTATCTCAAATACAGGTCCTTTCTACTGCACCAGGGGTCACCGAGCTAGAATGTGAGGGACACAAAAGAAAAAGGATCATCTCTGACCTAAAAAAAAAAAATACAACCTAGTTAGTGTTAGAAGATGGAAGTAAGAAATTTGTTTAAGTCATTTCAACCTCTTTGTGACCCCATTTGGAGTATTTTTGGCAAAGATACTGGAGCAATTTGCCATTTCCTCCTCCAGCTCATTTTATAGATTTAAAAAAAAAAAAGCCAAGGCAAACACAGTTATGTGACTTGTCAAGAGTCACACAGCTAGCTAGTCAGTGTCTGAGGCCAAATTTGAACTCAGGAAGATGAGTCTTCAGCCCTCTACCCACTGAGACTCCTAGCTGCCAAAGGAAACGAGAGATCCTAGATAAATATAGTGCCAGAGGGTACCATTAATGTTCAGCTGTTCCATTTGGGCACTGATAATTGCTACTTAAAAATAATTCTCCATGTAATGGAATACTATTGTGCTGTAAGAAATGATGAACAGGCGGATTTGAGAAAAATCTGGAAAGACTTACACAAACTGATGATGAATGAAGCGAGCAGAACCAGGAGAACATTGTGTGCAGTAACAGCAACACTGTGCAGTGACTAGTTTTGATAGATTTATCTCTCCTCAGCAATGCAATGGTCTAAGACAATTCCAAAAGGCTCATGATGGAAAATGCTATCCATATCTAGAGAAAGAGCTATCAAGTCTGAATTCAAATCTAAGCATACTATTTTTTCTCTCTTTTATTTTTGTTTATTTCTCACGATTTTTCCCTTTTTTCTGATTCTTCACAACATTAATAATGTAGAAATACGTTTAATATGATTGTACATGATAGCTTATATCAGATTGCTTGCCATCTTGGGGGGAGAGAGAGGGAAGGGAAGGAGGAAGAAAAATTTGGAACTCAAAAATCTTATAAAATGAATGTTGAAAACTATCTTTACATGTAATTGGAAAAAATAAAATACTCTTAAGTGAAAAAAAATTTTTAATCCCACCTTTTACAAAGAAGACTTCCAGCCTTTTCAATGCAAAAAATAATAATATTATTAATAATTCTCTAAACAGAAATTCACCTACCTGGCAGGATAGATATTTCTCCAGTTGGTTAACCCATCTTGTTAATGAGACTAAAGTCAAGGGTTAACTCATGTTGGATTGGTTAAACCATCTTCATAATGAGACTGCCATGTGAGCCAATTAACTTTGCTCTGTTATATAACCACTGACTTAAACTCAGCTATGGCTGGGTGAAAGAGTTAGTATACAATTGAGTAGTGCCTCTGTCTTATTCCTCCCCACCTCTCCTTCTCTACACCCTATTTTGAGTTCTACATTATTGTTCCTAATTCCAAGGATTGAAAGAAGAAACTAAACACCCAATCTTGTGACTCTCTACCAATCTGGAACAGATTCCAATCAGGGGTGGAGGAGGGTGGGGGTGGCACACTCCTCTAGCAGCTTGTCCCTGACAAGAGAGATCTTCTGGCTCTAGGCATTTCAGCAGGTGATTGGGAGACTGAGAAGAGAGAGACAGGCTCCTCCCACATCTTTCCTCCCTGGCTCCAGTGCACATATCTATGCATCATAATTTAAAAATAATACTTCCTCTCCCTCCTCCTCTGCTTCCTGGGACCAAAGCTGACACTTAACCTGACACCTTGGCTTTTGGAAAGGAGCTTACATTCCTTTAGATGGATCGGGAGAAGATGACTGGGGAGCTGGGTCCTTTGGATCTTCAATCTCCAGGTGGCCCAGGGGTTTCCAGATGTGTAATTAGAGAAAGATTAAACAGAAGGATTTCAGATATTTTTTGCTCTAACTATAGAGTAAATTCTAATGTCAGTTCAGCCACTTGTCTGTGGGAAGTCAGACCATACCTCTCTGGGCCTTAATTTCTTTTTTTTTTAATTTATTGATTTGTTTATTTACTTTTAGTTTACAAGATTCATTTACAGAATCACTTGAGTTTCATAT
>CM053593.1:83790870-83897235 GCA_028646575.1 Pseudocheirus occidentalis
GGGCAGGATATGAAGGAAGGAAACATAGTCTTTAATTGCTTGTCTTTCCAGTGGGGGTGGGTGACAAGGGAGGAAGGGAAAGAATTTAGAATTTAAAGTTCTATAATCAAATGTTAAAAATGTATGTGTGTATATATCATTATCATCATCATCATCATTATTATTATTAATTACATGCAACTGGGAATTAAGATATAATACAGGCACTGGGATAGGGAGATCCATCTTGCCCTACCAGAAAGTCAGAGAGGTGATGGGGGAGGACATAGGAGAGAGCAGATTGGGGGAGGGGCTATATAGTGGGATCTCTGTTTGGGGTGGTGGGTAGGGGAAAGATGGGAAGAAAATTTGTAACTCAAAATCTTGTGGAAATGAATGATGTAAACTAAAAATAAACAAAGGTTAATTTTTAAAAATAGAAAAATTAAAATAAAAAAGACTCTATTTAAAGTGTTTCCTATCCATACATCAAAATTATTCAAGATTCCTTAATCTAAAAGCATATATTAAGAACCTACTATGTCATGAACACTGTTAAGCATTGGTGGGGGAGGGAAGTGAACAAATATTTATTATGTGCCAGTAATTGTGCTAAATGATTTACAAATATCTCATTTGAGATAAGAGGATAGAAAAGCAAAAAAAAAAAAAATCTCAACTGTCAAGGAGATTATATTCTATTAGGGAAGATAAGATGTACGCATGTGAGATTATAAAGAGTAAATAAAGGAAGTATGAATACTGAGTAACTAGGGAGGGAAGAGAGTAAAGGAGGGAGGATATTAGCAATTAAAGAGATTAGAAAAAGAAAATGTGGTGCTTGAGGAGAGGTGACAGAGTAGTACATTCCATCAGACATAGTACAAAGGTACAGTAACAGCAGGTGGACTGCCATGTGTGAGAAACAGAGAGAAGACCAAGCCTAGGAGTGTGCTAGAGTCAACTGAACAGGCTTTGAAGAGCTAATTGTTAAATTCTAAATGGGAGCATTCACATCTTGGCAAGCCCTGATCTGTAGCATTTGCCAATTTCCAAGGTATAAATGCTTACGTTGAAAATTTAACAATCAGCTCCCAAGCCAGTTCAAGCTGGCTCTGACACACCTCTGCCAGTATCTCTGGGTTACAAGGGACCTCTTCCTTGGTTAATCCTCCTCTCTCCAAGCCAGGCTACCTCCTGTCTTTTCAAAGATAGTCATGGATCGCTTCTTTTATTAAAGGGATGATTTTTTTTAAACTCTGAGAGTGAACAAGGGTTCTGTTTAATTATCCTAATTTTGAAGTTATAGGAACACTGGTTACATTTCCCTTGACTGGAGTGAGGGGCATATACTTAGCTAAGTGGTTATCCAGCAACCTAGCCAGAGCACTCTCTACCCACCATTCAGGAAGGAGACTTCTCGACTGGCTCAGAGAGATACTATTATGGTAGAACCAGTGAATGGGCAACATGCAGAAGACCCAAATGGGAAAATCCCACAACTGGTTTGGTGTGTTCTGGGAATGAAGAAGCCATTCTGGGACCATGAGAGAGCCAGAGGCCCTAGCCTAAGGATAACATACATTTGTACTTTGCAAATCTTAAGGCACTAAATAAATGCTAGCTATTATTGTGATTACTAAAGAAGATCATGGAGACGAAGTTAAACCTGGTGAACTTTAGGATGATAGATGTATGAGATTATCTTACAGATAATGAAACTGAGGACCTGAGAAGGTAAGTAACTTGTCTATGGTCACCCACACAATATGTAGCAGAGGCAGAGGAGATAATAATGTGTAGATCAGTGGGATCCAGTGATTAGCAAAGTTGAAAACATGACAAAAAATGAAGTCCCCCAGACATTCTAAGAGGAGAAGCTGGAGCTCCTAGAAAGGGATGTGGCCTAAGGCCTAGGACTGGATCCTTCAGAGGTCTCTCACACCTCCATATTTTTAACACTGTTATTTATACTCTCCTCCACACTCCCCCAAGGCCTTTTCTTTCTTCTTCCCTCTGCTTACCTAGATCTACTCACCCTTCAAAGCCAACTCAAGTCCCACCTTCCTTATGACTCACATTGATCTCCCCGATCTCAGACCTTCCCTTAACCTCCTTTTAGTACTTTGTGCCAGCGTCATACAACTCAGCATTTCATTGTTCTCTGTTCCAGGTGGGTTGGTCTTGTCTTCACAACTAGATTGTAAACTCTTTGAAGGTAAGAAGTATAACTTACAAGTTTCAGATAAAGTTTCAACTTCTAAGTCTTTCCCAGTCTTCTTTAATCTTAGTGTCTTCCCTCTGAGATTACTCCAAATCTACCCTGTATATATCTTGTTTGTACATGATTAATTGCATTTTTTCCACCAATAAACTGAGAATAACTTGAGATCAGGGGCTGTATTTTTGCTTTACTCATTACCTTCAGCACTTAGCACATAATGCAGTGGGCACTTATAAAGCTCTTCCTTGACTTAGACTTGTTGCATCCCACATTGCCATTAGTGCAATGCCTGATTAACTCACCAGTGGTATTAACACAAACTCTAATAGCACCATGAGCCTTGTAGTCAGGTATATATTCCGTCTTCCACACTGCAGTTAAGACCCATTGTTTCCGACCCTGTCCTTTGTCACTCTAGAAAACACATTGGCCATCAAAGTGACACTTGGAAAAGGATCGATTCTGCAAAGTTCTCCAAGAACAAAATTCTACCTGTCTGTTATTTGTAGGGCTTTGAGTCACCTTCCCTCTTCCTTTCCTTATTCCTATTATCAACAATAAATAAATGATTAAGCTCTGACCGTGTGTCAGGAACTATGCTAAGGACTAAGAATATGAAGGCAAAATGATACAATTCCTCCCCTGAAGGAGTTTTATCAGGGGAAGTTTATCAGGAGGAACCAACAAAAAATATCATTGGAGAAAGAAAAGACTGAGTAAAGGAGCTCATTCTAGACCCACATGCTCCAGTCTCAGCTGGGCCTTCCCTGCCCCTCAGAAAGCCTTTTATTGATTCCTTACAAGCCAATATTTTAGAATGTTTCCACTCTTATCAAGCATTCAACTTTTATACAAATATTTTTAAAACATATGAAAGAAATCCCAGGTTGGGGGCAGAGGGGAAGTGTTCACTAGCATTATTATAATAATGATAGTTGACATTTACACATGTAGCACTTTGGTGTTTTTCCGATGCTTCAGATCAGTGGTTCTCAACCTGTGGGTCACAACCCCTTTGGGGGTCAAACGACCCTTTCACAGGAGTCACAGAGGTTGCCTAATACCATCAGAAAACACATATTTCCTATGGTCTTAGAAACGGAGACACTGCTCCTCTATCCATCTCCAGGTGGGTCTACCTACATATGAGTATTAAAGGGTCATGGCATTAGGAAGGTTGACAACCACTATTTTAGATCCTCATTTGAGCCCCACAATAATCCTTTGAGGTAAATATCACAGGCATTTTTAATCCCATTTTACATGGGAGAAAACTAAGGCTTAGAGGAATAATATGACTTCCCGACATTCACAAAGGTGGTACAAGGCCGAGACAGGAGATAAGTTTGGGTCTTCCTAAATCCAAGCCCAGTACTCTAACCACTACACAATACTATCTCTCAACTGTTGTCCTAGATTCAGATCCTTTCCCTCTGCTCTTTTCTTCCATACTTTGATCCCTATTAAGCTCAATACTTCTCTTCAGATCTCTGATACCTCTATCCACCCCTCTTTTAGTCCTTTCTATTGGACCTTATTCGTCCTCCAGGGTTTTCTTGGATGTTCCACCCATTTCCTTGGATCAAAGGAAACCTGGCAATTCCTTGATGGAACCATATCCCTTAAAATCCTTTCCCAATGGAAGTAGCCTTTTTTCTTCTGTCTCCTCCTGACTCACACTCATTCCTTATTGCTGTTTCCATCATCACTCAGCAGCCACTCCTCCTTTGACATTCATGCCATCAGATAATTCTATTTTCTCTTTGGGTTTAGACATTTCAAGCCTCCAGGGCATTCCCACTTTCTTCAATGCACCTGATTCAGTTTTTTCTCTTTTGGATTTTTCCGGTTGGTTTCCTTTTATACCTGGCTCAGTTTTTCTCTTTACCTCATCCTCAGGCACCAGCCCTGAAATTTAACATCTATATTGATCACCTTAGCCTCTGATTTCTTTGTCCTCATCAGTTCCAATGACTTTAATGGACATTCCTCTTTAGTCACCCTCCTGAGATCACTTAAAATTATTCTAACGACATGAACTTTGAAATTCACTAATATTTTCTACTCTTCTCCTTTCTCCATTCCTTCATTCCTAAGGAAAACTCTTTATCCTCACTGTGACCCCCACCCCCATTTTTCTAGGCCATTGATCCCTCATGATATCTGTTTTCCTACCCAGGCAGAACTCCATGGTCATAAGATGACCAATGGGATCATAGATCTAGATTTGGCAGGGTCCTCAGATGCCATCTAGTCTTCCTTCATTGTACAGATAAGAAAAATGAGGTTGGATTGCTTGTTAGTGGACACACTACTAATAAACATTTATTGAATTCCTACTATGTGCCAAGCATCGTGGGATCTGAACCTAGATCCTCCTGACTCTGACCCAGAATTCTATCTACTAAACAGAACTTCTTAAGCTTTTTCCACCTGCAACCCCTTTTCACTTTCTGACAGTGTTAGTTGGCATTGTACAGCCATTTGATGTGCAAAGCATGTTTGCTTTGTGTTCAGAACCAAGGCTGCACTGAGGTTGCTCGATGGGACATGGGCAAGTACTGCCAGAAACACCTTGGATTCATTACGTTCATTATGTGTTCATTACTGTTGCCAAATTCTTCGAGACCCCATATGGAGTCAAACCCCCACAGTTTCAGAAGCACTGTACTATATCACACTCACACTTACCCTCAAGGAAAAGTCTATAGCACCAATATTCCCAGACAGTCTCCCATGCAAGTACTATCCAGGCTCAATCCTGCTTAACTTCTTAGATCAAAAGAGATTGGGTACCAAAGGTGATATGGTCTATGACCATATCATCAGCCATTTCAAAAAATTGGTCATCACCACTACCCTAGAATCCCTTGCCATCTTAATTTTATACTATTCTCATTTTAAAAATTCTCAACTCTTGTTAATGCCTCTTTGCATGTCCAGGCCTTAGTTGGCAAACATTGTTGGGGTACCCAAAGATTCACATGCTCAAGTCTTAGTGGGGGACTTCACTGCCTCTCAGCTATCCCTTTATTGACTTCCTGCAGCCATGTTCCTAAATATTTATATTCTTCTCAAACCTTTAGTTTCATCCATTTTACACACACACACACACACACACACACACACACACTTCCCCCTCTATTTTCTATAGAACACTGTGACTCCTTCTTTACTGAGATTGTTGAGGTAATCTCATTCGACCTCCCCAAACTGCTTCCTTTCTATCACAAAAGCCCTATGTGTTTTCACCTTCCCTTTCATCCATTCATCTGGCATCTGAGAAAGAAATGTCTCTCTTCCTTGCCAAGGTTCATTCTCTACTTCTTTTTTTCTGGTTCATATCCCATACTACTTCAGGGACCTTTCTCCAGCAACTGTCCCCAATAACTCTTTGCATCTTCAATGTCTAGCCTTTTACTAGCTTCCTCAGTCAATCAATCAGTCAGTCAATCAATCAATAACCCCTCTTTGCATGCCCAGGCCTTAGTTGGCAAACATTGTTGGAGAAAGTAAAGATTGTGTTGAAGGTACCCAGAGATTCACATCCTCCAGTCTTGGTGGGGGACTTCACTGTCTCACAGCCATCCTTTTATTCAGTACCTACTATAGGACTGGTGCTAGGGTGCAAATAAAAAAGGAAAGTCTCTAGCTTTCAAGAATGATACGTATTAATATGTCAATACAAAATTTGTATAATTTAAATACAAGGTAATTCAAAGGGGAAGGCACTAGCAGGAGAGGGGATTAAAGAAGACCTCAAGTACACTACCAGGTGGTATCTGAGTTAAGCTTTGAAGGGAGCTAGGGATTCTAAGGGGTGGAGGGAATGAGTGAGTATATTCTGGGCACCAGGGACAATGAAGCCACAGAAGGAGAATGTTATGTGCAAGGAACCACAAGAAGATCAGATTGGGAGGATCATAGAGTATATACAAGGATTCATACAAAATGAACCTGGAAAGGTAGGTTGCACGCAGATTGTCTAGGACTTTACAAGTCAAACAGATTCTAAAGCTATTGAGGAGAATTAGAGTTTATTGGAGCAGAGGGGTGCATGGTCAGACCTGTATTTGAGGCATGTGCTCTAGCAGCTGTTCCCAACCAATCAGGAGGCTGTTGCCATAATCCACATAAGAGGGGTGATCAGGATGGGAACAAGGTTGGTTGTGGCAGGAGTGGAGAAAAGGAGGCAAACACCTATTGTCTTCAAGTCTCCCCTTACCTAAATGTCTTTCCTCAGCTCTGCCTTCTTCAGTTACCCTATTTTCTCTCTCCTTCCCTTCACCACCAGACTTTTTTTTAAAGAGTAGTCTATCTATGTTTCTATTTCCTCTCTAAACTCTTACTCAAAATTACAGTAGCTCAAAAGAAATGTGAGATGCACAAATTTAGACACATCTCCACTCCAAATGGCTATATGGACTGTTTGTGCCTGACCTGTGGTAGAACCTTCCAACACGCCAAAAACACTGCTAAAAATCGAAAAGGGCTTGCAGGTGGGAAAAGTTTAAGAAGTTCGGTTTAGTAGAATGCTAGGAGGATCTAGTTTCAAATCCCACTTATGCTTGGCATATAATAGGAATTTAATAAATGTTTGTTAGTAGTGTGTCCACTGACAAGCAATCCAACCTCTCTCATTGGTCTACTGATGTCATTTTGGTCCTTTTCAAGAACAAAGAACAAGCACCAACCATTTACTCATCAACTCCTTGTAAACTAACTTCTTCTCCCATCACTGCACCATAATTGCTCCCTCAGAGGTCAGCAAGGAACTCTCAATCACCAGTCCTAGTACCCATTTGTCAGGGCTCATCTTCCTTGGCTGCCTTTGGATGGGATAATATGGACCACACCCTCCTTCTTGAACCACTTCCCCTGATTTCAGTCCTACTCCATCATCTGATTCTTCTCCTTCTTTGCTCTTTTGTCTCCTTCAGGAGGTCCTAGATTCAGATCCAACCTCTTACACTTATTACCTGTATTAACCCTGAGATCAGGCATATAAGTCATTTAACTTCCCCATCCTTAGTTTCTTTATCTGTAAAATAAAGAGGAGGGGGTCCTACTAAATGTCCCTGAGATTTTTTCTAGCTTCAGGTCAATGTAGATGCTCCCCAAACTTTTGTCCTCAGCCCTTTCCCCTTTTCCTCCAACATTTTCATCCACTCCCACATCTCTGTGTAGATGATTTCCAAATTTCTAGCTTCAGCCCTGAACACTCTCTCTCTCTCTTTCTCTCTCTCTCTCTCTCTCTCTCTCTCTCTCTCTCTCTCTCTCTCTTTCTCTCTCTCTTCTCTGTCTCTGTCTCTGTCTCTGTCTCTCTCTCTTTCTTCTCTGTCACTCTCTCTCTCTTTCTCTCTCTCTCTCTTCTCTGTCACTCACTCTCTCTCTCTCTCTCTCTCTCTCTCTCTCTCTCTCTCTCTCTCTCTCTCTCTCTCTCTCTCTCTCTGTCTCTCTGGAACTCCAGGCCTGTATTTCTAACTGCACACCATTTCTAACAGGATGCAGTGCTGGAAATCAGCATATGGACTCCCAGCCGTCATTCTGAAGAATGTAAAATCCTTGAGAGCAGTGACTTTTTTTCTTTTGCTTTGTGTTCTCAGTGCCTAGCTCAGTCTCTGGCATATATAAGTTCTATCTAATCAATGCTTGTTAGATCAGGTTGCATACCTCAACAAACTCATCAGTTTCCACAGAGCAGGTACTGATCTGCATGGTAGAAAGTTCTTTCCTGTGAATTCTCTACAAAGGTAAAATCCCAGGTCTGGTGCAAAAACAGTATAACTTTTGCCTCATTCTTCAAGCTAGGTGGCAGTTAGGTGGCACAGTGGTTAGAACACTAGACCTGGAACCAGGAACACACAAGTTCAAATCCAGCCAGGTGCTTACTAGCTATGTGACCCTGCGCAAGTCACTTAACCTCTGACTGCCTCAGACTCCCCAGCTCTAAAATGAGAGCAATTATAGCATCTCCCTCCTCGAATTGCTGTGAGGATGAAATAAGATGAAATCTGTAAAGAGCTTTGCAAACTTTAAAGCCCTGTACAAATGCCCATTTCTTCATTATTTGTAGTCCTGTCTTACCTCCCTACTAGTTGACTGGAAGCAGAGACACTTACCAGGCTTTGGATACTCACATCATAGCACAGATCCCAGTTCTGGGTAGGAACTTAATATTTTTTAAAATTGAATAGGAAGGTTGCTTCACCTTCCTAAATACCCTGCCTGCCCCTTCTAACCCCAACGTCAGCCATCCCTCCTCCCCCTCAATGCCCTCCACACCCCATTTCCCCACCCCCAATCTCTCAGCAGCCCTTTAGCCTGCACAGTCCACGAGGTTCTTAGCTGCTCACCAAGGACTCATTCTGTCCCAGTTTACCCAAAGATGACTCATGTGCCTGGCCACAGAGAGAGAGACCAAAGCTCCTCCTTCCCAGCAACATAATGTTCTTGGAGCCAAATGAGCAAAGTTTTCCATCTCATGTATATCCTGTGGCATAGCCAAGGCCCAGTTTCTGTTCCCCCTTTCTCCACCCCACCACCCCACACAGAGTTCCCAACCCATTTTTTGTCCAATCCAAGGAATCCTAAAGTTTGAGGGACTTTCTGTTCTTGCTTAGGAATACAACAACATTTGGAAGCCATTAAAACATTCCTAACACTGGAAGAAAGATCTTTCTCCCCCAGATCAGGATCAAGTAGCCCCAAAGACATTCCATGGCTAGAAAAGTGAGAGCATATTAGGCCCTGTTCTGTGGCTATGTGACCTTTGATAAGCTGCATTCTTTCTCAGAGTGTTCTGGGAAATAGGGGCTCTTACTCCATGAGTGGGAGAATGGCACAGAGCTCTGGACATTATGGATGGCAGGGCATGGAGAATTCTTTGCTGATGGGAAAATCAGACCACAGAAGGGAAGGAATGGGGTCCAAACCTCAGACATTGGAGGGAAGAGTGGAAGTCAAATTCAGCTAACTTCATCTACTCTGTTCCTGTTTCCTGAAGGCCATGGGATCCAAAGGACTTTTCCTTGCAAAGCCCTTGTTTATTCAGGCCTTTGCTGAATACCATTTCCCACTGGTAATGGTTACGACTGCCCTCCTTCCCTATGCCTCTCCTAAGTTCAGACCTTCACCTGGGAGTGAGGGAGAAGTTCCCGACGTGGTACAATATGACTGATTCCACAAAGTCCTGGCCTGAAACCCCCAGTTTCATTACTTTGGGTTAGACCTTAAAGGAACAGGAATTTTCCATAAAAAGATTCTGTTAACTGCTACCTAGGAAGGAAAAAGGGAGGACAACCCTCTGCCACATGTACCCATTAAAGTGGATTTTTTGAAAAGTCAAATTAGCCATTACGTTGGAAAGAAGAGAGCTCAATGGGCAGTGGAGAATGGAACAGAAGACAGTTCAATATTGATGGAAGATGATGGCTTCAATGAGCTAGGAAAAGATGGGAACACAGGATAGGGGTGGGGCACAATGGGAAACCTTAGGTGCCAATGGGCATCTAATATCATTTCCTTGAGTTGAAGGATTATCTTACTTTTGTATTTGTATCACAAAGGCTTAGGATAATCACACTTAGTAAATGTGTGTTAGTTGATTGATAGGTTGAACATGGCCTTATATTTCCTGAAGGCTAGTGGGAGGGGTCCTAAAGTTACTTTAGGATTTGTGCCAGGAGGAACGAGTCTCAGGCCACCCAGTCTTACTGCTCTACCCAGGACACTATGAATGAGATTTTTGTTGGCTAATCTTTATGTTTTACTTGGGGGGAGGTGAAGAGGGGGGTGTGGGGGACAGTGAAAAGGTGTGGAAGGGAGTCAGGGGCCTGTACTTGGTAGCTGACTTCTATGCAACCCAGGACGTCTCTTTCTCCTTAGCCTTAGTGCATAAATCATAGAGTGGGTAGCGGGGTAAGGAGAGGAATAAATAGTTCCCATCTGGTGCCTGTTCCCTAGTTTTCAACTAGCCTATACATGGATCCCAAGGCAGAGTATAAAGGAAGGGAGGTCAGATAACATCCATCCAGGAAGCTGAGCAAATTCCTAGGATTCCAGGCCACCAAGTGGAGTTTCTGTACGAAGGGGGATTTTTGAGGGATCAGTGATAACTTGTGGTCATCACCAGAAGGCAGGGTGGGAATGGGGTTTGGGACGGTCCATCTTTGCCTCTTCTCTTCCAGTTTCTACCAAATGGAAACTCTCCCCAGTATTCCTAGTTTTAATACCCACCTCCCCACCTAAACTTGAGAACCAGAGGAATTTCTGAGCTAGGGCCAGGAGAAAGAAGCCCGGGCCTCTACTATGAGTTCGGCGGGTAAAGAAATGCACTCGAGTCAACAATGTCGTCACTACCCTTTGTCAGGGACATCTTCATTCTGTGACTGGCATGAAATGGTAATGGCAAGGCCCCTGAACCCTAACACCACAGCTGGGGAGGGAACAGGTATGAGGTCCTGGGAGTACAGAGAAGGGGCCTAGATGGAGGGTCCCCGAAGAGGGCCTAAGCAGCAACAAGTCCCAAAGATTGGGAACTAAGCCCCATCTGTTCCATTCCCTTGAGATTGCTCCCCAAATGCAGGAGGTCAGATACAGTCACCATGGCTCCTCTTGAAGGCACACTAGGCTAAGGCTGGCCCCACCTGCCTCTTTCACATGATCCTAGTAGTACCCAGCCCATGGTTGAGGGAACATCCTCTTCTTCACTGGGTGAGCACTGTGGCCCAGATTGTGACTGATGACAGTCTCTTGGGTTGAGAAAATGGGATTGCACATGAAGAATAGAGGTTCTTCTGAGAGTAGTGAGAGGCCCTCAATAGCCCTTCTGGCCTCCTACTGCCCAGGAGAGGGAGCAAATTGAAGACAGATAATTCAGAGCCGTCTGTGTCTCTACTGAAGGCAGTGACATTTCTGGGGCTTCCAGGGGCAGTATCTTCATTCTCAGTCCTTCCTGACATTCCACTCTCCTCCCCAGGAGAAGCAAAGCCCCATGGACACTATTTCCTTCTGCTCCTGCCCATTCATGAGTCCACTTCATTCATCCTGACCAGCAGGGACAGCTCAGGCTCCCCGGTTTCAGAAAGGGCTGGGAAGCTGAAGAGGGAGAACAATAGTTAGGGCTAAGCAACAACCCATGGCCATCACCAGTAAGCAGAGGGCAGTGGCCAGGAGAAAAGAGAGCCTGATACAGAACGGCTCTTGTGGGCAGAAGAGTACCTAGCAAGGATAAAAAAAACTGTTTCTGAGGGCCCAGAGCTATCCTTAATATTGGCTAAGACAACCATAATGGGTTTTGAGTTGTATAAGAGATAGATTTTCCCATACTCTCAAAACTAACTCCACCTCCAGCCCTCTCCTTATTAAAAAGAGAAGGAGAAACTGAGACCTGGATATGAAATTTTTAAGCACAGGGAAAGCATTTAGCTCTCCATGAAAAGAAACTGAAGGAGATTAATGCCTAGATTCATTAGAACTAAGAGACTTCTGACCCCTTCATTCTGTAGACAAGTAAAGTGAAATCCAAAGAAGGGGAAGGATTTGCTCCAGGTCACTCTATGCCTTCATGGCAGAAGGCGGATTGGAATCATGGTCTTCTGACCCCTAGCCTAGAAGTCTTTCTACCATATCATGCTGCCTCCTCCTCCTCCTCTACTCTGTAGTCTTGTGCCTCCCTCCTTCCCCACCCCCCAGATGGATGGTATCTAGGGCACAGGGCATTGGGCTGGGATTCAAGTCTCCTGGGTTCTATTCCTGACATCCCCCTCCCACGAGATGGGTTAGTTTCCCCTAAGCTTGCTCCATCTGCCCCTCCTCCTTCAATGGATCATTGCTTCCCTAGAAATATAAAATGCCATGAAGAATGAATCATGATGTTGCCCTGTGGACCCAGTATTTCTCTCTGCCCTTCTGCTGCACTATCACGTCCAGCTTTTGCTCCTCTAGAACCCATGTCCACACACTGCCCTTATTCACTCTGAGCAAGATAATTTATACAGCAATTCTCTTTGCCCTCTGCCCTACCTCAGGCCTACCAGGGAGTACCCTCTCTCTTCCTGTCCTTTGGGGGACCCTGGGGAAAGGAAGTGACCATGTATCTCTCAGGACCCTACCTGATTTTGTGTCCTGAGTCTGAGGACCCTGAGGGAGAAGCTACCCATGCCTACAAGATACCCTCTCCCCACTTTTTGAAACCATCGCATTTTTGGTGCACATCATCCTACCTCTCTTAGATTCCTCTACCTATGTGAAGAGCATTGGCTCAAAGCCCCTTTGGTCACTTTGATCCTGAAGGTCTCTGTCTTGACATTGAAAAGAGGGGGGAAATTGCATCCTTTAACCACTGCCCAGTGCCTGGTAGGATGCAGGGCATCCAAATATTCTCTCTTACTCTCTGCCTCTGCCTCTGTCTGTCTCTGTCTGTCTCTCTCTCTCTCCCTCTCTGTCTCTCATAGACAGCACCAGAGATAAAAGGTTTCTTCCTTCCCTATACTGGCCAGGGTTTTAAGGTAAAGGATTTAATTCTGAGCATATAAGTTTTATTTCTGAACCCCATCCCCCTCCTCACTTCCATTCTCACTGGAGATTGAGAGGTGGAGGAACAAGAAACTTGCCCTGGAAGTTAAAGCTTCTGGATCCTGATATCCTATCCCCTCAACCTGGATCTCTTTCTTTTCCTGCTCTTCCTCTCCTATTAGACCAAACGCTAAGGTCACCATGTATAGAGAAGAGAACCCTCATCATACCCCCATATATCTATAAATCTGGAGGAGGGGGAAATCTGCTAACTAGCTGTGTCTCACACACACTCACACACACACACACACACACACACACACACACACACACACACACACACACACACACACACACACACCCTTTCTGGGCCCAAGTTTCTCCATCTGTAAAATAAGGGTGCTGGACTAGATGACTCAAAGGTCCCTTGCATTTCTTGACTTTAAATCTTTAATTCATGATTCCAATCCTGCCTGTGGTTCTTATACCGATAAGATCCAAAGACATAGGGGTCTCAGTCAATCCCATTCCAATCCTCAGTCCATCAAATCTCCAGCTATCCTTAGATCCCTGTTTTAGGATGGACAAATTACTGAAGAATCTGCTCTGAAGCCCCTTCTTCCTTGCATTTTCTTTTGAACCTTTTGGCTGATTACAATAGTGGGGGGGGGGGGGAAAGGTCAGGCAAGGGAACCTAATGGGAGGTAGGAGAAAGGGAGTCTCTTGTCCCAGACTAACTAACATGATGGGCTGGACAGTCAGGGAAGTACTGTATCAGTTACCTCAACCCATGAAATTTTAATAGTCACCACCAGCTAAATACAGTAGTTACCCTGGGTGGGCCTTCCACATGGCCCAAAGAGGCCTCAATGCCTAGAGTAAGAGGGAGACTGTTTGCCAGGTCATCCTGGGGTCCTTTCTTTTCTAGCCAGACCCCTTACCTTTCATTCTAACCTGTGCCCTCAGCCAAAAAGTAGCGGTCCCTCTCTGGACTTGGCCCCCTGCCCTTTGGCTGTTTGCCAACAAGGAAGGAGTTCAGGCATGAATTGCCGGATCCCGGTCACTGGATTCGTTGTTCCTCCACTGTATTGTCAGAGCCCGGACCCTGGCCCTGGTCAGGACTTCTATGCCCCCTGCCAGATTCCCTGCAGATTGGGGGAGAGGAGTTAATTGGGCTCTCCACCCCCACAGAGCCAGGTCACTAACCTGATACGGTTCCCTGAACAGAACGGACAGCAGTATCGAGGCAGAGCATGATGAGGGGGCCTGGGCCTAGGACACCAGGGTCCCCGGCCCAAGACTCTGCCGGGCTCGAACGGTCTGGATGGCCTGTTGGTTCTTGAACTTGACCAGACCCAGGGTGATCTGTGCGTTCCAGCCAGGATCCTCGAGCGGGCAACGGAAGTCGATCTCCCCGCCGTCCTCGGTCACCAGGGTGAAGTAGATATGCCGCTCCGTGCTCTCCACGCACTCAACCGCCTTGATTCGATCGAAGCTGAGCTCCTTGGGCCGGCCGCCGGTGCCTTTGACTTCGAAGAGCTGCAGCCCCCGCTCGGTCAGCACGCACCGCTTCCGTTTCCAAAGCTGCAGCAGACCCCCGCTGCGCTTCTCCAGCACCCCCTCCTTCAGCACCTTTGCTGCCGCTGTAGTCATCTGGGCTCTAAGCCCGTCTGCCTCCAAGTCCTCAGACTTTGGTCATGCCCCTTGGGACGGGCTCCTCGAGACCCTCTCTGGACACTTCCCAAGAGCAGCTTGAAACTGGTAGGACAGACAGCGGGTACACTACTCCATGTACCCCAGGACTGATTGCACCAAATCCCAGCCCTCGACCGATATATCCCCTGCCTGGCTGTGTCCTGTGCCCGCTATATAGGATCTGCCCCGATCTGTCTGTATCTTCAATGGACAGCCTTCTCTGTACACTCTTTATGACGGCGTCTCTCTTCCCTTGACGTCCCAGCTGACAGTCCCCCAGCACCGATCTGTCGGCCCCTGGGCACCCAGAACCATAAGGTCCCGTTTTCTGCCGCTCCGCTGCGCTCGCTCCCTTCGGGCCCGGCCTGCCTGTCTATGTACCCCCTGTCTTCTCCCTCCCCGTGAGCTCTGTCTGGGCGCTGAGCTACAGCTCCGAGGATGTGCCCTTACATGTTCCTCTCCTCTCCACCCTCTCCGCCCCTCCGTGCATTCCTGGCCTGCTCGGCCCCGCCCCTCCTCAGGCCCGGCCCTGGCCCAGACACAGCCTCAGGGGGGCGGGGCGGCAGCTGGGACTCATTCACAAACTGGCATGCCCTGGTAGCTGACCGCGAGGGGAGGGGGGGATGGGAAAGAGGAGGGGAGAGGAAGGGGAAGTGGAGAAGAAGAAATGAGGAATGGGGCGGGGGGGAGGTTGTCCCAGCAGCCCAAGTCTTACAGATCTCTTCTGCAACTTCTTGGGCACGATTCCGCCTCCTTCCCCTCACCCGGCCGGGCCATGTGGCTAATGGCCTTGGCCCGTGCTATTGGGGGTGGGCCTGCCGGGGCGGGGGGTGTGCCACGACTGTGAAGGGGGTGTGGATTGGGAGTGCAGGGTTGGAGGGGTCTGTCCTGCTCTGACTGGCCCCTAGTGCTTCCCGGTGTGTAAAATGCTCGCACATGCACTCTCACCCAAAGAAGACCTTCTTTGTTCACCTTGTACCAGTTTGGTTAGCTCCCCTCAAGGAAAGGCCAGTCAGCCTCACATTTTCAAAGCACATATGCGGAGCCTAGATTGAGCCCTTTTTCCTTCCTCCCTCGGGTCCGCCAGATTTTCCCATGCCAGACTGAAGACAATAATTTTGAACCAGGGGCCAGGCTAGGCTTAGGCGTTGGGGATGGAGGTAAGGGAGTAAAGGCACAAGCAAGGGTCTGAAGCAACTGTGGCTGCCTTGCTTAGGGATGGGGAGAAGCTCTTGGGCCAGGGAGAGGGTATGGGGATAACATAGTCACTGTGCCCTTACCCAGGGCCCCCTTCTCTCTTCTCCTGCTGGGTAAGAGAGGCAGCAGATGGGCAGGCTGTATTGCCCAGAGGATACCTTGTACACTCAGTCACTTTAACTTCTAAACTAAAATCTACCCCAGAATCTCTCACCTCAGCCCCTGGGAGCTGACAATCTCCACCCTGCTCTCCTAGGCTCAGAGAGGGTAGGGTTGTAAGGTGCCCTGTTGGGGATGGACTGTGAGAGAGATATGGATTACTGGAAGGTCTCTTCCTATATATCCTGTCTCTCTTCCCTGTAGGGAAGGAAGATCATCTTGGGGGTGGGGCCTGAGAATGGGAACTTGATCTCCTAGGGTCCCTTTCTGATCACCACCTCTTTGCTGATCCCATGCAATTTCACCTCCCCAGGCATTGGTTTCTTAAAGGGCCTGGTAGTACTGTTCAACAGATGTTAATAATAGATTATTACATGATTAATAATATATAATAATGTTGGTAATGAAGATTCCTAGTGTGAGCACCTCGTGATTCTATCCTCTGTGCCCCAGAACCTAATAGTATCACCCACAGTACTTACTTAGAGTGAGCTGGCCTTGACCCTTGGGAGGGAAGGAGGTGAAAGGCTATCTTTTCTTTCTGCAGAACTCTTGAGGTCTCTGCCCTTCCCTTCTTCACAACTTGCAGGGATGGAATAATGTAAAGAGTGTTTGGATTTGGAGCCAAAAGACTTAGATTAGTTCTGCCAATTGCTATCTTTGTGAACTTAGATAAATCCCTTAACTTCTCTGGGCTTCAGTTCCTTCATCTGCAAAAGGAAGAAATTGGACAAGATGACCCCTGAGGTTCTTTCCAATGCTAAATGTTTGATCTTGCCATGTGAGACTCTTCACCTAGAAATTCTACAGCTCTTTCCCTAGAACAACTGGTCTGAGCTGGTGAGTGCCAGTGAGAGGGGACAGAGCCATTCTCCTGCAGGCACTGTCTGTTGTTGTCTAAGCAGGAGATGAGAAGTTCTCAGGTGTCCCTACTCGTAGCTGTCCATCCAGTCCAGATACTTCACCCTCTCCACTTGGCAGATGGCACTGATGCCCTCCAGGGCAGGCTGAGATCTTCAAAATGCCAGGATACTAGGCAGAACAATCCAAACCTGCGACCTTCCTACCTCATATAGGTCAACGGTTGGTTCAGTTATTGTGTCTAAAGGACACCCTGAATGGAGGAATCAGCATGATCTTGAATCAGGAAACCCCAGTTAGGTCAGTAACTGTGACTTTGAAAATAGTGTGACTTAGGGGCAGCTAGGTGGCACAGTGAATAGAGCCCCAACCCTGAAGTCAGGAGGACCTGAGTTCAAATCCTGACACACTTGACACACTTACTAGCCATGTGACTTTGGGCAAATCACTTAACCCCAATTGCCCTCCAAAAAAAAAAAGAAAGAAAGAAAATAGTATGACTCTGAGCCTCAGTTTCCTCATCTGTGAGGGAGGAGACACTGAATGAAATGAGCTCTAATAAGAACAACCAAAAGCATTTACTAGATACATAGTGTGTTCTAAGCACGTAGGTGATAGACATACAAAGACAAAAATCCAATAACCTCTGCCCTCAGGAGGCTTCCATTCTTCTGAACTGAAGCTCTCTTCCAGCTCTAACCTTCTAGCATCATATGTGTTTAAATTGTCCCCTTCCAAGATGCTATCACCCCCTTGGAACAGAGTCCCACCTTTCCTTTTCAACCACTACTCTGTATATCCATCCTGGCCTGAGGTAGTAAGAAGGGTGAAAGGAAGGATGGTTGGGAATGAAAAAAGGAAAAGGAGCAGGATGGGGAGGTAGGATGGCAAAGAAACTCAGGAGTGGGAAGAGAAGCCACCTCTAGCCACAGCTTACTTCTTTCACTCAACAAGCATTTATTTATGTAGGGACTACTGTACATGTGCCAGGCCCTGTGTTAAGAGAGAGATGAAATCATCCCTGACCTCAAGGAGGCTGCATTCCATCAGGGGACATAACATAGACTCATATAAGTAAATGCAAAATAATATTGAGGGAAGGGATTAGTAACTTAGGAAATCAGGGATAGATGCAGGGTCTTTGAAACCCAAGATTCTGGCCTCTGGTCTCATGATCCTGTGATAGGGAAGATTGTCTCACCCTGGATCTCTTTCTGGCATAGGCAGCTTCCCTGTCAGTAATTTCCAGTGGAGACCCTGGTCCCAGGAGGGATCATTTGGGCCATTGGAGGGCCCAGAGGTATATGAGCTCTGGAGTGGTGAATCTTGACAGTAGCTAGTGCGCTCACACTCTCCGAGTCCTTCTTACCTCCTAGATCAGACCCTCTGACCACCTCCTAGGAACAGGGATGTTTCAGTTGACCGTCTCGGGGAACGTTGTCTGGCACAGTACCAGGCACAGAACAGACGCTTAGCAAACACTTGTTGACTTGACTTGTTGACTTGACACTGGACAGAATGTCCCTTGGCCTCTGCCCAGAGCTGGCCTACTTGTACTGCCCACCCAAAGTAGAAAGTTGATCTGTCCCACCAGCACAGGCTCAGGTCTGGGCTTTGCCCTTTGGTCTAGAAGAGAATTTATCTAACTCCTAACTCCCACCCCAACTCCTCTACAAAATGGCCCCAGGATCTGGTGGAACTGAAATAGCTACAGCTTAGATCAAAGGGAGTAGAAAAAGAATTAGTTCTAACATTCTCTCTGGCTTCTTAAGGGCTGGAAGGTAGGAGAGCCTGAAGGTAAAGGGTGAATCCAAACTCCACAGAACAAATCCCCTTAACGAAAGGATTTGTTCTGTAAAACTTGGATCTAGAGGGCCACATGTGGCCTCAAACCTCAGGTTCCCCACCCCTGATCCAGGAGCTCAGGCAACTGGTTATTCCCTCCACTGTCAAGAGGGGAATTACAACAATGTAGGCCTCATCCTCCATTCCGGGGGAGTCTGGCTACCTGGGGAGGCTCACCCCCCCCCCCCAGTGTTCAGAGAATTGGGGTGGGGAGGAGGGGAATGGTTTAGATAAACTAATTGGCAACTAGCTTGGGAAAATGCCACCTTTTCTCAACAGGCACACACCTAGGAAGGGCTTCACCTTTGAAAGAGACCGGAAAAGCATAGAATCTCACAGCTGAAAGCAATCTCACTCCTACCTAGACAGGAACCTTATCTACAAAATCCTTGAAAAGTGGTTTCCCAACCTGTGATTAAAAACCTTGGGAGAAACTATAGGCTTTTACTTCTCTTTAAAGAGATCTTTAATGATTTCACCAAATGATGTCAACCTGGAAGGGGATTTATAGCATGTAACAAAAAGTATTAAACTTGTATGTACTGAAAGGACCTGGATATCCTAGCAATTAATAGCTGTGTGACCTTGGACAAGTCATTTCTTCAAGTCTGTTTCTTCATCAGAAAAATGGAGATAATAAACTTTGCACTACCTACCCCTTAGGGTCTTGTGAGGGAAGTGTTTTGTAACCCTTGAAGCACTATAAATGTGAGTTAATTACATTTAAACCCAGTGACTCCCATTCCCACAGAAGGAGTCTCTTGACAAACTACCCCCAGCTAACCTGTATTTCAGTGATACCCCCATTCCCACCTCTTGGCGAGTCTCAAGGACTTTGAGTCAGACAGACCAGGTGACTGACTCCTCCTTACCCAGATGGGATGGGAAATGGACTTATTGCCTCCCAGCCCACTCCCCCATATCCCAAAAGGCCAGTGACTTCTTCAATTGCCTAAAATGCCTAAAGGTCCCTTCCTGCCCATTGTTGCTCCGGGCCCCAGTTCAACCAAGAGTAGGTTGAGAGACAGGATAAGCCAAAAGTCATTTGAGGAGTTGATGGGATAAGCCAAAAGTCATTTGAGGAGTTGGGCCTCTCCCTAAGTCTTCTCTTGCCCTGCCCACCTTCAGCTCCTCTTTGATGCCCCCGCCTTTGTTGGGGGCTGGGGTGGCTTTGGGATTTCCTCGGATCTCTGCTCCTGCAAAGAAAAAAAGAGGGAATCAAAGTTTTGGGTTCTCTAAAGACCTGGGTTTTATAGGTGTAATTGCAACAGGCTCCCCTGGCTGAGCCCTAACCCGCCCAGACTTGCGCTGGGGCCTGGCTCTCTCCTTGGAAATTCCCTCCCACTCAATGGCCTTTAATCACTCTCCAAACCAATAACTTTCCTGAGTCACCAGAGATCCCTTTCGTCTAGCACCAGGAGAGCGTGGCTCCCCCCACCCTTTATGACAGGCTGGGCCTGGACTTGAAGGAGCTGAGGCCTGCTTTGTGGGTCTGGTTAGGGCTTGTGGGGTTTCCCATGGTATCCTGGCACCTGGGTGCCAGGGATTCAGGGGCAAAGGTAGCTAAGGCAGGGTGCCCTCAAATGACCCCGACTCCCCCGTGTCCCTTGGCAAGGGGGCAAGGACCCCAGAAGCATCGAAAAGTGTGGTCCTTTACCTTTCTGTCACTTGGGGCTAATTTAGGACCTAGAGCTGAAAGACTCTGTATAGAACAGTTAATCAGCCTCCTCAATTTACAGATGAGGAAACTGAATCTCAGGTAAAATAAGCAGGGATTCAAGCCCAGTTCTTCTGACTCCAATATTGTGCTATTCTTCCCACTGCCCCATGCTGCCTGATGGGTTTAAAGCAACAGTTCTTAATCTGAAGACTGGCAACTTTTAAAAGAATATTTTACTCACTGGTATTTCTAGATAATTAGTTTTCTTGGAAACCCTATGATTTTATGTGTTTTTATATTTTATTTTTATATTTGCCTTTATAGTTTATTAATTTAAAAACATTATTTTGAGAAAAGATCCATAGGTTTCACTGGATAGCCAAAAGAGTTTATGATACCAAAAAGTTTAAGGACTTTTATAAAGTCTAAATTCAATGACCTCTAAGGGCCCTAACAACTCAGGAGGTGCGCCTATCCTTGATAAGGATATCTACGGGGAACTATAATAAAATAAAATATGGATTCCTTGCCATGGTATGGTGAGAGAAATAGATGAAGAAAACCTTAGTAATTTCAATATTCCAGTATTTGTGTCCATAGGTCACATTCTTACATGTGCAGGAATTTCATTTCTTCATCCTGGAGCACTAGAGACACTGGACACTGACCATCCATCTAGTATAAGGTCCAAAAATCTCCGCTGGCATTGGCTGCCACAGAGTAAAGAACTCTTTGTCCACTATGCCTTTCTATAGCATACGGGGGAGTGGGGTGGGAGTGGGAATGGAAATAATCTCTCTATGAGAAAGCTGTCCAAATGCCAATTGAGATCTATTTCTGACCTCTAAGGATACTTTTTCAATGAGGCCTTGGGCATCAGATCTTCATGCCCATTCTGAAGAAAGAGTATTGCACTGTCCTCCTAGAAAACTATCTAGCAGAGGAAGAGAGGCAAGTACCCAGCTATGTGTAAATGAGGAAGGAGACTCATAGGGCTTATTGTTGAGAATCTGGACCACTGCTGCCATACTTTTGGGCAATGGGGCACTATTTACTTACCAGCAAAGCTTTTGTGTGACACTGCCCCAAATTTAGGATTAATCAGAGAGGGAGCCCTACTCACCCCTACACCCAAAAACCTAAGAATTAACCCTCTCCAGCCCTATATACTTTTCCAAAAGGCAATGTGGTATAGTTGATAGAGCATTGAACTTGAGGTCAGGAGGACCTGGACTGAATCTTCCCTCAGAGACTGGCTGTACGACCCAGCAAATTTCTGGGTCTCAAATTCTCCATCTGTAAAATGGGGGTGATGGGGTTGGGTTCAATGACTTCTAAGTTCTATTCCAGCTCTGAATCTACAACCCTATGATTTTTCCCCACACACACCTCCATCTTAGGGTTCTTTCGATCTCCTTCAGCTTTATTTGGTGAACTGGGGCGGATTTTTTGACCTTCTGTTTTTCTTGCCTTCGTTGGATATAAGGAGAATGCCTTTGAGGACAAAAAGTGGAGGAAAGGAAAGAGGAGGAGGAAATTAAGAGGGTTGGATCTGGTTACCAGCCATCACAACTATGGCCAGCTGTTTAAGCAGGCAGAGGAGGAAAGGAGGTGGCATCCTGCTTGAGAGGGCATGTAAGGAAATAGGGGTGTAGGGAGAAGAGAAGAGAGTAGAAATTATTGCTGTACATTCCTTGATACTTAACTTGAATTTTCTTCTTAAAATCTTCATTCATTCACTTATTTTTATAATGATTTCCCCTTTTCTCCCACTGTCCCTGTCCCTATTTGCATCATATGTTAAAAAAGGAAATAGCATATTTATAACTGTTCTTTCTGTAGTGGCAAAGAACTGAAAACTGAGGAGATGCCAATCAGTTGGGGAATGGCTGAACAAGTTATGGTATGTGAATGTGATGGAATACTATTGTGCTATAATAAACTATAAAAGGAATAGTTTAAGAAAAACCTGGGAAGACTTATATGAACTGATACAAAGAGCAGAAGCAAAAGAACAATCTATACAGTAACAGCAATATTGTAAAGATATTCAATCATGAGACAGTAACTATGATCAACATAATGACCCACCATAATTCCAAAGGACTCATGATGAAACATACCATCTACTTCTAGATAGCTGATGGACTCAGAGTACAAACTGGAACATTTCTTTCTCTTTCTTTCTTTCCTTCTTTCCTTCTTTCTTTCCTTTCTTTCTTTCTCTTTTTTTAAGAATGTGACTAATGCAGAAATTTGCTTTGCATGACTATACATATTTGTAATAGGTTTTGTTTCTCTTGCCTTCTCAATAGGTTGGAGAGGAAGAGGGGGAGTGAGAAAACTTGGAACTGAAAAAAAGAAAAAAGTTTCGGTGATATATATATATATATATATATATATATATATATATGCATACATATGATTACTAGAATTTTGTGCCCATTGTGGGGAGGAAGGAAGAGTAAAGTCTCATAACAAATATGCATAGAAGAAAGGAAGAGAGGGAGAGACAGAGAGGAAGGAAGGAAGGAAGGAAGGAAGGAAGGAAGGAAGGAAGGAAGGAAGGGAGGAAGGGAGGGAGGGAGGGAGGAAGGGAGGAAGGAAGGGAGTAAGGGAGGAAACAAGGAAGGAAGAAATGAAGAAAGGAAGAAGGAAAGAAGGAAAGAAAGAAGGTTAAACACTCATAATAAATATGCATGGTCTAGCAAAACAAATTTCCTATTGACTATGTCCAAAAATGCAAGTCTCCTTCTGCATTCTAAATCCATCACCTTTATAATATGTGGTAGGTGGTGTGTTTCATCTTCAGTCCTCTGGAATGGTGGGTTGTCATTGCATTCATCAGAGTTCTAAAGTCTTTCAAAGTTGTTTTTCTTTATAATGTTGTTGCATTATATAAACTGATCTCCTGGTTCTGCTCACTTTGCTCTGAATCACTCCTCAGAGACCCTCCCAGTTTCCTCTGAAACAGTCCGTTTTGTCATTCCATACAGCACGATGGTCTTCCATTACATTCATATGCCTAGTTTTATTCAGTCACCCCCCAGCTGATGGGCAGCACTTTTAGTTTCCAGTTCACTATGAAAAGGACTGCCATGAGTGTGTTTGTCCCTCTGGGCCTTTTCCCTTTTTCTCTTTGATCTCAATGAGGCCTCAGAATCCTACCCCAAGTTCTGACCTATCTTGCTCAGCCCCTTCAGCCTTGGTCCAGGGAATGCCAAATATCGCCATGTGCCCTTTCGCTGTCTTGGCTTAGATGTGGTTAAACTCTCTTTTCCCTTAATTTGAACAAGATGAGGTTCAAACTTTCCCAAAGGAACTTCATTGGGAAGTTAAAGGAAAAACAAAAGATGTTGAAATTGCGGAAACACGAGTGGAATGGCAGAGCCATAGCCTGAGTCTCCTTGGCCAGTCTGGCACAGCTTGCAGGGCACCCAGCCATCCTTTCTTTTCCCTGTCCCCACCCTATCTGAGCTGGGTACTTGAGGAACTTTTAGACTCCTGAGCCCAGAGGAGACTCAGGTTGGCCCCAGTGCCAATATTCTGCCAGGATTCTCACGACTTTCCTGTAACTGCTTGAGTGTTCTCTCTGTCTATGTCCTACCCTTGGAAGAAGGCATTTCTGGGTTATACTTCAGGTCTTCCTGCATTGATCTTGAAATAATTTCCTTCAGCATTTGTAGAACCTATATTGGATTACAATGCCATGGGGGAGGGGAAAAGAGGGGGAGAAGGAGAGGGAGGGGGATAAAATTTGGAACTCAAAAGCTTGTGGAACTGAATGTTGCAAACTAAAAGTGAATAAATATTTTTTTAAATTAATTCACAAAAAAAAAGTTTCTTCACCCATCCCGGAGGACCCCTCTCCCCAGAAGGTCTGCCCTGACACCTAACATATTCCTCTTTGTCCCAGTTAGTTTGCCTGAAATATATCCCATAACTGGTGGTTAAATTCTATTCTACTCCTTTGGTTAATGGTAGCTCCTTTATCCATGCTCTGGGTTAGGATCTGGACTCTCTGAGGACCAGGAGACCTAAAAAGCAGAAACCTTTATGGGAAAGGATTCAAAATACAGGGCAGATCTGTAGCCAGAGTGGGGCAGGTAGGGCTCTGCTCCAAGTATCTGGGGAGCAGAATGGGGTTGAGACTCAGAGGTAGCCTCCACTCTCCAAACTTCCTCCAGGAACAAGTTAGGGCACCTGGGTATAGTTGGAAAAAGGTGGAGCAGAATATGGGGTTACCCTCTAATAACCATAGCAACAACAACAGTAGTGTTAATGTAATGCCTACTCTATGCCAAGCACTGAGCTAATACTTCATAAGTTTTATCTCATGTTCCTTTCATAACTTTCATAATCAATGCCATGATTATTCCTGTTTTACAGTTGGGGAAACTGAGGTACACTGCTGTTAAGTGACTTGCCCAAGGTCACATAGTTAGTAAGCATCTCTGAGGCTGGATTCCATCTTGATGCTAGTCTCAGTGATCTATCTACCAAGAAATAGACTGGAGGCTTCAATTGACTGTCGCCTTGAAAAGTAGCATTGGACAGGGAAAGCTCTGACTCAGGAATCAAAAAAATTGGTTTCCAGTCAGGCTTCTGAGGCCTACTTCCTGCATGACCCCGACTAAGTCACCAAATTTCCTAGTGACTGTGCTTGTCGTTCGTCCAGTTCTTTGTCACCTCATGGGCCCTACCGTCTGTGGAACTTTCTTGGTAAAGATACTGCAGTGGTTTGCCATTTTCTTCTCTAGTGGATTAAGGCAAACAGAGATGAAGAGACTTTTCCAGTGTCATACAGCTGGTGAGTGTCTTGAGCCAGATTTGAACTCGTCTTCCTGACTCCAGACGCAGCGCTCTAACTGCTGAGCCATCCAGTTTCCCCCTAACCTGTGTTTACTCATCTGTAAAAATGAGGTCCCCTGAGGTCCATTTCAGTTCTAGATACATGATTTTATAATCTTGTCATTCTGGCCCAGTGTCCTCGGGCTGGATGAAAGAAGAAGGATTAGAAGACTTTCATAGGAAAGAGAACCCAGACTAAGCAGAAGCAGGAATCTTACACTCCAGGTAGTGAGTAGAGAAGCAGAGCCTCTCCCTAGAGGCTCTGGAGCTCCTACAGCTGGGCCCCCTCAAAAGTTGGGAAATAGTCAGGAACCTCCGCCTATGGGCATGGTTGGAAGAAGGATTGAATTGGTCCATGATGCTGCAGTCCCTTCTGCCACCACTCCCTATCTTCATACACACACACACACACACACACACACACAGAGTCGGGGCAAGATCTGGTGTGCACCTCTTTATCAGGAATCTGACCCCACTGCCTTCTCTCCTCAAATGAAGAATTCAGTCCTTTGCCACCCTCTGCCCAAGGCCAGGTCTCACCCACCATCTGTGTTAAGAGGGAGGGATGGGTTTGGGGGCTTGTGGCTGCTTTGGGACAGGGATAGTGATGGTGGAGAGGAGATGGGGTTCCTGGGCCTTCCCCCCTCCTCCATCAGACGCACTTGCTACCCCACTGACTCCAAACTGACCAGACTGACCTCCCTTGGACTAACTAGTACACAGTTAGCGAGAATAATTAGTTTAAATAGAAAGCTGTCTTTCTATAGCTTCCTTCCTTTTAAGGACCAACCTCCCATACAAAGCCGATGTATTTCTTGCCTCTACTTCCTCTTCGCCCACTCTCTTCTCTCTCTCCAAGGTTACCAAGAATTTCTTAATTGCTAAATCCAATAGCCTTTTCTCAGAACTCACCTTTCTGGACCTCTGCTGGCATCATTGGCCACTCCCTCCACTTGAATATTCTCTCCTCCCTCAGGTTTCATGAGACTGCTTTCTCCTGGTTTTCCTACCTGTCTGACTCCTTGATTGGATCATTTCAGTGTCCCACCCATAACTGTAGGTTCTGTCCTGAGTTCTCTTCTCTCACTACACACACACACACACTCTGTCTCTCAGTCTCAGTCTCTGTCTCTCTCTCTGTCTCTCATCTCATCTCATCTTGTCCCATCAGTTCACATGAATTCCATTATTATCTCTTTAAAGATCAGTATATCAAGTTCTAATAATTCCTATTGAGCCCCAGCCCCGCATCTCCAATTTCCTGTTAGATCTTTCCAAATGGAAGTACCATTGGCACCTCAAATCCAATGTACCAAGGACAAAATTCATTATCTTTCCCTAAAAAATCATCTTTCCCCCAAATTTCCCTGTTTTCTTTCCAGTAACCTAGGTGTATGGCTCAGAATCAGGCTTGACTCTTCCTTCTTCCTCACCCCATGCCTCACTAGCCAATCAGTCGCTAAGGCAGGTTGATTCTACCTCTGTAGCAAATCTCGGATCTGTCTCCTCTCCAATCACTGGACCACCACTCTACCTCAGTCTCCGATCATCTCTTCCCCAGGTTATTGCAATAGCCTCTTTTCTGGACTCCTGGCTTCCAGATTCTCCCTTCTTCAATCTATTCTTCATAGTTTCCAAAATTATTTTCCTAAAGTACATCCAACCATGTCATTCCCCTGCTTGCAAGTCTTCAGTGATTTCCTATTACTTTTAGGATAAAATATAAACTCCTCAGCTTATCATCTAAAGACTGGAACCTATGTTCTATGCCCATCTCTATGTTTCTTCACACAGTGTTCTCCAAGACTAAAATATACTTCATCTCTGCCTCTTAGAAATCTTACCTTCCTTCAAGGTTCACTTCTGATGTCAGCTACTTCATGAAGCGTTCCCTAATCTCCCAAAAGTTTAGTGTTCTCTTCCTCCTCAAATTACCATTTATTTATCTGTATACCATGTCATTCCCCTGTACAAGAATCTTCAATGGCTCCTTATTTCCTCTAGGATAAAATAAAAATTCTGCAGCTTAAATTTTAAAGCTCTTTATAATATGACTTCAGTCTATCTTTCTAGATTATTTCATATTACTACCCTTTACATACTCTACAATCCAACTAGTATACTGTTTTCCATGCTTAGCATTCTATCTCCCTCCTCCATGCCTTTGCATAGGCTGTGCCTCATGCCTGGAATACATCCCCTCCTCACTTCCTTCAGCTCTTGGAATCCTTAACTCCCTTCAAAGTTAAGTTCAGGTTCCACTTCCTACAGCTAGCATTTCTTGACTTCCTCAGAGGTGGGGAACCTGCAGCCTTAAGGCCTTATGTGACCCTGTAGGTCCTCAAGTACAGCCCTTTGACTGAATCCAAACTTCACAGGACAAATCTCCTTAATAAAAGGATTTGTTCTGTAAAACTTGGACTCAGTGAAAAGGCTGCACTGAAGGACCTAGAAGGCCACATGTGACCCCAAGGTCACTGGTTTCCCACCCTAGTTATTAGTGCTCTGTCCTTCCTATAATTATCTTGTACTTGCTTATCTCCCTACATATTGTAGCCCCCTCTAAGTTCCTTGAAGACAGGACCTGTTTTTTGTTTTCTCTGTGTATCTTTATCACCTAGCACAATGCTTTACTAGCATGTGATAAATGCTAGCCGAATTGGATTAGTAGCTATGAGAGGATCCCCACAGGTGGGTGCCTCTCTTCCCCTCCACCTTGAGCTGGTATCCCAGAGTATCTCCCCTTTCCAACTGAGGGCACCTTTCCTGACTTTTGTCCTAGAGGGAAAATGCTTGTTATGGCTTTGCTGAAAGGGATTGCTAAAGTAGCACAAATCATAGGAACACAGGACTTAGCCTGGAAGGAATTACTTGGTCCAACTCTCTATTTTATAACTAAAGAAACAGAGGCTGCCTCAACCTGTGTCCTCTGACTCTGATCAGTCCTGGAGATGGTCTCTGCCAGCCCTCATAAAACTGATGTAGACATTTACCCTTTTAAAATCTCTCTGACTAAATGTCTGCCTCTGGTGTGAGAGACACTTTGTTTGCTAGAGATACAGGGTTTTTGTTTTTGTTTTTAAAAAAAAAAAACATTCTATGCATGTAGTAATAAAAGAAAGAATTCCTCCCAATAATAAGAAAAGGGTCAATTTCTCATCAGGTTCTAGGCAGAGCCCCGTGCCTGAGGTCAGTCCATTAAAGGGACTCTTCTTTAGAATGGAAGGCTTGGAGATCTGGAATTAGTTTGTATGTATCTGGGAATATATGGCGGAGCAGGGAGGAGTTTCAGGGGGAATGTGCTAGGGAAGAGCAGGCTTCTCTGTGACTCCCTAGCACCATCTGCTGTTGGCCGGGGACATCACAGTGGCACCACCTCACTCCCACCCCATGCCCTCTTCCACCTCATCTATATTAATTTTTCTTGCCCCCTCACACATACCATCCCTGCCCTGCTCCCTCCAAAATGCCAGAATGTGCCACAAAGCCGGTTACTCCAACCCTTGCTAACATAATCCTCCAGCCTTCAACTCTGACTGGGGCTGTGGTCCAATTCCTCATTTTTGCTCAGTCCCTCCAGCGCACAGACCCTAAGTGTTGATCCCCAAATGTTCCAGGACGAGCTGAAAGTGTATTGTCTGAGAAAGTTCATTGGAAACAAACTGGGCTCGAATCCCAGCTCTAGTTCTTCCTAGCTTGTGACTTGGGGCAAGTCATTTAAAAAACAAACAAACAAACAAATAAATAATAAACAATTTTTTAAAACCCTCTCTTGGTCTCAGTTTTCCCACCTGTAAAAATGAAGGGAGATAGAGTGAGATGATCTCTGAATCCCTCCTAATTTTAGAACTCTACAAGCCTGTGAGACCACAAAGTTCTCTAGGCTAGCTCCCCAGCAGCAAGGATTCTGCAGGGTTAGGCAGTGGTGGAGTTGAATAAGGAGGGTGACCAGCTGCAAAAAATCAAGCCAGGCTGCGGCAGGGAGGAGAGAGCCGCCAGCAGAGGGCAGCTTGCCTCCAGCACCCCAGCCCTGGGGATTCCTGAGTCTAGTGTGCTGCCCTATGTCTCCAGTTGGCCCTAGAGGTTCCTTATCCCCTGTGACCCTTGAGCATCACAGAAACCATCCAACCTGACCTTTGTGAGGAACCTGTGGAATAAACATGCCCAGCTTTTGTTCAGATTGTTCCTTTCACCTAGAACACTTTCCTTCCTCTGTTGCTCTTATAAGAAGTAAGATCTTACTTCTGAGAAGACTTCTCTGATCATTCTTTTCTTCCCTCCCTCCCCCTCCTTCCTTCCTTCCCTCCCTCCCTGCCTTCTTTCCCTCTTTTTCTTTCTTCTTTCTCTCCTTCCTTCTCTACCTCTTTCCATTCCTCCATTCCTTCCCTCCTTCCTTTTCTTCCTTCTCTCCCTCTTTCCTCCCCTCACTCCCTTCCCTCCTTCTTTCCCTTCTTCCTTGTTTCCCTCTTTCCTTCTCTCCCTCTGTCCTTCCCTCCTTCTTCCCTCCCATCTCTCCTTTCCTTCCTTCCTTCCTTCCTTCCTTCCTTCCTTCCTTCCTTCCTTCCTTCCCTCCTTCTTTCCCTTCTTCCTTGTTTCCCTCTTTCCTTCTCTCCCTCTGTCCTTCCCTCCTTCTTCCCTCCCATCTCTCCTTTCCTTCCTTCCTTCCTTCCCTCCTTCCTTCCTTCCTTCCTTCCTTCCTTCCTTCCCTTAGTGTAGTAAAAAGATTAATTGACATAGAAGCAGGAGATATGGGGATCAAATCAAATCCTCTCTGCTAACTGCTAGGATGCTTGCAAGCTGTGAACTGTAGCCAAATCACTTACCCTCTCTGAGCTTCAGTTTCTTCATCTATTAAATGGTAACAGTTTATAGTTACTATTATTATTAATAATAATAATAATATCTACTTTATATAGCACTTTAAAGTTTCCAAAACACTTTACAGATATTTCATTTCATCCTCACAATAACCCTGTGGGGGGGGGGAAACCAGGCAATTAATAAACATTTATTAATGTTAAACACCTACTTTATTTATTAATTGGTTATTAATTAAAATACCTGCTATGTGCTAAACACTGTGCTAAGTTCTGGGGACACAAAAAGAGACAAAAAAAGGTCCCTGCCTTCAAGGAGCTTCCCATCTAAAAGTACTGTTTTTAACCTCAATGGAGAATCCTCATGTAGACTTACCCAAGGTCACACTGCTAGCAAGCGTCTGAGGCTGGATTTGAATTCGTGTTTCCTAACACTATATCTATCACTCTGTATATTGTAATATGTACTTTATGGGACTGTTAAGAAAAAAATGACTCACAAATTTTAAGGCATTGGTAAATACAAATGACCATTTATTCCTTCAACAAACACTTGATGAACACCAACCGTATTTAGGACACTGTTCTTAGGACTATTGAAGGTAAGGAATATAAAAAGACAGGGTTATCCCTTGCCTGCCTCTGCTTTTGAGAGTTGAGAGTCTGTCTAGTAGCCGCCCAAAATGGTCCCTCCTGCCTGAATTGCTACGGCATTGTAATGCGTCACTGGGATCTAAACAAGAGAGGCTCAGCTCATGCTCCAAGTTATAATTTATTAATGTTCAAACAAAGGCTACAGAGAAGGCATGTGCCAGCCAGTGACAGCAGACCGCATCCCTTTTGTACCGCTATGGGCCATGCTACAAACGAAGGACTGGTCAGTGCTGCCAGAAATGTGAGCAGAGCAGCCCCTGAGCATTGGAGTTTATGCTCTCATATACCAAGGAGGACAAGCGTAGCTGCATCCTTTGGCAAACACACTCATTTGGAGAGGGGAGAGTAGCCCCCTAGTCCTCTCAATGTACCAGTCACAGTAAAGTAGTGAAGGCTTAAAGGGAGATTAGTAGGATTCCTCTGGGGCTCAGTTATTATGCCTGTGGATTCCTCATCCACTCCAGATATTTCCATGTGACAAGCCCATCCTCCTTCCTTTCAAGGAAGGCACCTACTCTGGCCAGATTATCTCAAGTGCTTGTTATGCATGCCCTTCCTGTGGCATTAAGTGTATCCTGCCTTGTTATTGTAAATTGTGCTTCCCCTGTTTGTGTTCTGTCTCCACAACTGGACTGTGACATTCCTTGGGTGGAGGACTGTGTCTTGTCAATCACAGCCATCTGGGGTGGGCACTATTATTGTTCCCATTTCACAGATGAGGAAATGATGTGCCCAAGGTCATGCAGCCAGTTTTTGAGGGGAGTGTTGAACCCAAGACATCCTGACTACAGGTCCAGCATTCTATCCCCGAAAGTGCAAAAGCTCATTCAATGCAAACCCGTCATTTCAGTGACTTGCCCAGTGTCGAACAGGAAAGAAGTGACAAAGTCAGGATTGGAGTCCAGTGTGAAAAACCTCTCTCAGCCTGCCCCTACCTCACTGTTGACTGCTGTTGAGCAAGAATTCAATGGAAGGGGCAGCTAGGTGGCACAGTGAATAGAGCACTGACTCTGGAGTCAGGAGGACCTGAGTTCAAATCCAACCTCACACACTCACTAGCTGTGTGACCCTGGACAAGTCACTTAACCCTGATTGTCTTGCGAAATAATAATAATTCAATGGAAAAGACCATTGAATTTAGTGTGAGGAACTGGATTCAAATTCTGACATTGCTACTTATTTATTGTGTGACATCAGGCAAGTCACTTAAACTCCCATCTATAAAATGAGAAGGTTACACTGAATGACCTCTAAGGTCCAGTCCAGTTCTAAATCTTATGAGTGCTACCTATAGAGAGATAGGACCACTAGGTGGCGCCATAGTGCACTGAGCACCAGCCCTAGAGTCAAGAAGACCTGAGTTCAAATTTGACCTCAGACATTTACCAGCTGTGTGACTCTGGGCAAGTCATTTATCTGTTTGCCTTAGTGTCCTCATCTGGAGGAAGGAAATGGCAAACCACTCGAGTATCTCTGCTAAGAAAACACCAAATGGGGTCACAGAGAGCCAGATGTAATTGAACAACAGCATATAGAGGAGCAGATGGGATTATTTGTTACAGTCACAGAGAAAGCTCCAGGTGTTCTATTCATTTGGTCCTGAAATTAATTTTATGCAAATGAAGAGACAAAGAATACACTCATTTGGTAGCTGTTTGTTTCTTCCTGAGTTAGTATCGTGGATAAGAAACTGCACAAGAAATAGCCGGGCAGCTCAGCAGATAGAGCTCCAGAGAAAAGACAAGTCGCCTCAGGCACCCATGGGCTGTGTCACTCTGGGCAAGTTCTGTAGCCCTTCCCTGCCTCAGTTTCTTAATCTGTAAAATAGGAATAGTAACAGGACCAACGCCTTAGAGTCCCAGTGAGGATAAAAGACTTTTAAAAGCACACTGCAGGACTTGAAAACACCATATAAATGCTAGCTATTGTTACTTTGATGATTGCCAATTAGTATTGGATCCATATTTTCATTCTTCCTTTTTTCTTCCTTTCTTTACTTTCTCTTTGCTATTTATTCTTTCTTTCCTTCTTTCTTTTTCTTCCTTCCTTTCCTCCTTTCTCTTTCTTTCTTTCCTTCTCTCTCTTTCCCTTCCTCCCTCTCTCCTTCTCTCCCTCCCTCCTTTCCTCCCTTCCTTCCTTCCTTCCTTCCTTCCTTCCTTCCTTCTTTCCTTCCTTCCTCCCTGTCTTTCTTTTTGTTTCTTGCCTCCCTGTCTCACCCTAGCTGGAAGTACAGCAACTACTCACAGCCTGATATCACTACTGATGGGCACGAAAGTTTTAACCCAGTCCCTGCTCACTTGGGCCGCGTTCACCTCTCCTTAGGCAATGTGGGGGCTCCCTGCTCCCAGAAGGCCCACCATCTGGTAGCAGCCTCAGTTCAGACACCAGATCAGCTTTACCCCAACACAGCCCAGAACCCTGGAGTGCAAGGCAGCTACAAGCCTCAGCCTCCCCAGGGGTAAGGATTACAGGCTTGTTCAACCACTCATCTGCTCATTTTACCTTTTATTTGATCAGTCCTTTGTTGTTTTCTTCTTCTGCAATATCTATTTCTCCTCTACTTTTTAGGATTTCCTCATTTGTGATATTTGGGGAATTATTTGTTGGTTTTCTCATCTTTAAATTTTCCTATCTGGTTCATTAATCTTCTTTTTATTTTGTTAAGATAGATTGCCAGGAGTGTATTTTTCCTACTTCAGCTTTATTCCCCCAATTTTGATGTGTTTTCTCTTCATTACCGTTCTCCCACTATTGTGTTAGAGCATTCCTAGATCTGTTCATTATTCAGGATGGCTCTGAGAGAAGTAACGTCAGAAGCAAGGCATATTCCCCAAGGCTACATACAGCTTCTGGGCAGCGTCTACTTCCTGCACACTGTTTCCTCAGTGGATTTTTGCCCTACCAGTCCCTTAAAGAATCAGTCTCAGGATAGGTGTGGGATTCACCTGTGAGTGATATGCTAGTTACTATGGCTAAATTAGGGCTGTAAGAGAAGGCTCTCTCGCATTCATCAAGGCCCTGCTCCAAAAGGCTTTTGCCAGATGTTAGGGTCATAAATTTAGAGCTGAAGGAGATTGTAAAGACCATCTAGTCCAGCCTCTTTATTTTACAGATGAGGAAATGGAAGCAGAGAAAAGTGAAGTGACTTGCCCAAGGTCACACAGGTAGTCGGTGACAGAGCCAGGATTCTTGCTCAGAGCCTCTAATTCCAAGTCCAGTGTTCTTACCATTGGACCACACTGCTTCCTTTCACCTCATTGGTCCAAATATAAATTGCACTATTAAAATGAAATTTCTTTGAAAGTAAAAATAAATATGTAGGGACAGACAGAGAATAATTTTAAGATTATGGTATAGAAGCATATTTGTAGGAAATTTGCTTTTACATTTCTTTCCATTTTTTAATATTTATTGATACTTTAAAAAACATCACCAGGGGCAGCTAGGTGGCACAGTGAATAGAGCACTGGCCCTGGAGTCAGGGGGGGCCTGAGTTCAAATATAGCCTCAGACACTTAACACTTACTAACCGTGTGACTTTGGGCAAGTCACTTAACCCCAACTGCCCTGCCTTCCCCCCTCCAAAACACAAACAACAAAAATACCATCACTAGTAAATTACAATGACTTCTCCCACCCCAACAAGAGAACAGTCCCTCACAACAAAGACACAGCTAAACCAACTGTTCTGATTTAAACAAAGATGTTTTATTTAATTTTTAGCATCACCTCTCTCTTTATTTTTGTTCTTTTTCTTTGTCATTCCACATTCAGAGTTTATACAATCAAGACTTGGAAAATAGGCGTGTTCTGTGTTCAAACCAATATGATATTTGACCTTTTCCCCTTAGATGTTAGTAAAGCTTTTTTGCCTAGAATTGGGGAAGAGAAAATCCACAAACTCTGCCTTCATTAAAGAAGGGGAAGGTCAAGAGCTTCTCTAAATCCCATGTCAAGAGAATCTGAGGGATTCAGAGTGCATTGGAAGCCAAGCTAATAGAGAAGGTAGTAGCAGTGGAAAGAGCTGAGAGGATGTGAACCTGTGTCATGGAGGGGTAAAGAAAGCTCAGGTAGGACCAGGCAGGGGTTTATCTGGCTGTGGAAGCCTCCTTGCTGCCCGTGATCAACATTTTGCAGAAATGAAGAACTGAAATTCTTGAATGGCAGAGTACTTATCTCCAACCTACTGCTCTCCAATCCTTATCACCCCTCCCTGCCCCTTCAGGAAGTACACTGTCTAGTTTTGACTAGGTGATGATGTTGGTTGGGTTTTATTCTCACTATAGGGTTTCCCAGGTCAGAAGTTTCTGCAACCAGTCTACAAGTCTGACTGGCCAACCTCATAGCTGAGATCACAGCTCAAATGTCAAAACACCAGGAGTTCCCAGTTGGTTATCTCTAAGGCTGGGGGAGAGGGATAAGTCATTCCATGTAGTGATTAGGCTTTCAATGGAGGGCTCAAAAGCTGTGGACTGACCTGGAAGAGATGACAGGAGTCACCTAGTGTAGTATGTAGGTCACCTGAAGAAGAATGATGCCCAATAACCCTTGAAGACAGTTATTGCTTGTGCACCATCTCCCAGTGACAGATGTCCCCATTTCCTTCATCTAGCTCTCATATGGAGGAATCTTGAGTCCCTTACCATCTTAATGGGCCAGGTTTAACTTGGTGATTTCCAAAGGTCCAGATGCAAAGGAGTCAGTAAAGAAATGAAAACAAAAGATTGAATACACAAAGCTGGCCCCTCAGGTACTTTTTCATGACCTCATCCAAAGTTTCCTTTAGGTTAAAAGGGATTGAAAGTGTTGCCATCTTCTCAGGACTCTGGATACCAGGATTCTTTTTTAATAGCTTTATTGACTACACAAGAAATTAGCTTAAATACTTTGCCCTTCTCAATGGTATGTATTGTAGATGTATCTCTCGGAATAAATCTGTCACAGCCTGCTGGTTCTTTCATAGTCACTGGGATCCTTCCAAGACCTCCTGCTCCTCAGGCCATAGGCCCCCAGTCTCACACTTTCCCAAGAATGGCTCTTTCTCTCAGGATCTAGCAGTAATAGGTATGGCATGGGCAAGGAAGAGACCCAGAGAGAAGGAGGAATGGAGGGATGGAGGAATGGAGGGAAGGAAATGGTGTTGCTGGTAGGAGGAGAATACGAGCCCAACAGGGAGAGCCTGGAAAGAGATCAAGGGAGAATGATTTGGAGGTGGGATGGGGTGGGGAGGAAGATACCTAATGAGTAGTTTAGAATCTCCAAGCTACCTGAAAATCTTTCCCTTACAAATGTTGAGAAGTTCTACAGAGTGGAGACTAGATTGAAGCATCCCTTGGGAGGAGTTGCAGAAGGAGGAGGGTCTCTGGGCTGGCCACCAAAATTTACAGCCACAATATTCCCCAGGATAAGAGTTGGCTTTGAGTTCCCTGAAGTTTCGTTCACTGATTGATGTTCAGGAATCTAGTTTGGTCCAGAACTCCCTATGACATCAGAGCACTGACACAGACCCCTAGGGAATTCCAAAACTGGCCCTGTCTTTGAAGGAGCTCAGGATGGGTGAGGGGTGATCTGGACCTCATCCTGATGCTCTAGGTCTGTCTTTGGCAGGGTTGTTCCCTGCACCTTCTAACAAGAGGACCTGGGTGCAGTACAGACTGTGGGCATGAACAGTAGGCATCAAGCAAATAGCACTGGCCATCCAACTCAGTGCTGGTCCCCAAAACCAAACATACTGTTTGAATGTGTACAGTCAAACAGCATTTAAGTGTGCCCAGGTGAGAAGGGGCACTACCTGTTCCAACACTTGGTAGAAACACCTCACTGCAAGGTTCTGTCCTGTGGAAACTTCCACCATCCCCCTTGTCTGAAGTCATCTGGGAATGGGACAAACCCGAGTGGCTTTCTGAAGAGTTACACCCTTCTCCTCATCCCTTTCACTTTCTCCTTCCCCCTACATACACCCAAACCCAAGGAAGACTTTTCAGGTCTCTTTTTTGTCCCCTTCCCTCCCTTTGTCTTCCCTTCCTACACTCTCCTGACTGGCACAGCCCTCTGGGATTCCTGAACTTGCTTCTGGTCCCTTGATCAATGTACTCAGTCAGCAGAGAAGAGTGAACAGAGAGGGTGCAAGATCGCTCCCTGTAAAAGTATTAATACTAGTAGCCCTTTAGAATGTTCACACTGGAAATTGTGTCAGCTGGGTAGGGTGGGTGAGAAGGTGGGCCCTAGCAGCCCAGTATCCCAGGCAGAAAACCACCCAACACAAAGTCAAAACCTGTGGTTACAAAGGCTGGTAAGAAGTGGTAGAAGAGAGTAAGAGAGAGGTGGAAAAGAAGGAGACAGAAAAAAGCATGTAGCTCCCTTATCTAGCTGGGTCTACATAGACAAGGGCTGGGGCTGGCACTGGTAAGGCACCAGAGGTGAGCAGGGGAAATGGGAGCACCGTCAACTGCTTCACTCGGAGTGGACCAAGGCCCCGGCTCCTTGGCCAAAGCCGAATCCTTTGGGCCCAAAGTTTTTGGCATAACACCCTGCAAAGGATGAAAATGGTTAGATTTCCACTTGTCACAAGGACCAGACAGGTGGCAGCATGAAGAGGGTGGGCATAGGTACCAATACTGCCATCCTTTCTGCCCCAACAGCCCATTCTCTCCCATGAGGCTCCCATCTCAACTCTGCTACTATCTAACTGGATTACTCTGGGAAAATCATCTTCTCTTTTTATGTCTCTCTTTCCTCATGTGTAAAGTGATTGCATTAGGTCTGGTTTTTCCCAAACTGTTTCAAAGAGCTCTTTGTGATAATACCAAACTCCCTTTTACATAGTACCTTCAAGCTTGCAAAGCATTGGACATGTATGATCTCAACCCTGTGAGGTAGGCGCTATTATCCCATTTTATGAATGAGAAAACAGGCTAATTGTAAGAGACTAAATGGCTTTCTCAGGTCATATATCACAAGAATGGAATTCAGTTCTTTCTATCTCCAAGTTCAATATTTAATCCACTATCAATCAATCAATCATCAATCTCCATTTATCAAATACCTACTCTATGTTAGACTTGAGGAAAATGTTGATACTAGTGAGGAGTATTCTAAAATGTTAAGTAGTAAAGTATCTTGCTGACTACACTGACAGTGTAGTTGCTCCACTTCTCCCCACTCATTTCTGTACCCTATGCACTGGATCCTCAAAATCTGTTCTCCCAGTTCCTGAGGAAATGAATCTACTCTCCCCTCCCTTGTCATTTCTCTTCTGAGGCTGGAGTACAGACTTGCTGAGCCAATTATATATCATCAATCCCAAACCAGACTATGCATCCCATTCCATCCAATTGTCTACCTGGACCATCTAACCATCTACCCTAATACCATGCTCATACTGTCCTCCAACCCCCACCTTCCCACCAATTCTACTTATTACTCTAGGTATTGTTATCAAATCAGCCTTTTGCTTTTGAGAAGGTGTAATGTCAATAGAATCTGAAGATCTTCCCTGCCCCTTAATAGGCACATAGAACCCTGGCCCAGAGCTAGTCAAATTCTGGGCTATGAGGAGCTTCCAGTTAAGTGCTCCAGCATGAGGATTCTCAGACTTCTCGGCTCTGAGCCAATCAGATGCCAAGACTTTGTTATATGTTCTGGGAGGCTGACATTTTGCTTTAGGGATTCACTTATGAGAAGGACCTTATGATTCCCCGAAGGAGACGCTGAATAGCCCCTGGCAGTCAGGACCCCCTGACTGCTCAGATATAAAGGCTCTCTTGATCTGGTGTATATAAAGTATAGCTATTCAAGGGTATTCTATACACTTAAACATCCTGGAGTAGGATTTATAGATTCAAGTAATCAGCCCTTAAGGAGCTCACAGTCTAATGGAGGAAACAGCTTGCAAATAATTATGTTCATGACCCAAAGTCTTAATTTGTGGAAGATAAGACTAGGTGAGCTCTGAAATGCTTTCCTGCCCTAAGATTTGATGTTTCTCTCTTGGAGTATTGGCTTATCTGTCACATGGGTGGGCCTAACACCATATCCCACAGCCCTACCACCACCTGTCTACTCACCTTTGCAGTAAATTTCTCCATCCTTGTCTGCCAAGGTAGTGGACTCCAGGCCTTTACCGCACTTGGCACACCGGAAGCAGCTCTTGTGCCAGGACTGGGAAGGGAAGGGAAGAGAAAGGGCATGAGAACAGTTCTGAGGTGAATCCTCCCATCCCAGGCCCTAGGGACAACTATGCTGAGTGAACTTCAGGACACTAATGAAGTCTACACTGCCAATGGAGCTGAGAAAGGTGTGATTCATATTCCAGGTTACAGAGACAGACAGACAGACAGAGAGACCGAGAGAGTGAATGTGTATGGGAGACATCCCAGTTATTAACATAACTAACTACAATCAGCTGTGGTTAGTCAATCATACAACCAGCATTTATTAAGGACCTACTATGTGCTGGGTCCAGGGCTAAGTGCTGGGGATACAGAGAAAGGCAAATAACAATCCTTGCCCTCATGGAGAAAATGACATGCACACAATTATCTTCAAACAGGGGAAATGGGAGATAATCTCAGAGGGAAGGCCCTAGAATTAGGGAGGAATAGGAGAGGCTTCTTGTGGAAAGAAGGAGATTAGCTGGGACGTGAAGGAAGCCAGGAGATGGAGATGAGGAGAGAGAACATTCCACGCATGGGGAGCAGCCGGTGAAAATGTTCAGAGTCATGTGTGGTGTTTGAGGAAAAGCAACTGGGCCGTTGTCACTGGATCCAGAGTATGTTGAGGGGAGTAAGAGGTAAGAAGACTGGAGGGGGAGGAAGAGGCCAGATTGTGAAGGACTCTGAAAACCAAACAGAGAATGCCATATTTGATCCTGGAGGTAACGTGGTAGTTTTTGGCCAAAAATCTAGATATCAGGAGACCTCCATTTTAATCACCTCTTCAAATGTGTACAGCTCTTTTTCTTTTAGGGCGATTTCTCTTCTAATAACTCTTTCTATAAAAGTAGAGAGAGTACAACTGGACCTGCATGCTAATCACCTGAATTCTAATCACATTTTTAATCATTTGCCCACTAGACCTCTGTCTTCTTATCTGTAAAAATGTTGTGATAGCGTTATTTCCAGTGCCTGCCTTACAGAGTTGTTGGGTAGGGGGGAAGTGTTTTGTAAACCCTAAAGTGTTATAAAAGTGAACAGATACGAATCTCTCCCCTTGGGGAAAATGAAACCCAGGGAGCATAATAACTTACTTACTTATTTATGTATTTATTTTATTTTATTTATTTATTTGTTTGTCTTTGCTTTTTGGAGGGCAACTGGAGTTAAGCGACTTGCCCAAGGTCATACGGCTAGTTTTTGTGTTTAGTGTCTGAGGCTGGATTTGAACTCAAGTCCTCCTGACTCCAGGGCTGGTGCTCTATTCACTTCACCACTTAGCTGCCCTGAAGCATAATAACTTAACCAAGATCATGCAGGGAGGAACAAAACAAAAATTCAGATCCTGATCTCCTGAATCACCAGCCCAGGGCCACATCTCCCTAGGTCAAAGTTACTACTCTACTACATTTATCGAATTCTATTACTGATTACCTGTCGTGATTTGCATATGTGTCGTACCTCCCTCTTGAATTGTCAGTTCCATGAGGACAGGAAAGTGGTTTGATTATTTTGGGCTTCCTCAAGTGTGGGCTAAAAAGATAAAGGTCTGTTGATCTGAATTGCTTCCAGTTTCCAGTTCCATTCTCAACCTCGATGACTGCCTTGGATCTTATTACTTCACTGATTCATAACCTCAGTTTCTCTTTCTGACTTCCCCCTTCTCCTGCTCAGCAAAGACAGCAAAGAGGCAGTCTTTCATCCCTGAAGTGGGGGAAGGGAGAAGGCAAGGGGAAAAGAAGTGTCTAAAGAATTCAGTGAAACTCAAACCAAGATGTGGACAAAGGACAGCCTAGCACCAGCATTGGAGTCCACCTAAATTCTTTTTTAATAGTATTTTCATTTTTCCAATTACATGTAAATTACATAACATTCATTTTTTTACATAAAATTTTTAGTTCCAAATTTTCTCCCTCCCTCTTCTCCCTCCCCTCAAGACAGTAAGCAGTTTGATATAGGTTATATGTGTGTACTCATATAAAATATATTTCCATATTAGTCATGTTGTGAAAGAAGAAAAACAACAAAAGAAAAAAAACATACACACAAAAATAAAGAAAGTAAAAATAGTATACTTCAATCTGTATTCAAACTCCATCAGTTCTTTCTCTGGATGGTCCACTTAAATTCTTTACAAAGTTCATTAAATTCAATTCAGTGCAGCCAGTTTGCTGTGGAAATGCCAGCTTCAGAACAAACCTATGTCTCTAACACTGATGTTCAAGAAAGATTTCTATATTCTCCCCAAATCTGAATAGTCCAGACTACCCCTAACAAGGTCATGTATTTGGGATCCCCCTGAATTAACCAGGCCCTGGGAATTTTAAGGAAACTTTCCTCTAGTTTCCTCATTCATTTAAAGGTCATCACTTCAAGAAGATTGGACTAAAGAAGACTGTTCAAAATGCTTTTAGCAATAAGAAGAAAAAAAATGTGGGCCAGTGTTTCCCTAGGAATGTGGGACTACCATGGGACCATCAGTGGTCATCAGTATTTCCCATCTAGACTTTATGACAAGTGAACATGGATGGCTAAAAGCCCCTTTATGGAAAAAAGCAAGACTGGGGTTTGCGAAATTTGGCTTGGAACCTTGCCAAAATAGCCAAGTAAGTTCTCAGCAGCTGGATCTCATCAGAAATCCTTTAATGGGCTGAGTGGCTGATATGGGGACAGCTCCCAGAGATAAAGAGGAAACCAAAACAAGACAGTCCAGATGGGAGGAATGATACCTTTCCAGGGCAAAGAGGCTGCTGGGTAAAAAAAAGGGAATACAGTGAAGCAAATACGGGTGGGGATAGGGTTAGGATGGGAGCTGCTCACCTCAGCTACAAAGAGCTGGCTCCAATTCCAGGAAAAGTAAAGGGAACTGGTCAGTCTCTGGTTTCCTGGATATCTGAGCCCATACATTTGTTCTTCCTTAGATGACCTAGGGGAAGTGGCAGTGTGGCCATTTATGGGGCCAAGTCCCATTCTTACCTCCTTAGATTACTTGGCCAGAATAGAAACTCTTCATCTCACATCTCCCAGGCTGGAAATTGGTCAAATCCTGGATTACCACCAGCCCCCAGCCCCTTCTTACTGTCCATTTAATTACGTTCTTCCCATTTATACATTTGTACAACCCCTAAAAATGCCCTGCTTCTCCAGATTACCCTCGCTAACTCAAAACTTTAAAAAAGGTAACGATTTTTCTCATTCTCTCTAAACATGAGACGCAACCTCCCATGAGGATCCTCCCAGCTCCTAGCGCCTTCCACACCCCCCTTTACTTTGCTTACCCATCATCTACAGGAAGCCTTTTCCAACCCATCTTATTCTAGCATCTTCCCTCTCTTAGCCGTTGCCTATTTATCCTGCATTTAACTCATTTGTACACATTTGTCTGCTTGTTGTCTACGACATTAGATTGGGAGCTCCTTGACGGCTGTTTTTTGCCTCTTTTTGTATCCTCAGTCCTTGGCACAATTCCTGGCACATAGTAGGTGCTTAATAAATGCTTATTGAGTGACTACCTGACTTGTTTTTGTATATTAATTATTTACATATGTTTTCTCCTCCAGTAGAATATAAACTTCTGGAGGCAACTAGTTGGCACAGTGGAAAGAGCTCTGGGCCTGGAGTCAGGAAAGCCTGAGTTCAGATACATATTAGCTGTACGACCACAAACTGGTCACTTATCCTCTCTGTCTGCCTCAGTTTACTCAACTGTAAATAAATAAAGGGTCATAATAACATCTATCTCTCAGGATCAAAGTGCTAGATGCAGTGCCTGGCACATAGTGGGTACTTAGTACAAGTCTGTCCCCTTTGCTTCCCACCCCCTCACCACCATCATCACCCCTAGTGAGGGCAGAAACTGCTTCATTTTTATCTTTGTAACAAGAGTGCCTAACACAGTTCTTGGCACACAGGAGGCACTTAATAAATGCTCCTTGGCTAACTCTGCTCACATGACTAATTCAGCCTTAACTCAAACCCTGAAGATAATAACTGCATGAGTTCACATTTATATCAACCACCTTTTGTCTTTATTAATGATATACAATGTGTCTCTAAAGTCTGGACACACAGGAAATCTCATAATGCATATTTTCAAGAAATGAAACGAATGAAATTTTCAGCATTTTGTTTAATTAGCATAAATTTTAGCCATGATAATTTCATGTGGAATAAGAGCTCTCATTAGCTATTAGGGACTATTTTCCATAATAATGAGATTAATTTAATCAGTTAATGAGATTTCCTATGTGATCTCATTTGTGTTCATTAAATAAAATGTTGTTGGAAATTTGATGGATAAGGGAATGAATCTTGTAAATCTAGTTCTGGTTCAGACATTGCCTCTATAGCCATGTGATCCTAGGCATGTCAGCTTCATAAGATTATAGATTTAGAGCCAAGAAACCTTGACACTGTCCTTTCCAACCCCCTCATTTTCCAGACTAGGAATGGGAGGCCCAAAGCCATTCAGTGAATTGTCTAAGGTCAGTCACATGGGCAGAGAAAGACCAGAACTGGGCCTCACGGTGTTGAATTAGCTGACCTCCATGGTCCCCACCCACTCCTCTAGGATTTTCCATCTGTATGTTTTTATCTATACAGCCAGAGAAAGCTTAAGTCTGGGCGTCCATATGTTGTGCAGACATTTTTTAAAAGTCCATTTATGGTAATAAAATATAGTAATAAGTATTTTGCACTTCTTGGAAGGGTTCTAGCTGGTAGAGTATTAAACCTGAACTATAAGGAGTTCAGGGCTGTCCTCAAGTTTGTGGACCCCATCTCTGAAAGGAAGGCATGACATCTGGCTAAATGACCTCGTTTGGAACGTATTCCAAAAGAATCCCTTTACCTCCCCACACATGTTGCCTGGCCATACCAGGCTGGCAGCTTACCTTCCCAGCTCCAATCACTTTTTCCGCAGCATAAACAGCTTGTCCACACCGGGGGCAGCTTTCAGACCCTCCTATCTTCTGGGCAAACTTGGATGCATTAGGGTTGGTGGTAGGCCTGTGACCAGGGGCCCTGGAGGTGGTAAGGATGAGAACAATAATTTCAAATTTATATGACATTTTAAATATCTACAAAGCACTTGTAACTACCTTGTTAAACAGGTAAATTATTATTAACCCCATTCACGTGTGAAGAAATAGACACTCCACAAGCAAGAGAATTAGTCCAGGTTACTAGGTACCTAGTTAGGTGCTGAAGCTGATGTGAATGCCCAAATGACTCTGGATAAGGAGTTGCCTGAGTCCAAGAATGGAAACCATTTTCTCTGCCTTTGAATCACAGAGTGCTAGAGCTATAAAGGTCCATAGAGGATTTTGGAGAAACCTGGGAAGACTTTTATGAACTGATGCAAAGTGAAGTGAGAAGAACCAGAAGGAGAATTTACACAATAACAACATATTTTAAAGACAGACAACTGTGAAATACTTAATAACTCTGATGAACATAATGACAAACAACTATTTCAGAGGACTCATGATGAAGCATATACCCACCTCCAGAGAGAGCAGGGATGGACTCAGAGGGCAGATTTGAGGTCATTTTTTTGTTTTGGTTTGGTTTTTTGTTTGTTTGTTTGGACAATGTGGGAATTGTTTGAATATATATGTTTATTATGGGTTTGTTTTTCTTGCTTTCTCTGTGATGTACAGAGCAAGGTGGGAGAGAAAGAATGCAAATCCAAAAGTAAAATTGAAATTAAAAATAAAAAAGAAAGATGCCTATGATCATCTAGATCAATGTTCCCATTTTACAGATGTGGAAAGTGAGGTGCTGAGAAGACAACCATCCTGGTCAAAGTCACATAGCTAGTTAATGACAGTTGGGACAAGCACACAGATTTCTGGACTCCCAGGACAGTACTCTGTCTCCTACAACATATTATCTCCTCATTCACCTAGATTCAAAACCTCAGCATCATTTTCATTTCTTATTTGCCAAACAATCCACTGCCCTTCATCATCACCCTCCCCCACAATGCTTCTGTTCTAACCCCTGTGTCATGAGACATCTAAATGCAAATCACTCCCCATGGGACAGTGGCCTTAGTAGAAAATTGGGCAGCTGCATTTGTGGCTTAATAGCCATGCCATTGGAACTAGGAAACCAGCCAGAACTGGCCAGGGGCAGGCACCAATCAATAAGCAGCAGGTCAGAGGTCACCCTGTGTCCTTAACCCTAACCCTGCTGTAACCACCTGGGAAGAGGAAGTTACTTTGGACAATTCCTGGGCAAAAGGACAATTCCTGTTGGAAGCATGGCTATTGTATCCATGACAAGAGATTAAAGTGGTAGGAAATTTAAAGCAAACAAACAAACAAACAAAACAGGCAAGGATTTTCTCCAAGCCTTCCAGTTTTCACTAAAAGCTTCCCAAAAAGGTCTCAATGTTTAGAGTAGGGGTGTAGACCAAAGACAAGGAATTTTTCCACTATGCTGGAGCAGTATACTAGAAAGATCTCCCTAGAGTCAGAACACCAGGATTTTTAAGACCAAGCATTAACTCTTTCAGTGCAATAGGTCTCAGTTTCCTGAGCTGTAAAATGAAAGGGCTGGATTATAGGGGATCCCTAGAGTCCTTTTCATCTCTGATGTTCTACAGTTCCATAATTCTACATAGCTAGTCAAGGTTCCTCCAGGGTATTCAGAAATGCAGTCCTGCTCCAAGTTGCCACCATGCCCTGAAGCTGGCTGGCTTTTACAGAATCTTGAAGGCAGTACCTCGGTTGCATAGAGCATACAGCACTAGACTTGGGGTCAGGAAGACCTGAGTTTTAATACTGCCCCAGACACCTAGTAGCTGTGTGACTTTGTTTTATTGTTAAATAATAGTTTTTCCAATTATGCGCAAAAACAATTTTTAGGTGGCACAGTGGGTAGAGCACCAGCCCTGGAGTCAGGAGGACCCAAATTCAAATCCAGCCTCAGACTCCTACTAGCTATGTGACCCTGGGCAAGTCCCTGACTGCCTCCAAAAGGGGCAAAAAACTTTTTAACATTCTTTTTAAAAAGTGTCGATGGAACTGAATGTTGTAAACTAATAGTAAATCATTTTTAAAAAGAAAAAAATAATTAAAAAATATTGAGATCAAAATTCTTTCTCCCTTCCTCCCTTCCCCCTTCCTTGAGATGTCAAACAATTTGATATAGTTATACATATGCAATCATGCAGAACATATTTCCATATTGGTCATGTAGTGAAAGAAGGCACTAGCTTTGTAACTTTGGACAGGTCTTTCTCAGACTCAGTTTCCTCATCTTTAAAATGGTAAGGAATAATACCCCCTACCTTGCAGAGTTATTGTGAGGATCTAATGGAACAATATATGTGAAGCACTTTCCAAATTGTAGAGGGCTTTCTCAATGTTAGATGTAATTAAGTAGAGTTGTTGGTAAGTTACTCTCCATACTGGAGCAAGAACTGCCTTCCATCCTCCCCCCATCACAAGATCTCCACTGAGCAGGCATCCTGCCTCTCCTGAGCAGGTTCAATGAGTACGCCCATTCCACTTGGGGATTGTTTTTCTTCTTAGAAAGTTTTTCCTTGTCTCATGCAGAAATTTCTCTGAAACTAGTACTCATTACTCCTACTTTTGTCTTTCAGAGCCAAGTAGGATAAATCTAATTCGTCCACATAATAGACCTTCACATACTTTAAAGAAGTTTAACCTGTTTTTTCTAAGTCTTCTCTTCTCCAAAGTAAACATCCTCAGCTCCTTTGGCTTATCATGATATGGTAGAGGCTTGAGGCCTTTCACGTTTCTGGTGGCCTTTCTGTGGATGCTTATCAGCATCCTTCCTAAAATGTAATGCCCTGAATTAAGTTCCAGATTCCATGTGTGATCTAACCAGGGTCATGAGGTCAATGGGGACATTATCTCTCTAGTACTGGTCCCAATGGCTCTCTAACAACTGCACAAGAGAGTATTAGCTTTTGTTTAGTTGCCATGACTCATATTGAGCTTGTGGTCCACTAAGACTTCCTAACTGTTCTCATACAAATAACTAACCACACCCTCCTCATCCTGTATTTGTGAAAAAGATGGAATTCTGTACTCACTCCTCATGCTTGATGCCCAGCGACTCCCCCTTATCAGTACTCAGTGTTCCAGCTCCCTGCCCGTAGCCATAGCCCTTTGGACCATACTTCTTGCCATAGCAGGATTTGCAGTAAATCTCTTCACCATGAACAGCCACAGTGGTACTATCCAGGTTTTTCTTGCAAACCACTGAGGAGGAAGAAATAGAAAAATGAGTGAGAACCATAACCAGGTCAGGGCAACTGGGGCTTTGTCTTAGGTCATCAAATTTAGAAGGCACTAAAAGCTCTTATTATCCTTTCAATGATGTGAAAAAATAATAGCTAGTTAACAAAAAACAGTCAAAATAGGAAGCTATCATATTGCCAGATTCCTACCTTACTTTCTGAGGTACTCCTAGTGAATTCTACCTCATTTTAGTCCCATTACCCCTCCTCTCTAGCATGATGGCTTCTCCAGAAATGGTGTCTAAGTGTCCTGCCTTAAAAGATTGATTCTGGGAAACATTTAGCATCAATCACCCTTGGTACAAGGTTCTGTGCTTGGGATACAAAAATTATTAGTTCTGGTTCCAGGGCAAGTTATAGTCTTCGAATCATAGAAATTCACTGATGAAAGGGACCAGCCCCTCTCAGTTTACAGAGAAGGAAATGAGGCCTGGAATGAGAAAATGACTTGCCTCCTGGACCAGTGCTTTCTCCACAGGTGGGAGAATAGGAGAAAAGTAAAGTAGAACAGCGGGCAGAGAATCATGGTAAGGAAAGCTAACCACAGCATGTAAATAGATTACTGCTGAAGGTCTCCAGATAAAGCATGTGTTCTAAGCATTTTTATAGGTATGATGCCCTGAGGATTTATGTATCTCTTAGAACTGAAAGATAAAGGTATCTAGGGTGATCGAGTGTGCACACTGTAGAGGTTTGGACCTAGGAATGTTCTGCTCCCCAATGGAGCTCCAGCCAGTCCTGAGGCTTTTCTGGCTTTGGAGTATTCATCCCCCAAGTCTTCTCCTCCAAGGAAAAGGCCAGGAAAAGGCCAGATGTAATCACAAGCACAGCTCCAGCTTTTTCCATCAGCCTCTTTCCTTCTTACTGCTGAGACCTAGGCACAGCAGCTGTCTTGGTCACTGGCTCCTGAGTGGAAAAAAAATGGGCTGGATTCCCCCCACTTCTCAAAAACAGCCAGGAAGAGTTAGTGGATCCAGAGATAAGAAATGGGCATCAGTCTCTAAACACATTGGAGGTGGAGTGGGGGAAGAACTCTGTGTTTATTCAGTGCCTGGTAAGTCAGGTTCTCTAAAGAAAAACAGTTTCCATTCTAAACACTCAATGCACCATGGGAAAAACTCAGGTTTGTTAACCACTGTGAGACTGTTCTACTTGAGAACAACATTTGTCTATCTTTGTATCTCCAACACCCAGCACAGTGCTTTGTATACAGAAAGGGCTAAATAAATGCTTATATTGAATTGGGATAACTTTCCAAAGCTTTAAGAATGGGATCAAGTAGAAATGTGTTGGCATCACCTCTTTCTCTTTCTGTCTTTTAGAACAGCAAAAGCATCCCCTCAGCCTGTCAGTTCTATCCTCTCTAGATGAGTGGCCTCACTAAGATCTGGCCCTTTCTCTATCAGCTGCTCCAAGTGAACTCAGACTCAGCCAATTTCTTTAGGCTCTAATCTAATTTAATTTTAACTTTAATTTAACTTTAGGCTCAAACCTAATTTAACACCACCATACGTTCTAAGGAACTCGGCACATTGAACCTGGCTGTTTCCCCAAATGTGTCCTTGAGAAGTGATAACCTAGGTAAGCGGTCAGAGTTCTGCCCCTTCTCTCCCCCTCCCCTGAAGCAGCCATACCCTTCACTGCCTAATTTTTAAAAAACTTTTGGCACAAGTAGCAGTTATCTTTCCTTAAAGGGCTCTTGACTAATTTCTCCTTCACCCTCCCTCCCTTGAATCTTCAGGTTGGAGATTTTTGCCTAAATATAGGTCCTCCTGGCCTGCCCCATCCCTCCCAATTCCCACTGTAATCCAGCACAGATGCAAGACTAAATAAGGAATTTTCCAGCTTCTTCTCTAATGGCCTGGCCTCCAAGGAGGAGCTCCCTGTGGTTAGGAAGGAGGGAGAAAGGACAAAAGGCCAAAGGCTCCAACATTCCCATCTAGGGATGAGAAGTCTAGAGATTTGGCCAAGACCATCGGTTTCTCCTTGTGAGGCCCAGATGGAACTTGGAACTCAGAGACTAGAGGTAAGGTAAGAAACTGGTGCCAATGAGAATGAGGCTAAGAAAATAAGGGGGCACCTAATTTAAAATGTTAGATCTAGAAGAGACCTAAACTAACATCCGGTCCACTAGGACCTTCATTTTACAGATGGAAAAGAAACTAAGAGGGTGGGTAGGGCATTCACCCTTCGGAATCTCAGTTTCTTCATTTGTAAGGTGGCAATGATATTGATACCTCCTACCTCACAGGATTGCTTTGACAAAAGCACTTGGGGAACCCTTATATTATTATGTAAATGGAAGTTAGGATTCTTCAAGATCCAAAGGTTATTTTCCAGCAGAGTCAAGACCATAATGCAATTCCCCTGACTCCTTGCTCAATACCCTTTTTTATTTTGAGACAAAAAAATTTAATATATACATAGTTTTATGTACAATGAAGCACCACACCACATAGGTTATTTACTATTATTTTATATATTTCAGATACTTTTGAAACCATCCATAAGGCTATAAAACATACCATAAAAAAGTAAATGAATATTATTGAACACAAAAAGTGACATGTTAAGAAATATCATGTACTATATTTCTTTCAATGCTTCAAAATATATGTATGTGTGTGTACATCTATACATGTATATATTTCTATACAAGTAACACCACAAAGGATCACAGCTTCACATGCTTAAAGTATTTTTTTAGTGTTAGACTATTGTCATTTTTTTCATACATACAAGATTTTTTCCCTCAGTTCTGTAACTTTCAGCACCAATTTAATCATTCCATTGCTGAAAATTCCTTTGCCCTTACAAACTCTTAAAATATACCTTGGACTTGTGTATAAGTCATAAATACTTAATATGCATTTTGGGCATAAAATTCTTGTTCCATTATCTGTATGACCCACATATATGGATAGTGATTGGTCTCTGATGAGGCAATGAAGGAAGAAGAGGGAAGTGGAAAAAGAGGAGGAAATTATGGGAGATATTAACCAAATTCTCTAAACTCATTGCCCTGAGGATTTGGGGCAAATGCAATCAGACACATTTCTCCATTTGCTTTTCTCCAATTTGGTTGAAAATCGTGGTAAGCGTAAGAATAATGTAGGCTTAAACTCCAAAGAAGTCAGAGGCTATCAAGTTTTTGTGTCTATGGTATCCTGTACAATGCCCCTGTGCTTTCTGAAGGTTATCTGATGAGGACAGTGACAATCTGGGATCCAGTCCATTATTGGCCCCAGGATATCTTGGTTTGTGATCATCACACAATGGTGCTTCTATAGTTTCCTCCCATATATCATGCTGCCCTCATGCTGTTGTTCTTGATCTAGAACTAGGCTGAGGAAAGGTAAATATGTGGACAGATGACTACTGGACATCACTGTATGGTATGACTGGCACACTGCCTCCAAGCCAAGTTAAGCAGGTAGGACCTTTGCCTTCTCACAGCTCAGTCTAGAATTGAATGGAGGGAAGCCTTAATTAGAAGGATTTCCCCAATTCCAGGATTACCATCTTCAATACTTTTAGCATCTTTCATTTCAATGGGATGAACAGTCTCTCTGCCTGTACCAGAATGTAACCCATCTATACCTTTGGAGATAACATTTATGAGACTTTATGGTCCCTCCCAAAGTCATCCTCCGATGGCCAACCTACCGCTAATGATCCTCTCTGCAAAAAACTAGGCTGGTCTGCAGACGGTTAATAGAGGCTATCAACAGACCTGTGCTGTACAGCTTGGTAAAACCTAACAGAGCTTAGAACCCAGAGACAGAACCTTCACGGAACCCAGGATCGCTTCTTCTGTTATTGTTTAGTTGTATCTAATTCTTTGTGACCCCACGTAAGGTTTTCTTAGGAAAGGGACTGGAGTGTTCGCCATTTCCTTCCCATGGATTAAGACAGACAGAGATTAAATGACTTGCCCAGGGTCACACAGCTAGTAAGTGTCTGGGGTCAGATCTGAACTCAGGTCTTCCTGACTCCAGACCTAGTGCTCAATCTATTGAGCCATCTATCTGCCCTCTAGGGTCACTTCTACACAAGAATAAGACATAGGAAGAAAAATTTAGTGCTAGAGTCCCATGATTCAGTGACATTAATAATTTACATCTCAACCATGGGGCTCTTGACCGAAGGCATGCAGGGATTCTACACTGTAAACACTTTGGGGAGATTCTATTGCTCAGCCAGCAAATCTGGAGCAGGCAACTCAAACACTTCACTGTATATGACATTTAATTAACCAATTATTCTAATGAAACTCCCTCCCTATTAATGTCACTCCAGCTTGTATACAGACTTTTTTTTAAACAAAAGAGAAGTAATAACATTTTACAGAGACAGCTTGGTGTAGTGGATAGATGGCTGACTCTGGACTCCAAAAGATCCAGGTTCAAGTCCTGCCACTGACACATACTGGCTGGGTGATCTCAGACAACTTATGGGATCATAGATCCAGACCTGACAGACTTCAGAAGCCCTGGAGCTCATGCTCCTCCTGTCACAGTGATTCAAGTAACTTCTCAGCGTCCCCAGGCAACTCTAATATTGTACATGGCAGATGGAGCAGGTGTCATTCTACATTGGTAGAGGGAATTTCCAAATTCCCTCAGTGGGAATTCTCTAAACCAATAAGAACACAAGTCTGGGTTTTTTTTTAAAGTTTCTAAGGGATTCCTCTACTGTTCTTAGTGGATGCTACCTTTTAACAACCTGTGGGGTCTACCGCAGCAGAGACACCAAACAGGAGACCCCCAATCCCCCTTGTAGAGACCAAACCAGAATAAAACATAACTGGGAAATATGTGACAGAATAAAGAACAATACAATAAAACATAGATAATGTTAATTTGTGGTTTCCTAAGTCATTCTGAAGCCCACAGGAATATATCTATAGGGATCAATGGTTCCCATTTCCATTTGGAGCAGCTAGGTGATGAAGTTAATAGAGAGCCAGCCCTGAAGTCAGGAAGACCTGAGTTCAAATCCAGTCTCAGATACTTATTAGCTGTGTGACCCTAGGCAAGTCATTTAACCCTGTTTGCCCCAGTTCCTTGTCTAAAAAAAAATCACCTGGAAAAGAAAATGGCAGACCATTCCAGTATCTTTGCCATGCAAACCCTAAATGGGAGTGGGAAATGACTGAACAGTAATGCAGTGGCCAAGTAATGGGGTGAATAATACAAGGTGAATAATATTTATATTCGAATACAAGGTGACTAAATATTCATCTATTCGCATAGTGAATCAATGTTTATTCATTCATTCATTCATACTGTCAACCTATGCGTATCTACTCCCATTAATCAAAGTTAGAACTGACTGGATTTTAATTTCCGCAGCATTTACTGCCAAATACTTCTCTATCCTAAGAGGTGCCATATACTCCCTACTGCTCAGGATAAATACATGCTCATAAATTAGGGAACCTAAGAAACTGAGGTGAGATTGTTTATCAAACACTGCTGCCTGATCTATCTCAACCCTTCCCACAAAAATTCTAGGGATGCTCTAGAAAAGATTAGCACTGGTCTAGACACATGCTTGCCCATCAAGGTGCCTCTTCTCATACCTGTTGGAATGCCCTGTATGCCTCCTATCTCTCTGTCTATCTACCAGCTCCAAGTCTGATTCCTCTCTGCTCTGTCTGGCATATCCTGTCTCTCCCTTGCCCATCTTGTGCCCACTGGGATAACACCGGCACCAAAATCAGGAGATCTACAAGCAAGTATTCAAAATGTCAGAGGAAAAACGATCTCAAGGTCTTAGGGGCAGTGAGGTGGCATAGGCGTGCCAGGAGCTCTGCCCAGACCTCAGATCCTGACAAACCCTTCTACTCTTCCAGGGGGAAAAAAGTCCTTTATCTTGTTGGTCTCCCTGAATTTAAGCTGAAACTGCCATCAGACTAACAAGCAGCTTCTTGATTACTAGCTTCCACATAAATGGAAGCTTCTTCTATCTGCCCGAAGCTTCAAGCCGGATTGTGATGTAGGTTTATAAGTGAGGGATGTATCACAGAACCTCAGATGTAGAGGATACTTCAGAGCCCATCAAGTACAACCCTTTCCTGTCTGGGAATGATCTCTATAACATCTGCAGCCTGGGCTCAAAGACCTCCAAGGCCTTGTCAATCTAGCCCACTGGCTATTCCCCAAACAGGACGTTCATCTCATGCCTCAGTATCTTTTACAGGCTGTCACTGATACCTCAAATGCTTCCCCTCCTCATCCCTCCCCTCTTGGAATTCACAGCTTCCTTTAAGACCAGTTCCAATACTACCTCCTACATGATACCTTTCCTAATCCCCTCAATTGTAGTGCCCCAGTCCCAATGACCACATATTTATATATATGGAATTAACTTTTCTGAGAACACACTGTCTTCCTCAATAGGAGAAGTTAAGAACTATCTCACCATTTTTGGATGACCCAGGGTCACACAGCCAATATATGCCAGAGGCAGGACTTTCTGGTTTTGAAGCCATGCCCTATCCACTATGCCAAGCTACCTCTTAGCTGCCTAGAACATTATTGATGCTTACTTAAGAAATGCTTGCTAACTGATAATATTCAAGAACCAGTTTGTAGACAAAGATATACAACCAGCATGCCAATGCTCCCCAGAAGAACAAGTTGTTATCCCTGAATACATTCCGTTCCTTTGGCACTCTCTCTCTCTCTTTCTCTCTCTCTCTTTCTCTCTCTCTCTCTCTCTCTTTCTCTCTCTTTCTCTCTCTCTGTCTTTTTTGTCTCTTTCTGTATCTGTCTCGCTGCGTCTTTGTCTCAGTCTCTTTCTCTGTCTCTCTGTATCTCTCTGTGTATATCTCTGTCTCTGTCTCTCTCTGCCTCTGTCTCTCTGTCTCGGTCTCAGTCTCTCTCTGTATGTGTGTGGTCCTCTTATGTGTTTCCCAGCTTCAGCTCATGGTCATGTAATGATTCTGGAAATGTAGAGTCCGTGCTCTCTGCTCGTAACCTGGCCCCAGGTCCTTCCCTTGTCCATCTGCACCACTGTCCTGCATTCCTGACCTACCTCGATCTGTTACCTCTCCTAACCCCAACTCAAAACAAAATCATTCAGGCTACAAGCAGGCTGAGAGCACAGACAGCCCTGTTTAGGTCAGAGATTAAACAACATTCTTTTGGAAGTCTCTCCTCCCCAGAAGCCAGGACCCTCCACTCCATCGGCTTGCCAAGCCGGCTCCCACTCACTCTGGAAATGTAAACAACTCAAAATTTCCAAAGTGGAGACTCTGGCAGAAGGCTTCAGATAACAAGATGCTGCTGCTTCTGAGCCCTCCACTCTAGGCTAACGGCCAACAAGGCCTCTCTAGAGTCCATTTGGTCTGTGCTGACCAAACACATCCCCTCCAGCTGTCAACTGAGAGGAAGGCAGCAGTGACCCTTATTAGCTATGTTTGGAGATGGCTTCAGGCTGATGTGCCAGGAGACAAGGGAAGGGAACATCAGTGGACATGAAGCTGAGCTGATCTTCTTAGTTAAACTGGATAATTCAAGCTTACCTCCTACCCCAACTGGCCTGCCACCCACTAATCTCCTTTTCTACCTGGTTCAAATGAATTACACAATTATCCAATCTCCACTTCAACTAGTGTAACCCAGACATAGCCTCAATTTCCAGACTCTGTAAGATGGACTGGAAGGTTTGGGGTGTTTTATAGGGAAGGGGTGATTGGGGAGAAAGGCTGAACCTTTTTTTCATCTGTGTAGGGAACTTCAAAAATTGAAACTCTATCAAAGCCAACTATAATTTTTATTTTTAAAGAGCTGTCCAAGACACTAAGAAATTTAATAATTTACTAGTCATACAACTAGTAGGTGTCAGGCAGGGACAGGACCTGAACCCAAGTCTTGACGAATCCAAGATCACTCCCCTATCCTCTTTTTTTTAATACAATAAAACTTTATTTTACAATTTAAACAGCGTTCTTAGCTCATGGGCCTACAAAAGCAGGCAGGTCACATCTGGCCTACAGGCCATAGTTGCTAACCCCTGACATAGATTATTAAAACATAGCTTATCCTTTGAGACTAAACATTTTCCATAGGGAATAAAAAAATTCAGTGTATTTCATAAGCTGTGTATTAGCACTACCAGGCACATACATAGCAAAGTAACAATAATAGTAATAAATTAAATTAAACTGGACTACAGCAATGTGAATTAAAACATCAGTAGAAGATGCTACGATGCTATGCTATGCTAGGTTATGCTACAATGCCTCCTGAGCTTTGACTGCATATTCCTTAAAAGTCTTCCCTGGGGGTGGGTAGGTGGTGCAGCAAATAGAGCACAGGTCCCCGGAGTCAGGACAACCTGAGTTCAAATCCAGCCTCAGACACTTAACACTTAATAGCTATGTGACCTTGGGCAAGTCACTTAACTCCAATTGCCCTGCTTTCCCTCCTCCAAAAAGAAAAAAAAAAGTTTTCTCTAGTCTGTGCCATATTGAAAGATATCCCTTCAATGTCTCCCTTTCCATTTCATCATTAAGTCCCCTTTCCCAGGAAAAGTCATTACAATCCATTAAACTGCATATTACATGAGGCCAGGAGTCTGATATCCTTAATCTCTATACTCACTGTAGCACCTAATACAAGGTATTGCTCAAAGTAGCTATGAAATAAGCATTAGAGAGGAAAGTGAAGGTAAATAAGGTAGAGGAAAGAAAGAAAAAATGGAATTCCGTAAGCTGTGTTAAGTGTGGCACAGCGGAAAGGGCGCTGGACTTGGGGCCAGACAGCCTGAGTTTGACTCCTGTCTCTGCCACAAGGACCCTGTGACTTTGAACAAGCCAATTCCCTTCTCTGAGCCTCGATGTCTCCATCTGTAAAATAGGGAGGTTGGGATAGATGACCTCCAAGGCCGTTCTAGTTAAAGATCTATGCTTCTACAATCCTGTGTTCCTTGGCATCATGGCCTCAGAAGTGTCTTCAGCTCCTCCTTTGAGCTCACTCCACCTCTCTAATCTGTGGCTCTTGTTCAGTCGTCTCAGTCTTGTCCAGCTCTTTGCGGTCCGACCCATTTGGGGTTTTCTTGGCAGGAATACTGGAGTAGTTTGCCATTTCCTTCTCTAACTCACTTTTACATATGAAGAAACTGAGGCAAACAGACTTTCCCCTCTAACACTTTTTGCATGCCTGCTTTGAGCAATACCTTGCACTAGATACAACACTGAATACAGAAATTAAGAAAAACTGACTCCTGTCCTCATTTCATATACAATCTAATGGATTGTTAAGTGACTTGCCCAGGGTCACACAGCTAGTAAGTGTCTGAGGCTGGATTCGAACTCAGGAAGATGAATGTTCCTGACTCCAGGGCGGGCACTTTATCCATTGCATCAACATTCCATTTATTCTGTATGATCTTTATATATGCATAGCTGTTTGCACTGTGCTTAGCACAGTACCTAGTAGGTGTGCAGAGTAGATATTCAATAAACGCTTACTGAATCGACTTACATATTGACTCTCATTAAAATGTGAGCCCCTTGAGGATAAGTAACATGTCTTTATCTTTCATCATTTCCCTAGTGCTTAGCACACAGTAAGGGCTTAATAAGTGTGTGTTGACTGACCGGTTAAATTCAATCATCCACCAACTGCCCCAATCCATTGCTAATTCTTGTTTTTTCTGCCTTTCCAATATTCCTCATGCATTTCCTCTTCTCTGCAAGCATACAACCGCCACCCTGCCTGCTGACACCCTCATTTGCTAATAGCTGAACATTAATACAATAGGCTTGGCTGGTTTCCCTGCCTCTGTTCTCTCTGTGCTTCTATCAATCCTTGGCCCAGTTGCCAAAGTGATTTTCCAACCTCATAGGTCTGACCATAGCAACTCTCCCCACACACTCAGTTCAGTCCAGTAGTTCTTTATTGTCTCTAGAATCAAATATAAAACCCTCTGACATTTAAAAAGCTTCACAACCTGGCCCTGTCCTACATTTCCAGTCTCATACTTTATGCCCTTCTAAATACTCTGCAATCCAGAAACTTCCTGCTCTTCCTCACATTCCATATCCCATCACCTCATTCCTTGTCCTCGGCCCTCCCTGATGTCTGGTTCTTCTCCTTCTTGACCTCCACCTCCTGTCTTCCACAGCCTCCACCATGACCCAACTCAAATCCCATCTTCTGCTGGAACCTCTTCCTGGGCTCCCCCCACCCCAGCTTGCTCCCTCTAAGATTACATTCCATTTACTCTGTATGTACTTTATATGTTCACAGTTGTTTCTATTGTGCCTAGCACAACATGTAGTAGGTACACATAGTAGACATGTAATAAAGCCTTACTGACGACTTACATGTTGACTGTCATTAAAATGTGAGCCCTCTGTGGATAGGAAATAAGTAGGATGTCTTTGCCTTTCATCGCATCCCCAGTGCTTCGCACATGGTAAGTGTTTAATAAATGTGTTGACTGGTTAAATTCAACCATTTATTGACTTGGTAAGAGTATAATCATTTGGTGACCTGGGAAGAATATTTCAAAGTTCTCATAACCCCTGTTTCTGTCTGTCAGTCTGTCTGTCTCTCCCATTTCTCTGTCCTGTCTCTGTCTCTCTCTCCATTTCTCTGTCTATCTCTGTACATGTATCTCTTTCTTGTCTCTGTCTCTTTCTCTTTGTCTATCTGTTTCTTCAGGAAAGATCAAAGATAAAGAAAAAAGCCCACTTTGGACACTCAGACTGTGGAGATCTTGCCAGCTTCTGGAAGAAACCCTTCTAGATGGTGTGGACAGCTGACAACCATTGGCTTTAACCTCCTTAGGGTAAGGAGCTGACAGGAATAGCACAAGTTTCAGGAGATTTCCTGTGTGCTCAGCAAATACTCCTCACTGACCGGTCCTCATTTGCTACCATTCTGATCCTAGGAATGACAACTCCAATTATCAAACCATGCACAGGTTGAAGAAGGCAGGATTCTTAGGTTCCCTTTACCCTTCAGTCCCTCAGTAATACTCAAACCAGTCACACAAGACAGGCAGATCTCTCTGTCCCCTTTCCCACCCATTCCAGGTCTGCTAAAAGGGCAAATCCTGCCTTGGGGTGGTTGGGATCTGATAAGAGCTTATGTCTCTTCTTACTCTCAGTGTGAATAAGAACAGCAGCTGGGTCTTAGAGTAGAGGCAATGAGGGGGCCGTGTAGTTGAGAGTTTCCATCAGGCATTTAGATCCAACCCTAGATTTGGGGCCCTTCTACTCTCTAGAGCCACCAGTCTCTGGCTTTTGCTGTCTTATAACAAGAGAAGGTTTGGCTCCAAAGCTGGTGATTCTTTTGCTTTTTGTTTGTTTGTTTTTTTGCTTTTTTGGAGAGGGGAAGGTGGGACAATTGGGGTTAAATGACTTGTCCAAGGTCACACGGCTAGTTTTTTGTGTTAAATATCTGAGTCTGGATTTGAACTCAGGTCCTCCTGACTCCAGGGCTGGTGCTCCATTCACTGTGCCACCTAGCCACCCCAAAGCTGGTGATTCTTTAGGGCCCAAGGGTCTGTCTCCTGAATGTCTGGACTATAACTGGGATGAAAAGAAGGACAAAATCCAAAGTAGAAAAGTTTTGTTTACAAAGTCCCCCACATGTTCCCTTCTCATCCCCTAGACATCATGCCACCCCCAAGAACTCTGGCTAGTTCATCACCTAGGAAAGCAGCTTCTTGGGAGAACAAAGAGGTCCTTACAGCATAGCCCTCCCCAGCTGCTGTATCAGCCAAATCTCGGGCTGTTTACATCCCATAGTAGGGTGGATTCCCTAGAGTGTTGACAGGTCAGGCCAGTGCTAGCAGGCCCTGGGTCCCAACTCCCCATGACAACGGCAGGGGCCAGGGGCACCGTACTTACTGCACAGGAAGCAGGACTTGTGGAAGCTGTTGCCTTCACACTGAACCTCTTCAGCAAAGTAAACCGACTTTTGGCACACACCACATTTCTTGCCTCCTCCCCAGTTCGGCATCCTGAGGAAGAAATACAGAAATAAGCATGAAAAAGCTCCACAGACGCAGAATAAAAACTGAAGGCCAACGACCAATGAGACCACTACCAAGGCAGAACCAGACCTAGCTCTGATACCTGCATGCTTCAAGATGGCAGCCATCTATGGCCAGGCATTTTCTCCCCCATCCTTGACCTTCCTTTGCCTTGAGCTTACCCTCCCTTAACCCTGCTATCATATGTAGGTTTCTATACAAAACAAGTCAACAAATGGTTACTCGGTGCCTGCTCTATCATAAACACCTCACAAATCGCCTAGTACAAGCCCCTGGTTCTACAGATGAGGAAACTGAGACCCAGCGAAGTTAAATGACTTGCCACAGTCATAACAAGAAGTAAATATCAGAGGCCGGACTTGAACCCAGTTCCTTTGACCCTGAATCCAGAGCTCTTTCCATCATGACCAGGTTTTCTATGCTGGCTGCTGTGGAGGTGATTCAAAGAGGTTCAATTTAGTCCCTGCCTTCCCAGGGCTCATCTTCCAGTTGAAAAGACAAAACATAAATATGTGAAAAGTCAGATGGTACTGGATATAAATAACAGTTTAAGATAATTGTCACAAAACCTCAATTGTCCAGAAATGTGGTCCAAAATACAGTTGGCAAGTCAGTGCCCAGTGATCGGTACACATGGCAGACACAGTAACCGTTCAAAAGCAGAGGTCAGCAGTGCTGTGGAAAGAACTCTGGATTTGGAATCAGAGGACCTGGGTGTGGGTCCTGATCCTACTGCTCATCACCTGTGTGATCCTGGACAAGTTATTTCTATACTCATGGTTTCCTTTTCCTTACCTAATGCAATGGGGGGAGGGGCACACTAGAGCATCTCTAAGGTTCTTTACAACTTCAGATCTTATATCATCCTCTGATCACTGTGGGCTGGGTAGTTTCTTCGTCTTCTTTCAGAAAGTGTGTCTCTCATGTCTTTGGGAAAACAGTTCTTGAGAAATGGGGATCCTTTTTTAAAACATCTGCACAACACATGGTAATAGTTAATGAACATTCCAGATGAAAAATGGTGGCAATATCTCCCTAGCACCACAGCCTTGGACCATTAACACTTGGTAATCAAAGATACTGTGGACAGCCCATGGAAAATAAAGAGGTAGAAGATAAAGTAGGATTATAGTCTCTCTGTCTCTCTCTGTCTCTTTCTCTCTCTTTCTCTGTCTCTGTATCTCTGTCTCCATTTCTCTTTCTCTGTCTCTCTCTGCCTCTGTCTCTCTCCTTTACCTCTGTCCCTGTCTGTCTTTGTCTCTGTCTCTCTTCCTCTGTCTCTGTCTTTGTCTCTCTCTGTCTCTGTCTGTCTCTGTCTCTCTGTCTCTGTCTCTCTCTCTCTTTCTGTCTGTCTGTCTGTCTGTCTCAGCTATGGTGATCTTCAGATGATAGACATCACCAGTTGATACTTAAAGTATTTCAAGCTTGGTAGTACCTGACAGAACTTACCCTCTACTGGCAACTTTATAGAACTCAGAGTCAACCCAGCTCCATAGAGAAGCATCAGAATTGGGCGTTAGTCAAGGTTCAGTATAATGAGGATGAAGATGATAAAGATGATGATGTGACACAGCCTGGTATAGTGGATAGAAGATCAACATTGGGGTCAGGAAGATCTGAATTCAGAACCTATTTCTGACCCATCCTGGCTGTGTGATCCCAGACAAATCACTTAATCTCTCAGTATCTCTAAGGTACTAAGTTATTGATGAATTTCTCATCTACATAAGTAATGAGAGCATCCATTCAAGGATGTCCCCAAGCCAATAAAATCACAGCAGCAGATCATCCTCATCATTATTGTTATTATTAATTGGATAAGGATTATATCTGTTATCTCACTGGCAAAGGGGAATTCCAGATGAAGAAATTCTCTCAGCAATTTATAGTCTTAGGGCACTGAGAAGCTAATTGACTTGCCCAGGGCTAGAGAGTCAGTATATGTCACAAGCTCAACTTCAAGGCTCTAAAACTCTATCAGTTGTACCATGTTACCTCTCTAAAATAACAACAATAATGACGATGATGATGGTGGTGGTGATGACAACTGACGTGTAGCACTTGATTTATAAAGCACCCTTGATATATTATTTCAGCATAACAGAGTCCAAATCCTAGGATTCTGCTAAATGTTTCCCAAGCTTCAGTGGCCCTATAGATCCACTCTGCTTATTTCTACCAAGTTCCACAAAAAGTACCCGTAGTGAAAAGTCCCATGCTGGACCCTAAGGGAATATACTGGAGAAAACTCAGGTCTCAGTTTGATCAAGGACACAAAACACACACAGAAACTGAAAACACACAGTAATAACGTTGTCTTATACATTGACTCCTTCCCTCTCCCTGCCTCTCATGCTACCCACTACTTCCAGTACCTAGAACCAAACTGGGCATTCACAGGCATTGGATAAATATTTGTTGACTGATCAGTGTTTGGAGAAGTTGGAGTGAGTATGCTGGAACAATTGAAGTGAACAAACTGGAAAGACTCGTTCCATTCTTGAAGGGGTTTCAAAGGTGTCGAAGGGTTGTATTTAGGCAGAATTAGGGAAGAAAGCTTCAGATGGGAGTTGGCTTCCTGTGGTCTCTCTTCTTGCCACAAACACCATTCATTAGGAAGAGGACAATTTAATAGCATCAGGAAATATCTGGGGCCAAATAAGGGAGGGATCAAAAAGGAAAAAAACCTGTCACCCCTCTTTTCCAAGAGGATAATAGACAGTAATAGAAGCATGCACCATAGGATCACAAATACTGAGTTGGAAGGGAGCTTGGAGGCCATCTGTTCAATGTCTTTATTTTTGTAGATGAGACAACAGAAACCCTGAGAGGATGTGACTTGCCCAAAACCAAAGAAAAAGTAGAATCCAAACACAAATCCTGTTGGTCTGATGTTCAGTGCTCCAGAGAACTTTCCCTTGTACCATACTGCCTCCAACATCTTGGAATGTGTTTGGCTTACATACGCCATGTCCAAACCCCACAGTCTTTATGTGTTCAAGCTTCACCTTTCTCCAACCTCTCTCTCATGGTAGGATGGGAGAAGCCCTGAATTTGGAATCATGGACCTGCAATTAAAATGCTAGCTCTGCCACTGACTCCTTGTGTGACCTTGAAAAAATAAGTCTCTGGGCCTCAGTTTCCCCATTTGAGAAATATGAGTTTTTGAGCTAGTTGACCTTTAAGCTCCCTAGGTTTCTTTCTGTGATCCTGCTACCTCTTGCTATGCTAGTATACAATATGTAAACATACAATATTTTAAATAAATAAAATATGTAAAAATATAATACATAAAGTAGTATATAATCTGCTTCCAAATAATTCAGAAGACTCTGCTCTTTGTCACCAATTCCTATTCCTTACCCTAATCTCTAATACCATTTCCTTCACCCTCAACCCCTGGAGCATCTTTGAGCCCTGATGAATTGTCTGGTGTGATACAATCCTGCGTATCTATAGTTCATATCTATATGGCACTTTTGGGCTTACAAAGTGCTTTCCTGTAAACAACTCTGAGAAGTTAAGTCAGAACAACTATTATTGTCCACATTCTACACATTGGGATCCTAAAGATCAGAGGGGTGGAGATTTGCCCACAATGATACACTTAATACATATTGGAGCAAGAATTCAAACCTAGATCTTCTAATACCTCTCTGCCCCCGGAAGGCAAGTTATGGTTCTGGAACCCAGTGAGAGGTTATGCCACCCCCTCGGGAATGAATCTCACCCTGAGCTAAGTGGTAGAGAGCCAGCTTTCAAGTGAAGTTTTGTTTTGAAATACAAAAGCTCTTTGCCCTGTGGGGGAGACCCACTACACTCCATTGCTGAGCTCCATAGAAGCTGGACCTTGTTTCTCCTGGCTTTAAGCCACAGGCAAACTTCCAGGCAAGTTTCCAGGGAATCAGGAACAACAGAAGAAAAGACGGAGACCAGAAGACCAGAGAGAAAATCTGCCTCCAGAGACTTCTTACTGGGGTATTCTCATATAACAGATAAAACCAGTTTTTAACCTGGCCTCAGCAGATTCCATTAATCACTTGATTGGGTTGTTCCCCTCTGACCAGGAGCCTCTGACTTAACATAATTAATGAAGGAAAAGCTCAGAGCTAGGGAGAAAGAAGGTGCAGAGAGGTCTTTGGAGGTGCAGATGGACTTTGGTAACATTTGGTTCAATCCAGATAAGGACCCTTCCTAGGGGATGCCTTGCCAGATTCATATAAGAGGACATTCTCCACTGGAAAGAGACTTATCTATTTTCTCTTTCTCTCTGTAGGGGGAAGGTCGAGTTTCCAGTTCATTTCTCTCTCTACCTTCTGGTTTCTGCCCAACCCCCTTCTTTTTGGCCAAGTCTTTGACATCTGGAATCCTGGATTGCCTTAAAAGGAGACCTGCTTCTCCGAGGCTCTATGTCACCAGGAGGTGGGAGTGGTGCCTCCTTTTCATGCTTCTTGAGAGAAAGGAGGCCCACAGGAGGTTCTGAAAACGGCAAGTACTTTCCTGAGAGACTCACCCCTGAAGCCTCACAAAAACTGCTCAAGTCAAGACAGTTTTATTCATCACCAATGGGCTCCCCAACTAAGCTCTTAAGCCTCCATCCCAGGCACAAGACCAGACACTCATACAATATCCTAAACACTTTCTTCTTAAAAGTCTGTTGAATTCTCTGACAGTTTTACTGATGAAGATGGGACAAGGTTGGGAGGAAGACCCATATGTACAAAAATATTTATTGTAGCTCTCTTTGTGGTGGCAAAAAACTGGAAATTAAGGGGATGCCCATCAATTGGGGAATGGCTAAAAAAGTTATGTTATATGAATTTAATGGAATACTATTGTGCTATATATAAGAAATGAGGAGGAGATGGACTTCATATTTACCTGGAGAGGCTTATATAAACTGATGCTACGTGAGAAGAGCAGAACCAAGAAAAATTTGTACACAATCACAGACACATCATATGTGTGATGACCAGCTTTGATAAACTGGACTCTTCTCAGCAATGCACAGTTATAAGACAACTCTACAAGTCTCAGGATGGAAGGAGATGTCTACATTCAGAGAAGGATCTAGAAAGAACAGAGCTTAAATGGAGACTAAAGCAATCTACATGCTATTGTTCTTTTCCATGTTTGGTTTTGTTTCTTTTTTCCCATTGTTCACTCCATTGGTTACAATCCTTCTGTACAACCAGACTAATGACCAATGTGAAAGTATTTGCAGATCCTATATTTGATTGCATGCCCCTGTGGGGGGGAGGGAGGGAGACAATTTGAAACTCAAAGGATTGTAGAACTGAATCTTGTAAACTAAAAGTAAATAAACAAATCAATGAAAAAAAAAGAAGATGGGACAAGGTACTGGTCTGACTCTCTGGGCCTCAGTTCGCTTACATAATATACGCCTTCAGTCATGTTCTGTTCTATATAACCCCATGGACTTTTATCCATGGAGTTCTCTTGGCAAAGACACTAGAGTGGTTGGCCATTTCCTTCTCCAGTGTGTCCCTATCTCACAAATGAGGAACTGAGGCAAACTAGGGCAAGTGACTTACCCAAGGTCACACACCTAACGTGTCCGAGGCAAGATCTGAACTCAGATCTTCCTGACTCCAGGATGAAAAAATTAAAGTTCAGAAAGATTGTTTGAAATGTGCAGAGCTAGGATTCCCATCCAGGTCTTCTGTTTATAGTCGTCTTCCTTCTGGGATTGCTTCCCATTTACACTTTATCTTAAATGTGCGTTCGTATTTTGTCTCCCCGTTAGAATTTTAGCTCGCTGAGAGCAGGAACTGGTTCCATTTTTATTTTTGCCTTTCTTCACATCCCCATCTCCTAGTAAATGCTTGTTGATTGATTCTTTTAATTAAACTATCTTGCCTCTTTATAGATATAGATATAGATATAGATGTAGATATAGATATAGATATAGATATAGATGTAGATGTAGATATAGATATAGATATAGATATAGATATAGATACAGATATACAGAGAATCTATTTTTGATTCAAAAAATTCTGTAAAAAGTAGAGATTTACCTTTCAATCGGTCTATATGACCACCTATCCTGCACAGTGTCCTGGATGATGGTTAATAATAATCACTATTCCAAATAAAAGTGTCAGCCACACACCTGCTGGGTGCAGAGGGACGCCTTTAGTATTCTCCTGGGTGCTATATGCCCACCCTCCTGTGCACAGATGGAAAGCCACACCTAATCCACCACAGAGTAGCTGCACAATAAATACATTTAGAGTTCAATTCCAACAAATCAGTTATTAAAATACAACCTTTTCAATAGGGTAGAAATTGCCTCCTGGGCTGCTAGAGATAGCCTGTTATCCATTCCCTTTACACGACATGTAATCTGGGGCTAGAGTCTTTTGATAAGCTCCTAATTCCACTTGGCTAATTCTATCATTTGCCTAAAATCACCCTGTTACATGAGATATTCTTGAAGAGGGATCTGAGATGACAGCCATTTCCCTACCTAGTTCCTCCTTAATCCCATTTTTAAATAGGGCTTGAGATGATTTTTTTTTTCAGGGCCAGAAGGGCTAGTGTTTAAGGAAAATTAAAGTAAAACTATATAATCCACTTCATTGCAGTATAGTAGAAATGAAACCGGGCCTAGAGTCAAAGAACCTCAGTTTGAACCTTAACTCCACTACTTTCTTCACCTCTCAACTTCAGCTTCCTCAACTATAAAATGAAGGAGCTTCTAAGATCCTTTCTGTTCTAAATCTATGATCCTATGGAGAGTGTGTTTGACTCCAGAGTTCTGAGATCTCTATTAGAGTATGTGTTACGTGACTAAAGAAAAAAAATGGACACACCTTTGGTCTCTTCATATGTGAAATGGGAATAATAATGCTTATAACTCCTTCCTCAAAACACTTTTTGAAAGGAAAGACCTTCATATAGAAAGGCCAAGGCCACCCACCACATCCTGGGGCATCACCAGGGGTATTAAATTTTGTCTTGCCAATGGACTTTGATGACTCTGAGCAGAGAATGAGGCTGACAACTTTGAGTAGCTCTGCCTCGCTTAAATAAATTCACAATTCACGAGCGAGTCAAGACATCACCCTCATGATGTCATCGGTCGTCTGAGAACAAAGACATCACCCTGATGATGTCATCGGTCCTCTGAGAACAAAGGACGCAGAAACAACAACACATTTTCATAAAGAAGCACTTTGAGGCAATTAGGTAGAGTGCGGAGCTCTTTGCTCAGTTTCCCCATCTGTAAAATGGGGGTAATAACAGCATCCATCTCCCAGGGTTACTGAGACACCACTCGCAAAGTGCTCTGCAAACCTCAAAGCGTTACGTGAAGGTTAGATCCCAGCATTCACACAAACCCCTATACGTATGTGAATCATCGATTATCCATAGACATGATCTGGTTTAATTATTAACACATTACCTCTCCATCAGTGCCCACAGTAAAGCAGCATAGGAAATTGTTTCTTTTTTCCCCCTCATCCCACTAATTCATTTGTCCAAAGGAAACTATACATAGCCCACTCCTTATGTCTTGTTCCTCTCAGTCCAGACCCAACCCAGCTTAAGCAGGGGAAAAGTGCAGCATTCATCCAAACATGCCCTCTGAGTCCCCACCCACTCGGTTTGGTGGAGACCTGTCTGGTGTTTGCCTAGTTAGGAAATGTGCTCCCGACAATACCTGGGCTGTTTGGTAGCTGGCCAGGTACACACAAGAGCCATCAGTTACTTGAGTTCTGCCACTTAAGACGGCCTAATCCTTCATTTCACAGAGCTCACCAAAGAGACAGAGCAGGAGGTACCCTGTCTGTTAGGGCTCCGGGTTAATGTCCTGGAAGGGACATCTGAACTGCCGGAAGTCACTGGGAGTGGACGGGGTTGTCAGAAGGAAACAGATCATTCTGAGGATGATAAGGAACTGGTCTCAGAAGCTTAGCTTTTTACATTTACTGAAGACTACCTGCGCCTGGGCCTCTCGAAGGGACCTTATTGCTATGATGGGATCCTGGTTGGGTGGCACCATATGGCAAATTGGGGACTGCAGGACCAAGAGTGAGAAGTAGAATAAACCTCTAATCAAGTCCTAATTTGCTCTGACCTAAGGTCAGGTGAAGTCACTTCATCTGTCTAGGCCACATTCAAACTACATGATCACAAAGGTCCTTTCCTATTGTAAATCTAGACTCCCATGTTCTTTAAGGTCATTACCCTTCAGCTCTACCAGCCAAAGACTTCCAACATTTGTGCACTCCAGGGCTCTAATCTCTAATACCCTCTCTCTTTCTTTCACCTGAGCCACGATACTTTCCTGTCTTTGTTTTTTTTTTTTTTAACTTCTTATTTTGGTCTTTTTGGAGGGGGGAAAGCAGGGCAACTGGGGTTAAGTGACTTGCACAAATGTTAAGTGTCTAAGGCTGGATTTGAACTCAGGGCCAGTACTCTATTCACTGCACCACCTAGCTGCCCCTTCTCCCTGTCTTTGTTAACTGACAAAGTTCACCTTCTCCAGGAAGCTTTCCTTGACTGATGTCACACCATTCCTCCCTGTCACATGCCCTGAGATCCCACTTTGTGCTCTTGTTATTTGAACTTACTCAAGTGTTTCCAATATGCATTTTCACTTTATCTGTGTGGCTACCTAAAACATGATCTCCCTGTGAGCAAGGACAGGGGAGAGCTTAAAAGCCTCGGTAGACTTCCTGCCCATGCTCTGTATCTCCCCATGGAGCCTTCTAGAGAGCAGTGGGCATAGAAACTGTCATAGCGAACATCAGAGCCCGCACTATAGAGAAGACTGCCCTCTTAGGAAGACCATAACTCTAGAACCTGAAGTGTCATCTACCCCTCATCTCATATATGTCAGGAAATTTAGGGAAATTAAGTCTCTTCCAAGGTAAAAAAAAAAAAGTAAGTGGTAATGAGATTTGAACCCAGGTCTCCTGATTCCAGGGCCATCTATCATACAGCTTCTCAAAGATAAAGGTAGCAGGGATAGAAGGAGTCTAAGGTTTTGGTTTTTTGTTTTGTTTTTATCCACTGATTCTACTCTTCCTCCCTCACCCTCCAAACAAGGATACTAAAGAAGGAAGAATTTGATATTTCTGAGGGCAGATCCCAGGTCCTAGTAGCTAACCTCCAGTACATTTCCCCCAATATGTCATTATTCAGCAGCCCAGACACTTCCTCTGGCCCAGGGGAAGCCACTGAACCCGAGCTTGAAAATACCAGAAGCCTCACTATTTACACACTTTACCATACATGGGAATCATTAATAGCCTACGTCAGACAAATTCCTAGGGAGCGATGTATTCCAGCCACATTATTATCATATAAATTCCTGACAACTGGAGGCAGCCGGCAGGATACAAGGGGCTTACCCCTCTAAGACAGCGACAGAGGAACTTATTAGTAATGCTTATTCTCCCCCACCACCCCCAGACAGGACCTCCATCTCTCTATTGCCCTGAAAGGTCTCTATTTAATCCTTTTTCTTTCAAGAAAATTCCTTTCCTGGACCCATTCTTCCCCCTACAGACTTAGCTTCCTTAAGTCTAGCATTACTGTATGGGATCTACAGATATGGCCTTGACAGAAAATTGAAAGGCTATGAACTCTCACCTGCCTCTCATTATGATACTCCGTGACATCTGATGGATTACTTTAGTTCTTTAAAATATGAAAATTCATCTTTTCTTCAAAATGTCTTTAGACAATTACAAAATTCTTTTTTTTGGGGGGAAGGCAAGACAATTGGGGTTGTGACTTGCCCAAGGTCACACAGCTAGTGTGTCAAGTGTCTGAAGCCTGATTTGAACTCAGATCCTTGACTTCAGGGACAGTGCTCTACTCACTGTACCACCTAGACAATTCTTTAAAAATCTAAAACATAATACAAATGCTAGCTATTATCTTGCAACTTTAATTTCTCTAGCCATGATTACTTTGGTGTTACATACTCTGTTCAAGGCAGGACTTAAACAGTTGCCTAGCCTATTGAGAGAAATCTGGAGAAACAAGCAGAAAGTACCCTAAGAATATCTTTGCTTGGACTCTACCTAGGCTACTTTATGTCCACTTCTACTTTGGTCCCTGTAAGACTGCCCAGATCAGACTGAGAAAGCCCATTAGGTTTACCTCCTGCTGAGTATACCATTTTTGCCTCAAGACCTTTCCTCTTGGATCTCATTCCTGTCCCAAATTCTCCATAAGGCTGCTTTTACTACCAAAAATATAAACTCCTGCAGCCAACAAAATCTTTCCAAATCTGCCTTTCTGTTCCAGAGTACTCACACAGAATTCTGCTAGCGTTTTTTTATTTGCCTGGCCTCTACTTTCTACATTGTTCCTAGTCTAGGGAAAACCAGCAAGTAACCATTGAACATGGTTTCAATAGAGCAGAGAAATCTGATTAATCAAACACCATTCAGTCACCAGCCAGTGGCACAGGTCAGTTAAGAACCCCAGATTTCTAAAACCTAGGCTTGAGTTGTTTCTTACTGACAGAAGTAAAAGATACTTGAAATTGAGAAAGAAAAGATCCAGCATAGTCAGGAAAAAAGCCTCATTTTCTTCTCTCTTTGTCTATGTCTCTCTACATATCTCTGTGTCTCTGACTCTCTTGTCTCTCTTTGTCCTCAACGTATCCCTCATTAGCAGCCCCAGTTCTCTCAAAGTTTCCTCCCAGCACTAAAATGCCATACTTCCATAATTAAAAAGCAGCCCTCTCTGTCCAGCTGGCCTGCCACTCCACCTCCCCCACCCCTTTTAATGTTCCATAAAGGTTAGAAAGTCCAGTCCCTCCCTTTGATCACTTTGATATGACACTCCTTAATGAATTTCCGTTTCTCTCTGACATACTACATACAGCTTTAACTTAGGATATCCACAGAGGGAGGTTAAGATGGAGAGAAAGACGGCCTCTCGGCTAATTCACATGTTACAAGTAACTTACAAGCAAGATGACCTGCTGGATGGATGTGTGAAGGAACTGGACAGAGCTCATGCTTTTCTCTAAAACCACATGTCAGAGAGCTGGTTTAGCGATCTGGGAAGAGGCTGACCCAATAGGGCTGGAGGTCAGTGCAGGAAAATGGAATTACACTCCAAAGAGCAGGGCTTCTCAGCCATCCAAAAAATCAAGGGAACCAAAAGGCTTTTCCTCTCCTCCATTCTATATGAGGGAAGCTCTCTTCCTAACTTCAGAGCTGATGAGAAAACTAATGAAGAAATCCCTTCAACACAAGGGTTTGAGAGGGAAGGAACAAAACAAGGAGATCTAGGACCAGAACAGAACCAGAAGAGAACCAAGGACCCATCTAATGGTCATATATAGTCCAGCTCCCTCATTTTAAAGGTGAGAAATTGAGGACCAGACTGGTTAGGGGATTTGTCCGATGTCATACCAAGATTAAGTATTGGAGATGGGATTGAACTCAATTCTCTGGGACTCCAAGTTGAGTACAGTATATCATTTGATGTTTGACATGAAGAATTAAAAAATCAAATAAAAGACAACAAAATGGTTTAGGAAAATCTATCTTAACGTACTGAATGTACTGATATCCTGGAGGGAAGTTTAAAATTGTTTAATTAGGATGTTATTTTATTATAGCTTATATATAAATAAATATATGACAGCAAGTTGTAAACTTGTTGGTGTTATGTGTGGTTTTGTTCCTAATTCTGATTTTTAATTTTTAATTGAGATGATGATTATTATCTGGGGGTTTTCTTCAGTATTGTGCTGACACTCTGGGACTGGCAGGGACAGGCTCTGAAACAATGACAAGAGAGCTCTCAATCTCTTCTGTTCCTCTTTCCTAACACCCTTCTCATTTCAGCTGTCATAAGCTCTAAGCCTCAGCCAGGGTGGTCTACTCCATTTAATTCCCCAAGACAGGCAAAGGGTCATTCAGGCAGATCAGTTCCTCTCTACCCTAAAATGGAGGAACTCAAGTAGGCAAAGGCAGAAACCAGCATTTTATGGGAGGAAGTTAAGGAAGTACATTGTACCACTGCCACCTAAGAAACACAGATCCTGATTCAAACTTAGAAGAAAAAAAGGCAGGAAAAGGCGGGAAGGAGCTTTTGGATTAGACAGTTGTTTGGTTCCAGCTGTATCTTTCTATTTCTCTATGGACCATCTTCATGTCAAGAAAGCCAGAACTAAGGGTTGTGCTGCCAGGGATCCCAGGAGAGCACACAATTATGTGACTTTTCAGGCCTCTGGAATTTTTTCTCAGCAGCCAATCCCAAGAAGCAGGTCTTAAATATATGGTACAGGTCTTAAGTATAAGAACAGGGAAGGCAGCTCTTACAAGCACCTAGAGAAAGGCAGCTGGAAAGTTTTCAGCTTTTCTGCACACAGAGTACTTTCAGAGAACCAAAAAGACCTACTGCTGCACACTGACAGTTAATGTCACTGTGTCAAAGGCCTTGAGGCCACCACAGGGAAGGAGGGTTCCAGTCTAGATTTGCAGCCTTCGGTCCTCTCCAATGGGCTCTCTTTCCCTTCCCCCGGTCACATAGTCCTTCATTTCTGGACCTTAACAAGACAGGAAACCGGAGGACTGAGGAGCAGGGTTGGCACGTAAGAAGGGCATGCCCAGTTTCCCTTCCTGACACACGAGTGTCGGTATAACCAAGAAGCAGCTTTCTAGTGATTGCTGTCACTCAGTATGCCCTCAGTCCCAATGGAAAGGAGGTGAAAGGAAAGATGAGAAAGGAAGAAGGAAAACTCTGCAGGGCAGGGGTGCAGGGCCGGCTGGGGGAGGCTAGAGGGTAAAGGAGCCTGCAGCACAGACCAGGCAAGCCAGAGAGCTGTCGCAGACCCGACAGTATGCCCCACCTGGCCGCCGCGACACCAGATGGCCAGAATTTCCCTCCTAACGTTTTGCTTCAGTTGCCTCTTTCTGCCCCTTCGCTTCCTGCTTAGCTCCAACGTACCCCGGGAAGCCCCCAGGAAAACGCCCCCTCCGCCGGCGCGGGAGCCAGCGTGGATAGGGGAAGGAGGAGGGCCGCCGACCTGAGCGCCACGCTGCGGGTGCTAGCCAGGATGGTGAGGGTAGGATGGGTGGGGATGGGAGGGAGTGCCCACTGCCCACTGCCACAGTCCGGGGGGGGGGGGAGGGCACAGCCCTGGCCGGACGCCCGGCCCCTACCGCCGCGGGACAGAACTGGAGGGCAGGAGCCGCTCACTCACCTGACCACGGTGGCTGACTCCTAGGGTCGGCAGACTGGAAGGAGCTCTCCGCAGTGGCCCGTTGGGTCCCGCTCGGGCCCCTCCGCTTTCTTTTTGTTCTCCTCCCGAGAAGGCGTGTCCCGGAGCAACACCAACCATCAGAAAGCTTTGCACACAGCACCAGCGGGGCGCTGATGTCATGTTTCCTGAACTCAGTCTCGGGGGCGCCAAAGGACCCCGGGGCAGCCCAGCCTGGCGCGGCCCAACCCGCCAGGGAGGCCCCAAGGCGGCAGAGGATCTGGAGCTCAACATCCCACCCAGTGCCTGGACTGCTGCCTTAAGTGGGTGCCGCTGAGGCTTAGATGACAGCACAGGGCACTCTCTTTACGAAGCGGAGTCCTCTTAAGGGTTCTTTCTGTACAGGTGGAAAGTGGAAAGCCACGTTGAGAGGTCCGCTGTCTTTACCTGATTTTTTTCTTGGGAGAGGTGGGAGTCTAGGGGTGTGAGATCTTGCATACACTGTCAGAGGTGGTCAAAGTGTTGGTTGGTTTTTGTTGAATTGTTTTTGCTTGTTTTCAAGTATTGTTATAAGAGAAGGCCCAGTGGAGAGGGGAGCGGCATATTCTGAAATGAATGTATGTAAAAACTAAAGACATCAACAAAACTAAATTAAAAAAATAAAAATAAAAGGCTTTCAAACTTTTAGCTCACCGTTGTGCCCAACGGCTCACTCTCATCCCTGAGAATAAAGAAAAGCCTACTACTCTCAGAACAGCAGAAGTTGAAAGTGGAGAGAAGGCAAGCAAACTTCGGAGGGGAAGGAGGTGGAGTTAATACAGCTTGCTACATTCCAGTCTAAGCCTAAATTTTCTTCCACCCACCTAGCAGCTGCTCTAAGCCCTGCATTACTCCTCTCTAAAAGGGATTGAAATTTTCCTTTGACCTCCTTGTTCCTAATCTCTAGTTTGTAAAACATTCTCTTGGTTTGCTCAGTTTTGGCCAGTTTGGACTTGTAGCTTATCCAGTAACAGAATAGGGACTGAAGCTGTAATTTCATTGATATAAAGTACTATTGGGTGAAAGAACTCCTCTAGAGGTAGAGAATCCTCAGTCTAGAGGCCACAGGTGGCCTTCTAAGTTCTCAAGTGGTGATGTGGTGATGATGATGGTGGTGATAGTGGTGGTAGTGGTGGTGATGGTGGTAATGATGGTGATGGTGGTGGTGGTGGTAATTATGATGATGATGGTGGTGATGGTGGTGGTAATAATAATGATGATGGTGGTGATGGTGGTGGTAATAATAATGATGATGGTGGTGGTGGTGATGGTGGTGGTGGTGATGGTGATGGTGGTGGTGGTGGTGGTGGTGGTGGTGGTGGTGATGGTGATGGTGGTGGTAATAATGATGGTGATGGTGATAGTGATGGTGGGGTCAAAACCAAGCAGAGCATCTGGTCAAAAAAGAAGAGATGGCTGGGATTCTGAGCCCTCTAATAAAGTGAAACTTTGGGAAGAGCTTTTTGCTCTACCCTCCAGGTCTCCAATCAGAGGGTCAAGCGCACTAAGGGTTGCTGATGAAGTGTGACTGCCAAAGCCGAAGCAATCTCCATGGTAATGAGTTTCCTGGTGTTCAGCTCACCTGGGGAGAGAATGGGGTGTGATGATGATGATGATGATGATGATGATGATGATAGAGTTGAAGCCAAGCAGAGCAGCTAGCTGGTGGCAAACAGAGACCTGCACAGCCAGGATGTGCCCTGTAGCCTTAGTTGCGTCCCCTTTGGGCCAGTGGTCCAGCCCCTGGGTGAGACAAAGAGACAGGATATGACAAGAGATCTTCCTGTCTTCAGGGCCTAAGTTCTCTCCTAGGTGCCATGGTGCCTCTCTATCTTAGCAGCATCCAGTAACATAGTCCGACTTAGGTCCTCCCCTCCCACACATTCAGTTCTAGTGGAGAAAGTTTTGAAGAAAAAGAAAAGAAGATTTTTATTAATTCAAAGACTCCCACCAGAGCATACACCTTCCTGAATAGTACCAAATTCAAATTGAAAAGAAACACTATAAATGTCACAACTTGTCCTCTTGTTCCCCGTATCATCTGGGGTGAGCCATGTCCTCCCTCTTTCTGCCTGCAACAGTGAGGACCCCTGCTCTCTACTCCTAGTGCAGAAGACAATCTCTTGGTTTACTGAGAGATTGAGGCCCTCTTGGGTGGGAGCTTGATACACCCCTATGCTGCTTTGATATGCCACCAGACTTTACAGTGTTATTCCTCATTTATAATATAATAGTCACAATGGAAAGATGTCACCCTGCTCTTTGGTGATGAGGATCCCTCTGCTTGAGACCTTGGAGGAAGAGCTCTACACTTGGAGGAAACTCTTCTATTTACTTGATGGGTGACCTTGGGTAAGTCATTTAACCTCTCTGGACCGAAGTTTCCTCATTTTTAAAAACAAAGTTGAACTAGATGATCTCAAAGGGTTCTCTAAGGGCAATGTGCCGTAACAGTCAGGAGATGTGGATTTGAATCCTGATATTACCTGTGCATTTGGGGAAAATCACTTGGTTTGACAGAACTCAGTTTCCTCTTCTGTTCATTGGGGACAATAATGCGTGTACTACCTATATCCCAGAGTGGTTGTGAGGAGACAGTAAAGTGCTATTTGTTGTCGAGTTGTTTCAGTCTCATCGACTCTCCATGACTCAGTTTAGGGTTTTCTTGGCAAAGACACCTGAATGATTTGTATTTCCTTCTCCAGCTCATTTTACAGATAAGGAAACTGTGGCAAATAGAGTCAAGTGACTTGCCCAGGGTCACAGAGCAAGCTAATAAGTATCTAAAGCCAAATTTGCGCTTAGCTCTTCCTCACTCCAGGCCCACTGGTTTATCCACTGTGTCACCTAGCTGCACTAAAATGTTACAGTTACATGAATTATTTTTAGATCTTAAGACAGGGTTGGGGAACCTGCAGGCTTGAGGCCACATGAGGCCCTCTAGGCCCTCAAGTGGGGTCCTTAAAAAGTCCCATTAAAGGACTACACTTGAGGATCCAGAGGTCCACATGTGGCCTTGGGGGCCATAGGTTCCCCTACCCTACCCTAAGACCTCTCCTCTCCTATCCTCTCCTTGAAAGAGACCACTCTCTAGTGGTATCTGGAGGTAGGGAGGGGCCTTCCCAAAAGTCTCGTTTGTTGTCAGTTTAGTCAGTAAACATTCAGTAAGAATCTATGTACCAAGCACTAAAGTAAGCCTGGGAACACAAAGAAAGGCAAAAGACAGTCCCTAATCTTCTCAAAGAGCTCACACAAGTCTATATTACCGTTGCTCCCAGACCCTGGATAAAGTCCTCCTTACCAAGAAATCTGAAATAATCACAACTGAATGCTCTGGATAAATAACAGAGCACTTCAAGAATGGTCTCCATAATGGATCCTGGTTATGGTAGGATCACAGATCCAGCAGAGACCCCAGAGACCAGCTCACCCATCCCCCTCATTGTAGAACAGCGGAGATGGAGGGCTATGCAAGTTAAGCAACCTGCCCAGACTCTCACAGAAAGGAAGCATCAGGGGTGCTGAGGTGGTACAGCAAATAGAGCCCTGGCCCTGGAGTCAGGAGGACCTGAGTTCAAATCCAGCCTCAGACACTTAACACTTACTTAGCTGAGTGACCTTGGGCAAGTCACTTAACCCCAATTGTACTGCCTTTCCCCTTCCAAAAAAAAACCATCAGAGACAGCATTTGAACCCTGGTCATCTAACCCCATAGCCAGTCCTCTTTCTATTCTACACCCCACCCCCCCATACACACACACTTGCTCCCCATTACCAACTACAAAGAGCAGGCAGTATTTTAAAGGCCCACAAATTAGCCACTAGAGTACCCTACCATCAAGTGAAGGACAATGTATTTTTTTTCCTTAGAGAGAGAGGATGGAGTTGTTTCCAAAGGGCCATGAGTGAGAAATCCCCATATATGAACGTAAATGTAGACTGGGAAGATATCTTAGAGATCAGACTGTGTCTGAAGTGGAAAGGAGAAGGGCTGGACGTTAGTAGAGAATGTACATTGTACCCAGTATAAATTGATTACATTATTATTCTAGGCCATAGGCTACACCCAGACAACAACACACCCAACACCCCTATACAAGCAGACTCACCGATGATACAAAGTGAGTTCCTTGTCACTGGAATCAATCAACAAGCATTTAAGTAGTTAATATGTGGCAAGCTATTTTTCAAGGAAGCACTTAGAGGTAAAAAGAAAAAGTGGAAAGTTATGCTCTCTAGAAATTTACATTCTAACGGCAAAGCTAGCCTGTGTCCATATAGGTATATATATGAGATACATGTAAGTAGATAGAAGATATTTTAGAGGAGAAGGTGCTAGTGGTGTGCAGGTCTATGGGACCAGGAAAAAAGGAAGCCAGGTATTCTAAGACAGAGGTGAGAATGGAGAGCATCTTAGGCATGGAAGACAGTGAGTGCAAAGGTCCAGAGATGAAGGGAGGGGAGGAGGCAGAGGGGAGGAGGAGAGTAATGTGTGAAAAGATTAGAATGGCAAGAAAGGAGAAGACCGTGGAAAGCTTTCAATGCTAAACAAACAAGTTTATATTTGACACTAGGATTAATTGCAAGAAGACCAGCTCATCTAGTATAGAGAGCGCATGAATGGGGTTCTTTAAGGATAGGAAAGACTTAGGAAGGGACCAGGAGAGAGGAAGAGAGTGAAGATGAGAGTGAAGGTGGGAAATGAGAGTGACCACAGTCTGCTGGAGAACACCAGAGGAGACAGGATCAAAGGTACGTACAGAAGAGTTGGCCTTAGCACGGATCAAGGGCCACCTCTTCATATGAGGCAAGAGTAAAGGAAGAGAGAATGGGAAAGTATGTCTGACTAAAGGGAGATGAGGAGGGAAGAAGAGGGAGCTTTTGGTGAATGCCCTCAATCATTTTTGTTGAAGTAGTGAGGAAGGTGGTACCTTGGGAAACTGGGAAGACAAGACAATTTGGAACAGTGTCTGTGGAGAGTGGGAGAGCAAATTGATCAAAGAAGAATAGAATGTTTCCTAGGTGAACGTGAAGATGATTCCCGGAGGTAAATATCCAGCCCCAGTGTCTTTCCTGAGCTCCAGTCTCCTTTCACTAATTGTCATGCAGCTTTTTCCACTGGAAGTCCTGTAGGCATCTCAAAGTCAACATGTCCAAAACAGAACTCATTATCTTTCTCTATATAACAGCCCCTCTTCCTAACTTCACTATTTCTGTCAAAATCATCACCATTCTTCCAGCCCCCCAGATTTTGTAAACATGAAGTCTTTTTTTTTTTAAATAATCTGGGGATTTATTCCATTAGACACTGTCTAAGTTAGGGTTTATTTACCCTTTCGGGCTTTGATCTTTCTTAAGTAGAACTCAAGCTCTTTACCCTAGAGCATATAGCCATCTGCTCAGCCACACTGGCCTGGCCTTGATGCGACGCAGGCAAAGGAGCTTGCCCTGCTGGAACTGTTCCTCCAGAAGCGAGCTTATCTTGGCGTTCTTCTTCCGCTCCTAATATTTCTTCTGGATCTTCTTTGACCACTTTTTATTTAAAATTTCTTCCTCCTCAGGAGTCAGCTTGGCTCCCTTCTTCTGGCCCAAGGGCAGCGCGTAGTGGGACTCATACCACTGGCGGTACAGGGTGCTATCAGTGAGCACGATGCAGTTCTTCACCAGAGTCTTGGTCCAGACCAGCTCATTGCTGGAGGCGTTGTAGACCACATTGATGATCCTCGTCTTGTGGGTGCAGCACTCAGAGCCCCAAGAGAAGTTGCCCACGTCCAGCCTCAGTGCTGGGTACTTTTTTTTTTTGCTTTTTTTTTTTGGAGGGCAGTTGAGGTTAAGTGACTTGCCCAAGGTCACACGGCTAGTTTTTTGTGTTAAGTGTCTGAGGCGGGATTTGAACTCAGGTACTCCTGATTCCAGGGCTGGTGCTCTATTCACTGCGCCACCTAGCCACCCCAGTGCTGGGTACTTCTTGTTGCCTCCTCGCACGCCCACGATGTGGATGTGGTGGGGGCCGATCTTGGTGTTGGCGGGAGGCCGGCCCAGCTCATACTTGCGCTTCTTGTGGTACGGCTTGCGCTTGCCCCCTGTCTTGTGGCTCTTGTGCCAATTGTCCTGGGAGAGCCCCATGGTCGGTGCCAGCTAAACATGAAGTCTTTATTGACTCTCAACTCTTCCTCATCCCCAGCTTCCCCCACAGTCACTTGCCACATCTTAATCATTATTCCTCTGTATTCACTTATCCACCTACTTGTGATTGATGTCCCTGCCTCCAGTCTCCTCTGTCCTATCCATTCTTCACATGGTTGCCAAATTAATGTTTCTAAAGCACAGGTTTGACCATGTGTAATATTAATGGGATTTAAGATATTCCCTGACCATCAACAGACCTCACATGAAGCTAATTAAGGGAAGCTTGTTTAGGGGAGGCTTGCTTGTAGGAAGGCTTTCATATATTTTGTTAATTTCTGATTAGGCACTGAATTTGGAGGGTTGTGATGCTCTCTGACTTTGAAGAAGGGTATATATACTCTGCAGTTAGCATTTTGCTTTGGAGCTCACTCATTGGAAGAGTGTTCTTGTGGTTTAGCCATATGAGACTCTGGGTAGCCATTAAGGAGCCCCCTGGCTTTGAAAAACCCAGATGTTGGTGCCTCTCTCTCTGGTAACTATGTATGTGTTGCTTTGGTTAGACAGTTGGATCTGTCTGTCAATCTGTTCTAATTTCTCAGACAGTTAGAAGCCCTGTCTGTTGGTCTTTATTTCTCTGCTTGTATTTTCTCTATTTTTTTTGTTTGGATTTTCTCTGAAGTTCAGGGTGCTAATTTTTCCCCTGAACTAATGAATGTAATTTTAAAAGATTATTGAACCCTTGAACAGCTAGCTTTCCTAGTAAGGCAGATCTAAGAATTTGTGCTATCAGCTATCCTGGATATTGCCAGTGTGATTGCCACTACACCATGTCACTCCTCAACTCAGACAGATATAGTGGCTTCCAATTTTCTGTAGGATAAAATACAGACTTCTCTATTTGGCATTCAAAGTCTTTCACAATTTGTTTTTTTTGGGGGGGAGGGCAGTTGGGGTTAAGTGACTTGCCCAAGGTCACACAGCTAGGTTTTTTTGTGTGTGTGTTAAGTGTCTGAGGTCAGATTTGAACTCAGGTACTCCTGACTCCAGGGCCGGTGCTCTATTCACTGCACCACCTAGCCGCCCCAGTCTTTCACAATTTGACTTGATTCTCTAGGCTGATTACACAGCCTAGAAGAAATTCAATGGAAATATATTCAAGAGAGATTTTAGGGGTAGACTGGATAAGATTTGGTAAGTGAGTAGATACAGGGGATCAAGGAGAGCAAGGACTTGATGATGCCTCCCTTGTTTCAAATTTTGGTGACTGGAAAGGTGCCTTCAACAGAAATAGGAAAATTAGGAAGAAAGGTGGATATGGTGGGAAGGAGAGGGACAGATAATAAGTTATCTTCTGGACATGTTGACACTGAAATGCTGAAGGGATATAGTGGCAAATGCCCACTACATGATGCCCACCAAGTGTTGGATGCCTTGAGCTCCAGAGATACTAGGATTGGGTATCTAACTCTGTGAATCTTTTCCACAGTCTTTTTGGAACCAGGCTACTCTCCCCTAATCAATTTAATCTTCCCCCTTTCAACAGAGGCTGTTACAAATCATCTCATCTTTCCTCAAGTGTTCCATGGCACCATTTTTCCCCTCAACCTCAGGATGCTAGGGTCAAAATTGGGAAGCTATAAAATATGAAGCCCAGGCAGGGAAGATAGCCTGAGAAAGTGTCGAGAGACTAGAGGTCAAGGTCAAGGTGAAAAATGTCTAAGAAGAGGGAAGAGGGGTCTATGGTCAGAGAAATTTTAGTGTTCACTAGATCAAAGGATCTGATCCAGAAGGGCTTTCAGAAGCTCTGTAGTCAAACCCTCTCAACTTACAAAAAAGGAAACTGAGACCCAGGAAGGCTAAATGACTTGCTTTTGTCACACAGGTAGCATCAGAGAGAATAATAACTAGCATTTATGTAGCACTTTAAGGTTTGTAATCTGCTTTACAAGTGTTTTCTCATTGGGTCCTCATAGTTCTCTGAGGATGGGCTATTATTGGCCCCCTTTCACACATGAGGAAACCAAGGTTAAGTGACTTGCTCAGGATCACACAGTTAGGACATGCCTGATGCAGGATTTGAATCTAGATTCTCTGACTCTATAACCTGTACATTTTTCCCCACTGTAACATATTTCCCTCTCTTCCTGATCATGAAAGTAGAACATTTGTGGGTTATAGTGAGATCAAGTTTGTGGGCATGGTTGAAGTGAATCAAAGACATAAGATGTGGACCTTGAGGGGTTTGGAAAGTAGGAGGTCCAGGAATTTGAGAGAATGTTAAGATATCTACTAAAGCTACCTAATCTAAGGGCAGCAGTAGCAATGGAGAAGACTGTCTACTGGGTATTAAGCTCCTTAAGAAAGGGGAAATCGTGGGGGCAGCTAGGTGTCTCAGTGAATAGAGCACTGACCCTGGAATCAGGAGGACCTGAATTCAAATCCAGCCTCAGACACTTCTCACTAGCTGTGTGACCTTGAGCAAGTCACTTAATCCCAGTTGCCCTCCAAAAAACAAAAAAAAAAAGAGAGAGAAATCTTTTAAAGTGTTGTGAGATTTAAGATGAACTCAAGATGTCAGTGAGTCAGCCTAAAATCATTTTTCAGGCCCTGAAGCTGTGTGCTAAACCCTGGAGTTCCACAGAAAGGCAAAAATGTGTTTGCGGCTTCTAAGGAGCTGGCAATCTATGGTCAAGACAACATGCAAAGAGCTATGTATGGATAAAATCAATATCAGGTAGACGGAAAATAACTTCAAAGAGAAGGCACTAGCTGGGGGGGGAGGGGGTAGGAGAGACCAGCAAAGGCGTCCTGCAGAGAATGACGAGAAGGTTATGCTAGAGAAGGCTCATATTGGCTCAGGAAAACCATTTCTTACATTTTCAGCATGAGCTTTAATACTTTGGAAATAAGAAAATGCTACAGATCAGGACTTGACTTGTTTTGCTGATTGCCTAGATTTAAGAAAGTGATTGAGAAAATGTTAATAATGCAGATTGAACATTAAAGTGCATCCTGTATACTTTTTTTTAGAGAGCTAGTTGTTTTTAAAATAATAATTAGTTCTTTTTTAATATTAAAAAAATGAGTCCCAATTCTCTCCCTCCCTCAGCTCCTCCTACCCATTAAGAAGGCAAGCAATATAATATCAATTATACTTGTGAAATCATGCAAAACATATTTCTATGTAGCTGTGTTTTTTTAAAAAAGATAATAAAGCAAAAATATTATGTTTTAATTAGCACTCAGAGTTCATTAGTTCCCCTCCTGGAGGTGAAGAGCATTTTTTATCTTAAATCCTTTGGAACTGTATTTCATCATTATATTGATCAAGATACTTAAGTCTTTCACAGATGATCATCATTACAATATTGCCGATAGTGTTTATAATGGTCTGGTTCTGCTCACTTCACTCTGTATCAGTTCATAGAGGCCTTCTCAGGTTTTTCTGAAACCATCTTATTCATCATTTCTTGTAGCACCATAGTTGTTTTGTTGTTGTTTCAGTCATGTCCGGCTCTCTGTGGCCCCATTGGGGTTTTCTTGGCAGAGATACTAGAATGGTTTGCTATTTCCCTCTCCAACTCATTTTACAGATGAGGAAACTGAGGCAAACAGGGTCAAGTAATTTGTCCAGGGTCACACAGCTAGTGTGTGTCTAAGGTCAGATTTGAACTCATGAAGTTGAGTCTTCCTGACTTCAGAACTGGCATTCTATCCACTAAGTCACCTAACTGCCCCATAGTATAATAGTATTCCATCATAATCATATACCACCACTTGTTTAGTCATTCCCCAAATGATGGAAAGCTTCTCAATTCTCAGTTCTTTGCCACCACAAAAAGAGCTGCTATAAATATATTTTGTACATATGGTTCCTCTTCCTTTTTCTTTTATTTCTTTGGGATAGTATTACTGGGTCAACACGCACAATTTTATAGCTCTTGGGGGTGGTTCTAAATTGTTCTTGAGAATGGTTGGACCATGTCACAGCTTCACCAATAGTGCGCCAGTGTCCCTCCTTTTCTACAGCCTCACCAGCATTTGTAATTCTCCTGTTTTTTCATGTTAGCCAATCTGATGGGTGTGAGATGGTAGCTCAGAGCTCTTTAATTTTGCATTTCTCTAATCAATAGTGATTTAAAGCATTTTTTCATATGACTTTAGGTAGTTTTGATTTCTTCTTCCAAAAACTATCTTTTCACATTCTTTGACCATTTACCACTTGGGGACTGGGTCTTATTCTTATAATTTGGCTCATTTCCCTAAAAATTTGAGAAATGAGGCCTTTATCAGAGAAACTTGCTATAAAAATTCTTTCCCAGTTTATGGAGAAAGCAGTTACTGCCTTATTTCTAATTTTGGCTACATTGGTTTTGTTTAAATCTTTTTAATTTCATGTAATCAAAATTATCCGTTATACTCCCCATAATTCTCTCTGCCTTTGGTCATAAAAACTTCTCTTATCCACAACTCTGACAGCTAAAATTTCCACGTTCCCCTAGTTTGCTTATGAAATCATCCTTCATGTCTTAATCATGTACCCATTTTGACTATAGAGTATAAGATGTTGGTCTATACCTAGTTTCTGCCAAATTGCTTTTCAGTTTTCCCAGCATTTTTCTGTCAAATAGTGAGTTCTTAACCTTTATCAAACTTACCAACCACTAGATCACTATGGTCATTTGTGTTCTTTTTTAATTAATTTTTTTTGCTTTTTTTTTTGGAGGGCCATTGGGGTTAAGTGACTTGCCCAAGGTCACACAGCTAGTTTTTGTGTTAAGTGTCTGGGGCCAGATTTGACTCCAGGGTCGGTACTCTATTCACTGTGCCACCTAGCCGCCCCAGAGAGCCAGATGTTAAACATTTACTTGTACACCCCTGGCTGTATGTATAAATCCTCTACAAAGGATAAAGAACTATATATGAAGATAGATATTGTCATATCATTTGTGCCATTGCTCTAAGAAAATGGAGAAAAAAAGATTCAGGAGCGAAAACAAAGGCAGTGGAAGCAGTGAAGAGAACACCTCCTTTAAAGTCCAAGGTTCAGCTGCGTCTGACTCTTCACAGCCTCATAAACCATACTATCCATGGGATTTTCTTGGCAAAGACATTAGAGCGGTTTGCCATTTCTTCTCCAATAGATTGAAGCACATGGAAATTAAGTTACTCGCCCAGAGTCACACAGCTAGTAAATGTCTGAGGCAGAATTTGAACTCAGGTCCTCCTGTCACTCTATCCATTGAGCCACCTAGCTAGTTGTCTCTTGAAGCCCAAGGACCTGGACTCAAATCTCCTTTCCTATGTTGACTACCTGTGTGACCTTGGCCAAATCACTAACCTGTCCATGTCTTCAAAATTGATTAATAAACATTTATGAAATACTGTCTGTCAGTCACTGCGCAAAAAAGGAGAAGGAGAAGGAGAAGGAGAAGGAGAAGGAGAAGGAGGAGAAGAAGAAGAAGAAGAAGAAGAAGAAGAAGAAGAAGAAGAAGAAGAAGAAGAAGAAGAAGAAGAAGAAGAAGGAGAAGGAGAAGGAGAAGGAGGAGGAGTTGGGCAGATAAATGGTAGAAGGGCTAATCTGGGAAAAAACAATATAGAAATTTTCTTGAAGAACAAAAGCCTGGAGACAAAGGATAGGAGGAAACTGAGGTAGAAACACAATAAGATTATGGAGCATAAGAAATAGAGATGAAGTTCCTAGCAAGGCAATCTGGCTTCAGGGTTTCATTTGGGATTATTAAGGAGCAGGAGAAGAGACTTGGGAACTGCCTGGGCTTTAGCTTGGAAGCTATTCTGCACAGTTATTTCGAAACAGGCAAGATAGCTTTTCAAACGACCACATCCTCCTTTTCAGATCATCCAGATGACTTTATGTGACCACTTTCTTTCTACTTTGGCCTGGGAAGATAAAAGGCCTTTCTCAGAATGGGGATGACAGTCAGAACCAGCAAGTTTCCAGCATGGCATAGGTAAGGGGAGGGGGTCAAATGGGGCGATCTGCATGGAAAATCTTCATTTGGGCTACCATGACCAGGAAGTGCTAGGAAAGGAACGTCAGGAAGCTTTCATTGTCTTGGCCTAAAGTTTTCTAGGCAAGAGGAATGAATTCAGATGGCTTGTAGAGTTGGAGAGGACCTCAAAAGTTATCTAGTCTAATCCATTATCCTGAGGAGGGAATAGAGACTGAACAAAGTTAACTTGCCCAAGGCCACACAGATACTAAAAACCAGATTTGAACTCAGGTCCTCTGACTCCAAACTTGGTGCTCTTTCTTCTGCTCTTGATGGATGAATGCTGCCTAAGCTTAAGGACAAGATTCGAGTCTACTGTAGAAGGGAGTGTTTAGAACGCTCTAGCTCAGTCACCCCCAGATCTTGTGTGCCCCCCCCATTCTTGCTCCCTACACTTCTGCTGATATCCTCTGCCTCTCATCTTAAAGCTACCCACCCAACCATTCGCAAGCATACATTCTTCCCCCCATGGCATTCTAAAGCCACTCTAGTCCTGGGAATGGCTAAGTCCCCGGTATCAGCGGTATGAAATAGGGAAAGCAAGGGCAAGAACAGAGTGCCATCTACTGGGAGGAGGTGGGCTGAATCCTATTTGTAAAGTCAAATCCTATTTAAATCGAGCCACTTCATCTGTCAATAAGCTACAAAATGTGCCTCTCATACTTTGGGCGTGCTGTGAACCACTAAAAATTCACATTCATACCCTCAAGTATTCAGATGGTCCTCTGATGCCGTCTGTTTCCCTTAGATTTAGACCTGCAACATACGGGAAACTTCCAGAGCCAAGTCAACATGCATTCATTAAGTGCCTACCATTTGCAAGAATATCAAGAAAGGCAAAGAAAAACAGTCCTTGCTCTCAGGGAGCTTACAATCTGATGGAGAAGACAGGTTGCAAACATATGTATTCAGGACAAACAGGAAATAAATAACAGAGGGCTAGAATTAAAAGGGGTTGGGGAAGACTTACAGCAGCAGATGGGATTTTAGCTGAGAGCCAGAAAGGTCAGTAATCAGAGCAGAGGAGGGAGAACGTATAGGTTCTGGGAGACAACCAAGAGGCCAGTGTCACTGGGTCAAGGAGTACTTAACAAATAGTAAGGTATAAGAGAATTGGTATGGTAGGAGACAGCTGTCAAACAGGGCATTCTGCGTTTGATTCTAGAGGCATAAGAAGCCTCTCCAGTTTATTGAGTAGGGGGATGACATGATCAGCAGCTCCCAACCTATTTTTAAAATTGTTTTTTAACATAAATTTATTTTCTCTCCCTTCCACTCTCTACCTCATTGAAAAAAAGAGAAAAGATGAACAGATTCCTAGTAACAAATATGCATAATTAAGCAAAACAAATTCTGTCACTAGCTGTGTCCAAAAATATTTAACTCATTATGCATCCAAAATCTGTTACCTCCCTGAAGGAGATGAAGAGTTCTCTGAAATCGTGGCTGGTCATTATAAAGATCATAGTTCTTATATCTTTCAAAGTTGTTTGTCTTTACAATGTTATGATTGTTCTAGAAATTGTTCTGGTTCTTTTCATTCCATTCTTCACTGGTTTATAAAAATCTTTAAAATTACTCATTTTTATAATATGAATATTCTGTTATTTGACCTTAATTGATGGGCATCACTTTAGTTTCTAGCTTTTTGCTTCCCCTAAAAAAAGAGCTGTCAGAAAATTTTTGTACATATAGGGTTTTTTAATATTAAAAAAAATTGGGGGGGTATAGACCTACCAGTGCTATAGTTGTGTCAAAGGGCATGTGCTATTTAGTAACTTTTTGTTTATAATTCCAAATTTCAAGTTTATAGTTAACTATTTTGTTTTATCTAATGTTCATGATTCTGTATTCATTAAATAGGGTTATTTCTGTTGTAATATCTTTTTTACATGTTCTTTTTTTGTTGTGTGATTTTATTTATTTTTATTTTTTACCTTTTTTGAGGGGGGAAGGCAGAGTAATTGGGGTTAAGTTACTTGCCCAAGGTCACACAGCTAGTAAGTATTAAGTGTCTGATTCCGGATTTGAATTCAGGTCCTCCTGACTCCAGGGCCAGTGCTCTATTCACTGTGCCACCCAGCCACCCCTGTTGTAATATCTTTTAAGGAATCTTGGATGATTTTGAAATATGGATGGGAGATACTACATTGGAAGAGACTTTAAGGTGGGGTCCTGCTCTACTGAATCATGTTTCCTCCCCCTGACCCTCATTGGAAAAAAAAAACCAAATATAAAGAAGCCACCTTCTTTTAGGTAGGCATAGTGGAATCTTATGTTCGCTACATTTTTTTCAGCTCATTGTGAATGAGATGTGCTCCCTTGTTGAATATTACTTGCAGAAAGAGTGCTTGTTCTTACTAGAATGTCACACAAGAATGACCTTTCCTACAGAGGGAAGTCTTCCTTACATTGTATTTTTTTTCTTTTTCCTCTTTTATCCTTAAAACCCTCCAGGAACACATTTGTCTAGTTGGATGTCTTGTCAGTCTTTCTTTAATCTAGTTCTTTCCTCCACTTCTCCCTGTTTTATGAATCGATAGTGCTTATAAATGTCCACCATCTTTCTTAAGTTTTTACAAGCAAGTATATATTCTAAATTGGTTTTAACTTTAGCCACCATCATCTCTCTCTCTCTCTCTGTCTCTCTCTGTCTCTCTCTGTCTCTCTCTCTGTCTCTGTCTCTGTCTCTGTCTCTGTCTCTCTCTCTTTCTCCCCTTGACAAGAAAGTCAAAGTTTGTGTCTGTTGGTGATTACTAAGTTCACAATAAAAAGTAAAATAAAATAAATATAAGTAAGTCAAATATTTGCTGACTAGGGTGTTTTCTGAGCTCTTCTGGATGCATGATGATTTATTAATTTACATTAATTTATTAATGTATTTTATTTATTAAGTTGTTTGTTTAGTTACTAAATTAATAAAATAATTGTTAAATTATTTATTTATGAAATTTCATTAGTTTACATTGCTTATACTGCTATATAAAATCATACTCGGCAGTAATGTCATTTCCCGTATCCATTTTCAAGGTCAATTTTCCTTTTTAAACAGTTCAGAATTGAGTTATTTGAACTGTGTGCTGTATCTTTTTCTCATTATTACCTTTTCCTTTGGTCTTTGGGGAATAGCTTCATAGCTCTTCACAGCCTTGCCCCTTCTTACTTTTCCAGTCTCCTTACACATTACTCCCTTCTACATACTCCACAATCCAGCCTCTCAACCAGACCACTTCATACCTATGCCCCCTTTTCTCTTCACCAACTTCCACTTTCATAGAGCACAGGCACAGAGAGGGAGAAAGAGAGAGAATGGCTGCACAGTGCCTTCTGGAGAAAGGGAATCTTGACATTTCAGTTCTAAATTTATCATTTTCCTCGCTCCTCCCAACCAAATTACTTTTTTGGCAGTCATTTATTTCTGCTTTTTTACATCTCCAGATCTCTTTTCAACCCTCTGCACTTGATTTCAGCAGATCACAAGGTTCTTGCTGACCTTCTTTTCCTCTGGTCCATCTCCCATTTTGAGTTGTGACTAGGAAACTAGTAATTCATTCATTATTAGCCCTTAAGAGATAGGTGGGAGTTGGAAACTGAACTATCAGTCAAATCTTCTTTGAATTAAGACTTGAACCTCCTTTTCCGCAGCTGGAATAGAAGGGAAGAACACAGATGAAAAATTTTCCACTTAATGTGGGAGGGATCAGATATACCAGATTAATCATGCATGCAGAGCCAAGGGTCTGTGACTATTTTAACAGGTTTGGTATATGTCCAGACCACCTAAAATGTCATTACTACAAGAGAGACACTTAGGATCCCCTCCTGGGAGAACTAATAGATGTGTTGGACATTTGGGGTTGATGCATCATGCTGTTGGGAGCACTTTTTTTTCCATTGGTTCTGTAAAAAGAATTATGTCCAACCAAACAGACAGTCTGTCTTTCTTCCCCACATTCATGCCTAGTGATGAAGGACACACCCACTTATAGAAGGTGACATCCTTCAGCAAGGAGGAAGGACTTGAGGACCACTACTCCCCCCTCCTTTAACTAGAGACACAAAGTGATTGTCAGAAAAACTTAGAAGTAGGAGCTGTCTGGATCAGAAGCATGAGTTGGTGTAGGATTAAACAAATTTTCTGATGCCAGAAGGTCTGAGTTTAACTTGTGATTTAATATAGTTTATTAATACTTGTAAGCATGTGACTTTAATTCTGCTTTCTGGTTCCCTCTCACTAAGCTGGAGCTGGAGCCTTTAAAAACCTTAGGGAAGTCCTCAAAAATGGTACACTCTTCTATCAGTATCGTTTTCATGCGGCTGAACCTGGAAATGGAGAGAAAGACTAGATGGCCAATGAAAGACCCTATCAACTCTTGGATTTCAGTGAAAAGAACAGAAGCCTAAGAGTCTCCAATCTGATACCAGTTGGCTATGTGATCTTAAAGGTCAATCCACCCCCTCCCACTCCTGGGCCTCAGTCTCATTATATGTAAAATGATCAGACTGGATCCTAGGTCCTCAAAATTTCCTTCTGGATCTAAGTTCAGTCATTCAGTGATTATAAGAGTTATGCTGTCAGGGACTGACATTATGTTCTCATTACCAAAAAAAAAAAAAATTAAGGTGCTCCCTCTGGCGGTTTGTTGGTGTATCACCTCTCAGCATCCTTTCCAAAGACAGGTAAGAACTAGGTTTGGACAGACCATAGGATCATAGATTTAGGGTATAGATGTGGTCCATTGGAAGATCATGTAGTCCAACACACACACACACACACACCTTATAGATGAGGGAAATGAGATGCAGGGAGTTTTTGAGTGCTTTCCCCAAGGTCACAGCAGAAATATATTATAGATATTCATGCATCTGGCAGAACCCTGGACTAGATGCTCAGTAACAATAAAGAACTACTTTTGGTTCATCCAGCACTTTCTTTTTCTTGACATTTATCTTCTTTCAACATTGACTGAAGCTGAGTTGGTTCATAGGTGGAGACACTTTGAGCAGAGATTTCCAGGCAGAGATTTTTGATGCTTTTTCTCAATGGAGGACTCATTTCTCTCTCCTGGAAAAGCCTATTCCCCATAGGGCCCATTTTATAATTTCTTGCTTTACTCCAATGACACTTTTCTTGGAGTTTATCTTCACTATGAAGGAAGCTTCTAATATAGTTAGAGGATGGAGGAAGTAGTTGAGGCTAGAACATATATTTATGGATGTCATTTTAACTGTGGCAGACGTTTTGTTTAGCTTGCTCACTTCCACTAGTTTTTAACTTCCAGTACTCGAGCTTCAACACAATGGTCACTAGAAGTCCCATATCACCATCAAGATATACCTTCCCAAGAAGGCACTCTAATAACAGAAGCATTCTGTTCATATGAGGAGAGTAAAAGAGAAGAGAAAGAATCAGATTGTTAAATTATCCACTGAGCTAGCTTCTCCCAAGGTGATCTCCTCAAGGGAAGAAACTGAGTCTTTATAATATTTGACTCCTTCTTGAAGCCTAGCACATTGCCTTACACACAGTAGGCACTCAATAAATGCTTGTTGAATTGAAATTCAATCTTAATAAGAACAGCTGTCATTCATATAGTATTTTAGGGTTACAAAGTAGATTCAAATATGTTAGCTCTTTTGATCCTTTTATGAAATAGTTGGTACAAGTATCATCAGCCCCATTTATTGGAAGAGGAAGCTGATATTTAGAAAGGGGAAATAACTTGCCCATTGCCACACAGTTAACAAATACCATAGCTGGATTTTGGCCTTATATCTGGTTCAAGAAGAGACTTGGGTTAGGATCAGGTATAAGCCTCTGATTCAGACACAGCAAGGCTTAATTTAACAAACAGCCCAAGTCAATCTTTTACATTCTCCATCTTAGTGGAAAGGCAACAATTGGTTAGTCATTGGTTAGTCATCCGGTCTCAGGTTTTGCCCCGCTCCAATCCATCCTCCACTAAAATGCCAAAGTAATCTTCCCAACACACAAGGAATTAATTAAAAATTTAAAAAAGATAATTAACTCCAATAGATTCCTGACACCTCCAGAATCAAATGGAAAATTCTTTGTTTTTTAAAGTTCTTTGCAGCATGGCTCCCTCCTTCCTTTCCAATCTTTCTTATACTTTATTCTCTTCCACATGGCTGTCCCCCATGCCAAGAATGCTTTCCCTCCTCACCTCTACCTCTTAAGCGTTGTCATTTTGGAGTTTCTTTGAGTAAGTGATTGATGGATTCTATTTTCACTTTGCCTTTTTCTAGTATGTCTGGGCAATTTTCTTTCAAGTTGACTTGAAATATAATATCCAGTTTCTCTCTCTCTCTCTCTCTCTCTCTCTCTCTCTCTCTCTCTTTGGACACAGATTTCAGATAGTCCAGTGATTCTTAAATTAGCTCTTGGGATATCTTTTCCAGGTCACTTGTTTTTTTATATGAGATACTTTACATTTTTGCCTATTATTCCCAATCTTTTCATTAACTTCTGTTTGATTCATTTCAACTTTTAAAGAGTCTGTCACTGATAAGATTTTGTACTTTTTATGCTGATATTAATTTTTAATGACTATAATTATGTAACCAAAAACAAACAACAAAAATGCAGTTTAACTCGGATTGATTGCAATTACTAATCTTGGTCCAGGTCAACAGATGATAAAAAAACCACATATACTTCCCTCCTCCCAGTAGAGACAGCTAGAGATCACAGTGGGCAAAGTGCTGGACTTAGGAGTCAAAAGGACCCTAGTTTGAATCCTGACTCAGACATTCACTAGCTTTGTGCCTCTGATAAATCATTATCTTCTCTGAGCTTCACTTTCTTCATTTGCAAAAGTTGGGGTGATAAGAGCATCTCTCAAAGGGCTATGAGCATCAAGTGAAATAATATTTGTCTAACATTAGACATAGTTCCTGGGGCTGGGGCTACTCTATCCAAGACCCGTCACCTAAGGGGCCCCTCTCAGCTCTGGACCCACATAATAGATTCTGCCCAGGAGCTTGGCCTGTCATGAGAGGGACCAGGCTCCCTTTTTATACTTGTTGGCTCATTATATCTCCCATCCTGGTGTCCTGGGGAAAATTGATTAGACCTTTAATTATTAATGATGGCTACATGTCTCATGAAGGGGGGAGGTAGCAGGGAAAGCACAAAAAGGTAGTCAATGTGCAGTGCAAAACAAGTATGGGAGAGATTTTTAATTCCTACACACACATAAAAATACTAAAAGATACCAAAGACTCACAACATCCATTAAGAAAAATGGATGTTAAGAACTTCACTTCTACTACTGTCACGCTCTTATGGGAGTTGACATTTAAACTTCATTAGAACATAGAGAGGTTTCTAAGTCTGTTAACTAGGCATTCTGTGTTGTACCTTGGTTATTTACAACCCAAACAAATCCTGAAGCATGTCTTCTGGCAAACTAGGAAAGGTCTGCAACTATCCTTTCTCTGATGGTTATGTTCTGTAAGAAAGCTATGCTATCTGTTGCTGTCTTCTCCCTTTGCCTCCAGTCAGCTCTGTCCAAAAGGATCCAGTATTTTTGTACTTCCTGACCTCATAAGGTGAATTCAAAGAGTGCTTCTACAAGTCCTTTTAAGTACACTGGGATATAATTAGTCTGAGCCAGGTAACTTAGGCTCATTTATTTTTTTAAAAATCATTATCATTACTACAAATGCAACATTTACAAAAATCACCAACAAAACAACAATTGGATCAAATGTGGGTTAAATCTCCAAAAGAAACCCTTGATTTTTACTTATTTATTTATTTTTAGTTTTCAACACTCACTTTTATAAGATTTTTAAATTCTAAATTTTCCCTCCTCTCTCTCCTCCCCCCTCCTTAATATGTCCATCAAAGCCCAAACGTGTCCATCTTGGATTTGAAATTCATTCACCTAAAACCAGGAAAAGGCAAATACAGAAGATATAGCACAAACCCAGGCTCTGAGTTCCCCAGTTAGAGTGTGTAATTTATCTGCCATGTGTTTGAGGCCACTTGGTGGGCAGAGTAAAGGATAGGGCAAGTTGACTCCTCCCCCACCCCTCATAGGAAACAGCTTGACTGATCCAGAGCCAGAAGGGAAGAAAGTACTTAGGGTATGGTCAACTCCTTTTAAATATCCACTGAGTCATCAGCTCTTTCTTTCCTGTAGCCAATAAAAGGTCTGCCCAATCGTCTTGAAGCTCTAAGACTCACATACTTATATGACTTCTAGCCAGAAACAGAAAGGTTAGCTCTGCACATCTTCAAAAGTGGTCCCCATTACATGTGTAAACAACTTTGCAAATATTAAAGTCTATATTAATGTAAGCAACTATGCCTATTGAAAGTATGGAATGTTGCATATGAGGTTTGGGGTTTTTTGTCAGTTTTGTTGAATTGTTCCCCTTTATTAAAAAGAAATCTTCAATAAGGAAGAGAGTAAATCAGAAAATAACTTTTGTATAAAAAAGGACATGAATAGAACTTTTAAATATATAAAGTATAGTAATATGAGGTTTCCCCCCCCTTGCCAACTTATTAAAACAAATCCTTTGAATCAGAGGGCTTCTTCTGAGTCAAATTTATAAGAATATAAGTCATTACCCGCTTGACGAATGGTCAAAGGATATGAACAAGCAGTTTTCAGAGGAAGAAATTAAAGTTATCTATATTCATATGAAAAAATACTATAAATTACTATCGACTATAGAAATGCAAATTAAAACAACACTGAAGGGGCAGCTAGGTGGAAGAGTGAATAGAGCGCCAGCCCTAGAGTCAGGAGGACCTGAGTTCAAATCCAGCCTCAGACACTTGACACACTTACTAGCTGTGTGACCTTGGACAAATCACTTAACCCCAACTGCCCCGCCTTCCCCCCTCCAAAAAAAAAGCAAAAAACAAACAAACAAAACAACTCAGCTCTGAGGCACTACATCACATCTATCAGGCTAACATGACAAAACAGGAAAATGATAAATATTAGAGAAGATGTGGAAAAATTAGAACACAAATGCACTGTTGGTGGAGTTGTGAATTCATCCTACCATTCTGGAGAACAATTTGGAACTAAGCCCAAAGGGCTATAAAACTGTGCATAGCCTTTGATTCAGCAATACTACTACTAAGTCTGTATCCTAAAGGGATCATTAAAAAAAGGAAAAGGAACCACATGTACAAAAATATTTATAGCAGCCCTTTTTGTGGTGGCAAAGAACTAGAAATTGAGGAGATGCCCATCAATTGAGGAATGGCTGAATAAATTGTGGTATATGAATGTAATGGAATACTATTGTATTAATACTAAGAAATGGTGAGCAGGCAGACTTCAGCTCTTCTTAGAAATGCAGTGACCTAAGAAAATTCAAAAAGACTCGAGACAGAAAATGCTACCCACATACAGAGAAAGAACTATGGAGTCTGAATGCCGATAGAAGCATACTGTTTTTCCTTTCTTTTGTTGTTTTTTTTTTCTTTCTCATGGTTTTTCCTTTTTGTTCTGACTCTTCTTTCACAACATGACTAATGTGGAAATATGTTTAATACGATCTTACATGTACAGCCTATATCAGATTGCATGCCATCTTAGGGAAGAGAGAGAGGAGGGATGGGGAAAAATTTGGAACTCAAAATCCTATAAAAGTGAGTGTTGAAAAATAAAAAACAAATAGATAAGTAAAAATCAGGGGGGTTTCTTTTTGGAATGTGTGGCTTGAGAGCCCTTGAGAAGAGAGGCAGAGGTCACTAGAAACCTAAGAATGGGTTATGCCAAAGCTCATTTATTCTCTAAGATGGTTATCAAACTTCCTGTTAAGAGGAATGTTATAGATCCAGTACACCTTGATTCTCACAAAGCACTTGATGAAATGTCTTTTGATATCCTTGAGGAAAAGATGATTGGATATAAGGCTGCTATTAGAACAAAAAGAGGGTAGCATAGATAGATTAGAAAGAGCACAAGTTCTGGAATAAAAAAAATATCTGGATTCAATTCCCATTTTCAACAGTTACTACCTAGGTCACCTTGGACAACCTATACCACCTGGGCCTCAGTATTCTTACCTGCAAAACAAAAGACTTGAATTAAATGAGGTCTGTACCATATTTAAATACGTGATCCTATTCTCGTAGGTTGATTTGTAACAACCTGACAAAAAGATTTTTCTTGATCTATGTGACCATGAGGGGGGTCTCTAGTGGAATGCCATAGGACTCTACCTTCAACCCAATTCTATCTAACACTTTTATCAATGAATTGAATAAAGCTGTATCAGTTTTACAGATCACAAAAAAAGTCACAGATACCCCCATAATTCAATAAATTCCAGTGGCTTCCTATAATCTCCAAGACCAAATACAAAATTATCTATTGGGCATTCAAAGCCTTTCATTACCTAATGTCCCCTCTTATCTTTCCAGTCTTCTTACAACCGAAGTCCCTACTGCCAAGTTCTTTGCCTTTCCATGAACAAAACACTCCATCTCTCCACTCTCAGAATTTTCTCTGGCTCTCCCCCAGGCCTTGAGGGCTCTCCCTCCTCATCTCTGACTATAGGCTCCTTTAGGTCCCAATGAAAATCTCATTTTCTACAGAAAGTCTTTCCTGATCTCCCTTTATGCAATTGTTTTACTTCTTTTAATTATTTCCTATTTTCCTAATACATAGCTTATTTGTACATATTTTTGTCTCTTCTCTTAGATTGTGAGTTCTTTGAGGGTAAAGACTGTCTTTTGCTTTTTTTTTGGTAACCCCAGAACTTAGCACTATGCCTGCCACATAGTAGGTACTTAATAAATGTTTTTTGATTGATTGAGAAGTCAGAGACTGAAGCAAAAGTCAAATGCCTATCAAAATGCCCACAACATCTCTCAGCAAAAAACTGGAAACTAAGTGGATGCCCATCAGTTTGGATGACCAAAAAATAAGCAATGACAAACATGATTTAGAATTCAGAAAAACATCAGAAGATATATATGAACTGATGTGAAGCAAAACAGGTAGAGCTAAGAGAATAATATATGCAATGTCTACGACCATGTAAAAAATTAATAGTTAAAAGAGGGTAAAAACTCTAGGTAACTGAAAAATCAGTGCAGTTCTTAAGGAATAGATGGTGAAACTTTGCTCCCCATCCCCACAACAAAGAGGATTAATAGGATAGAATGCTGGATACATTGTCCAATGGGGTCACCACATGTGATGTTTTTGCTTATTTTTTTCTTTGTCACAAAAGAGAATAAGGTTGGAGATGGTATTGAAATGATGACATAAAGACAAGGCAGCAATAAATATATTTTAAAGAAGCATTTTGTAAACTGCACATCTTTATAGAACTTAAACTGCTTTCATTGTCATCAGTCATCTAAGTTGAAGCATGTAAGCAAAAAAAAACCCCAACTAAATTAAGCATCTGATTTCATGTCCCTATTTTTAAATTGTTTTTTACAACTTCTGGGTTGCCCCCAAGCTTAGATTTCTGTGGTTTTCAAGAGTACAGTTTTCACTTGCAGTAGCATTCACCAATAGGAGCTGAAGCATGAGCCTGAGGGAACCCAGAACTTTGGTCATGAGGGAGAAGAGAAGCTTGGGACCAAATGGCAATGGAACGTGCAAGAAAGACGGAGTGACCAGCTACAGAAAGGAAGCTGGGATGAGGGAATGAGAAAGCCTGGGCATAACGTGGAGAAAACCACTCTGCACTGCCAGAATTTCACTGCCCCAGAAGGAAAGTAGACAACCAATAAGAAGGAGATGCTGGCTCTAACCGTCACTGCAGACTCTGATCCCATCCCTGTAGTTGGGCCTTCAAAACCAGTCAGAGGTCAGGAACTGTAAAGTGTCACCGGGAATTTGCAGAGACTAAAAGCTCAACCTTTGTAAAGGTCTTCCTCATTCCAAGTCTAGCACCTCATTTATTTTGATACCCAAATGACCATCTCAGCATCAGATTAGGACTCTAAGAATATAAGGAACAGTTCACTGTTCAACTGTAGACAGGAATGAGGCATCTACTGTAGACCACTATAGCCATGTTGCCCACAGAAGGGAGGAAACGAAGTGGAGAGACGGAAATATTCACTGCTCCTGTATCTAGATTGAAAATACTGAGCCTGCCAGGGGAAGCAGGGCCTCTAAATCCATTTACAGGATTGGGACTTCACCTAGTATATGGTGATTTGGGGAGAACTAGGAGCCAAACATCTGGGGAGAGAAGGGAGTTCACTGGCAAGGGCTCTTCAGAATTGCTTTGCTGAGGGCATGGATAAGAGAACTTTCTGTTTAACTATTCCTTAAATAAAATCTCTTTTTTTTCTTTAATGTCTTTGTTAGCCTGAGTGCCTGAAGGAGAGTTCAAAGCCCTTTAGGAGACATGACTCTATTTCTGACATGTCAGAGAAGAGCCTGGGTAAGGGCTAGAAACATTGAGATCATTATTAGAGAAAGGCTTCTGTAATTGAATTTAGTCCTTCATGTCAGAGGTTAGGGTCTGACACACAAGTTACATCCATCTATAAAAATCCAATTCAGGATACTATACTAAAAGGCCTTTGTGCGAAAATGATTCTCTTTCTATAAATGGAAATTGTAACTTCTTATTACTGTGTATTTAAAGTAAAGCTTCCCAATCGAAGCTCGACTTTGGACGGGTAAAATAGTGTCAATAGAGATTTTGCTTTGAGGACCATTCAGCTCAACACAGCCTCCAGCTTGGGGCTTGTAGCACATGACAAAGAATATTGTTGTAAAAGAAAAATAAGAGAAAAAACAATCAGCAAAATTGATCAATCTCACCCCACCCCGCCCCACCCCTGCCAACTGCGTGCTAGCATGTATGCACATCTACCATATCTGCCACATTCTATACCCAGTGACCTTTCACCTTTGTGAAGGAGGAGGAAGCATCTTCTGTTCTGTGACCTTGCTCATTCTTTGTGATTTTGATTATTTTGTGGTGTTTGTTCCTTCCATTTATGTTGTTGTATTCAGTGTGTACATGGTTTTTCTTAGCTCTGCTTACTTCCCTTTGCATCAGTTCATGTAATTCTATATGTGTTTTTCCACATGCATCATAGTCATTTACAGCATAATAATATCCCATCACACTCATAAACCATAGTTTCTTTAGCCCAGAGGTTCTCAAACTTTTATGTTTCAGGACACCTTTGCACTCCTAAAAAATATTAAGGAGCTTTTGTTTATGTGGGTTATATTTATTGATAAGCCCCAAAGAGCTTTTGTTTATGTGAGTTACATCTATGGAAATTTATTAGAGTAGAAATTAAAACTGATAAATTAAAAAATTTTATTCATGAATTCATTTTAAATAACAATAATAAATCCTATCTAAACATATCTTTAAAAAAATAACTGTATATTCCAAAACAAAAAAATTCATGAGAACTGTGGACTTGTTTTTAACATATTTTTGTAAATCTTTGGCCTAATAGAGGAGCTGAATTCTCATGTCTGCTTCTGCATTCAGACTATCAGGATAAATTGTCCTGACCGAAGGGTATGAAGAAAATCCATCTTTACTATAGATAAGTAATTGGAAGAAGAGGAGTATTTTAATACACTTTTCAGATTATGGATATTCTTTTATACTAACTCAAAACTAGACAAAGAGTAATTTCTTAGTTTAGTTATAGCGCATAATCCGAAGCTGTGTCAATAAACCTTTCATACACTGTTACGTTAAAATTCATTGGCTAACTTTGAACTTTGAATGAATTTCTTAACATCATGCATTGGTATTTTGTAAAATATTGGTTCACTAAGTCATGAAGACCTTTCAAATGTTGGTACATTTCAGTATACAATATAAAAAATTACATTGGAATATTACCATTGATCTCATCAGAAGCTGTCAAGATTTTAAAAAAAGCTGTCAAGCTCACAGAGGCAGAACCAAATTTTCCAAAATTCTGGTTTCTGCTCAAAAGCTCAAATTTTATAATTGCTCACAAATATTGTTTGTTGTTTTCATTTTTGAGAAAATATCCACCAGATACCCAAATCTGAATAACCATAGCTTTTCAGCTGTTATTTCAAATACCCAAATCTGAATAATCATAATTTGTCAATCATTCTTTCAAGTAAAATGATATTCAAGGAAGAGCAGAATGAGAAAAAAATTGTACACAGTCACAGATACATCATACGTGTGACGACCAACCTTGATAAACTGGACTCTTCTCAGCAACACACAGTTAAAAGACAACTCTACAAGTCTCAGAATGGAAGGAGGTATCTGCATGCAGAGAAAGACCTAGAAAGACCAGAGTTTAAATGGAGACTGAAGCAACACATGCTATCGTTCTTTTCTATGTTTGGTTTTGTTTCTTTTCTTTTTTTTCCCCATTGTTCACTCCATTGGTTACAACATTTCTTTTGTTTTCTTTTTTTTTGGAGGGCATTTGGGGTTAAGTGACTTACCCAAGGTCACACGGCTAGTTTTGTGTGTGTGTTAAGTGTGTCTGAGGCCGGATTTGAACTCAGGTCCTCCTGACTCCAGGGCCGGTGCTCTATTCACTGCGCCACCGAGCCGCCCCGGTTACAACGCTTCTATACAACCAGACTATTGTACAATGTGAAAGTGTTTGCAGATCCTATGCATGATTGTACGCCACCATGGGGGGTGGGGAGGAAGAGAAGGGAGGGGAGAAAATCTGAAACTCCAGTGATTCTGGAACTGAATCTTGTAAACTAAAAGTAAATAAACAAGTCAATGAATTTTTAAAATGATGCTTCATGAAAGTAATAATGACTTTCAGCAAATAAGCCAGATTAACTGCAAAGGCCGCACAAAGAAAGACCTGCCTCCAGCCGGACAAAGAGCCGGTGAACAGACTGCGTATGGGGTAATTTTACATGTACACACATACAGAGGGAAAAAGGGGAAAAAGGAATCTCGGTGATAATTTTGGTGTATATTTGCAAGCGATAGCGCGTTGCATATAGTAGATTTGCAGTTTCATATACAATCGCCTTTTTTGTTGTATGACATTATGGAAATGTTTATTTTATTCCATAAATTAAAAACAAAATAAATAGAAAATACAAAAGAATTATAGAAAAAAGCAGATAATTCAGCTTGCAATTCAATCACACAAGTGCTTTTATGTAGCATGCTATGCATATTTCCCACTTAATCACATTAAACATTAAAAAAGACATAATTGGTATACTCAAAGATTGAGAATAAAATCAATCATTTTTATCACTTCATCAAGAACAATCTTTTTTTAACGCTCTTTACTTCATGCTCACTTCTCAAAGACTCCTCCACCCCTTACAATAGACTCATCCCTTGTTGCAAAAAGTCTAGCTAAACAAAGCAAATCTTCATCAAGGACGTTCTTAAATGAAACTAGATTTTATTTTTAAAGGTAAGTGCCTGGAGGTGAAGAACACAATGATCTCTAAAACAGTTTACTTTGATGTGTGCCAAGGTGCCCACCGCTTTACCACCATTGTTTTTGCACCACGAGTTGGAATATCAACATGGTTGTTCCAGAATATACCATGACACGCCAAAAAGGCATTCAGCACTTTGACCGTTTCATCATCATTTATGTCTGATGTTGTGCATTCGCGTAAAGGAAGGTCTTCTTTGATAATTAGCTGGTGTCCATAAGAATGAATATAAGCAAAATTGCAGCCAACTCTATAGATTCATTCATTTCTGAGGCAAAAGTCCAATTCTACCAATGAGATAGAAAGCCAGTCTTCATGTTAGCAGCCAAATCTTTACTTCAACAAGTTATGAGTGGTTAGGTGCCTCAGTGAGTAGAGCACTGGCCCTGGAGTCAGGAGGACCTGAGTTCAAATCCAGTCTCAGACACTTGACACACTTACTAGATGTGTGACTTTCGTCAAGTCACTTAACCCCAATTGCCCTCCAAAAAGCAAAAAACAAGTTACCATATTGTTGGAAAGTGGTACCAACTTTATTCCTTTGTCTGACTTTTCATCCAAATAGACATTTAGCAGCCTCCACTGTACAAGGTTTTATTAGTTTCCCTGCTTTTATGTCGCTCTTCTCCAATGCAGTATGGATAACTTACCCTATAAGATAATTCAGTGACTTTTTTTTTTTGCTTTTTTGGAGGGCAGTTGGGCTTAAGTGACTTGCCCAAGGTCACACGGCTAGTTTTTGTGTTAAGTGTCTGAGGCCAGATTTGAACTCAGGTCCTCCTGACTCCAGGGCTGGTGCTCTATTCACTGCGCCACCTAGCCGCCCCTTCAGTGATTTTTTCATCTCCAGTTTGAAGACACAGAAACCAATTTTTGGCTTTTAATGAGCTTATCACATGTATGTTTAAAATATCATTTTCCTTTTTCTTCAGACTCTGAAGGATTGATCTCAAAATGGTTCTTCAACTTACCTGGCACCATAATTTGTTTATATGAAATTAAACAGCTTCTGTACAAACAAAATTAATCCACCTAGAATAAGGGAAAAAAGTGGGGAAATGGGAAGGGGTGAGAATTTTCTATCAGATTTCTCAGATTAAAGTTTAGTATACAAGAGATATAGAAAATTAACACAAATGTGTGTACACATACGTACATAGGACAAAAAACTATTCCCCAGTGGAGAAGGAAGTGGAGGAAGAAGAGAAGGAGGAGGAGCATTCATATGGCACTTTATGGTATGAAAATTGTTTTACATTTGATCCTCACAACAACCCTGGGAAATAGGTGTTATTATTGTTCCCTATTTTACAGATGAGGAAACTGAGGCATGGAGTGGTTAAGTGAATTGCCTGGAACCAAACAGCTAAGTGTCTGAGGCCATATTTGAACTCAGAACTTGACTCCGAGTCCAATGCTCTCTCCATACCAGCACCTAACTGACAAGTAATCAAAGTAGATGAAAAAACATTTTTCAGAACAATTGGAAACTATTGACAACCATATGGAAAATGTTCCAAATCACTAATAAGAAATGCAAATCAACCCTCAAGTTTCACCTCATACCCAACAAATTGACAAAGATGACAAAATGCCATAATAGTTTATGTTGAAGGGATTGAGGGAGGTTAGGCACAACAGGGTGTTGCTACTGGAGCAATGGAATAATACAACCATAATACTATAGCAATATCTTTTAATTAATTTGCACATATGCTACCGCTTAGAGTCAAAGCAGATTTTTAAAAATATAGGTCTATTGATAGCATTACTGTCCCAGCTAGCTAACTTTGGTTTGTTAGCATTGATTTGGATTGATTACTGTATACTGTGTATGTGTATCAGCTTTTGAAATATACACATGCGTTTTATTTTCTATCTAATTAGGTATGTTGTTGCTGTAGGATCCTCCCAGGTGATGTTCTGTATAGTGACATGTCTCCTGCATGAACTCTTCCTGTACATTTGTTTTATTTCTGTTCCATTGGTATCAAACGTTGACTACTTAGGGTGCCAGGAAAATCACCCTTCTTGTTTTAAAATGTTGATGTCTTTGTTTATGCTGTACCAGTTTTAAATGTGCCTTGGTTGATCTTTGCAAGGGACTACAAAGAGTTTCCACCCAGGGGAGGAATGTAACCTGAATCCCAAAGCCCATTGCTATAGGACTCTCTTCCCATTGGTGGAAATGGATGCTCTAAAGCGACGTGAGGGGTAGGATGGAATTGTCAGGGTATAGGAGAGGTTTGATCTCTTCAATCTCTTAATTCTCTTTGGGTTCTGCAGTCACTTCAGGTGCTTCTAGCTTCCAACTTTGAGGGGGAATACTTGGGATTAGATAATGCCAATCCCACTTCAGGTTGCTGTAGGGAGAATAAAATACTTGGAAGAAGCTGATGTGAGAGGAGCCAGCAGTCTCCATCATGTCCCTATCCCCAGCTTGCTATACTAGAGACTTCAGGGAATTTTCCTTGGGTGAGATCTGGAACTCTCTGGGTTAAGATGATTTACCTTACTGACTCCCACTGGGAGTGATCCTTAACTCTGTTTTGTCTACTATATATTCTCTTATCTATAATTTTTCTGATTTCCATTTTGCTACGAACTTGAATAAATGGGTTTCTTTGCTTTAAAAGAAAAGTAATTTGGTATTATACAAATAAAGTGACTAAAATATCTATACCATTCAACATAGAGATTCCACTACTAGACTTATAGGCCAAGAAGGTCTTTGATAAGAAATAGGTCCCTGTATATGTTTCTTTTTTATTTTCAACTCAAAGGCAAGAACATAAATAGAGAATAGAGAAAAGAAATGAAAACATATAAATTTAAATATTAGAAGCTAAATAAAAAGTAAAAGATAAAACATGTCATATGCATAGCAGAACATAAGAGAGGATTCAAAATATGTAAGAATAAATTTTCATTTCAAGAAAGACTGTATGATAAATAATACACATTGTGTTGAGAACTGTCCATCTTTTCTTTACTTTCTTGTAAGTTTTCTTTTGTTCTCTACTGCGCACTTTTTTTTACTTTGTGCTTTTTCCCCCTCTCCCTCTCTCCAGAAGGCTACAATTAAGTTTGGATAAGTTTCTCTATAGCTATAGATATATGTACATACACATATACATATATACATATATATCTGTACACATTTCTTAAGATCAAGAGTAGGCAAGTCCCTGTAGAAGCCATGCCTGGGGAAAATACCCTCAGATAAATAGCAATGGTGGAGATGTCAACACTAGCTTTATGGGCTGATGTTGGATCACCTTCTAGTGATGGGAGACAGAGACCTAAGGGCATCCAAGGGCCATTGTTGAGGATGCTGATACCTGGGAAAACAGTAGACTGGGAAGGATCTCATTAGCTATGTGGCTTCTAGGGAGAAAGGAAGGACCCCATTTGGTAGGTTCTTTGTTCAATTATACTAGCTAACTAGTTTTTACACTGCTATAAAAGTGAAGGTACTGCCAAAAAAAATATAACTCTGTTGCCCTCCCTCCATCCCTTCCTCTTGCCATGACTACGGAGCAGGGGAGGAAGAAGAAACAACAGAGCAAAGGAGACAATGAGGTAGATGACATCATTTCTAGTCCATACATGGGAATCAAGATGAAAAGAGATGGGAGTCAAGAAAAGGGGGATGGAGAAGTACCATTCCAACTGAGCCACCAAGTCTCTATGACACTTTGGAAGGACCTCAATGGGGGGACAAGCAGAAAAGCAGGTACTAATTCATGAGGCAAGTGATGAGGCAGAAAAGGCTAAAGCTGTGACCCAGGTGGGCCTTCTCTCTACAATGGGGGTTTTCCTAGATCTAGTTTCCTCAGACTTCACAGAGGAGCCCCTGGTTCCTGATTCCCTCAACTGATGTGACAGTGACCCTCCAAGAGGCTGTGAGTGGAACAGTGTTTAGGAGGAGTTGTCATCTATTTGCACAAATTCCTTTGCTTGTCCTTTGGGGTTTCTGGGGGGGAAGTATTTTGGGAAGGGGAGGAAGTGGACAGAGAGGTTAAATAATTGAACTATGTCTTTACTAAAACTCCTGAGTTGTGGGTTGCCACAGGCTGGAAGAAGCGGATGCAGTTACATGATCACGTTTCAATATGTTGTGATTGCTAACACTTTCTGCTTATTCTATGTCTATGAGTAAGAACTATATTCAGTAGCATGATTATTTTCCTCTGTGTGGCAGACTCTATCATGCTTTACTCAGTCAGACCCAGGGAACAAAGAGGATTTTCTATGTATGATGTGGGCTCAAAAGCAATTCTGATTGTATAGATCTGCACCAATCACATCCCTCAGACTAGTAAAAACAACTATCCAGACTGGGATAGAGAGGCTGGCAAACCACAGCCAAGGACACATCCTGCCAGCTACCTGTTTTCTTATGGTCTGAGAGCTAAGAACAGTTTTGACATCTTTTAGTAAGGTTTTATTGTATTGAAAAAAGGGTAAAAATTGTTCTTAGCTTGAGCCATACTGGCTGGCAAGGCCCTCAGGCTGCAGTTTGCCTATCCCTGGGCTATGTCCTATATACTCAGAGGAACGAAATTATATCGCAATGTCAGGGTCAACATCCCGTATTCTAGCTGTGATTGATCAGATCAATATGAACTCAGAAGGCTCTACCAGAGGTCGGGCAAAAATAGTCCCTATTTGGAGTGAAGATGTCTAAATTTACACATCTTGTGTTTCTTTTGAGCAACTGCAATTCTGCTTTGTTCATAGAGCTCAGCACCTTCTTTGATGCTGTCACGCCATGCTGGATGATCCTGTGCCAGTATCTCCCACATCTCACAATTGAAAGACCTTGAGAGTGTCCTTGTATCGCTTCTTCTGACCTCTGTGTGATTGCTTGCCTTGTGTGAGTGGTCCCATCCCTGGAATAAAAGTCTCCAGATGTCTAGGAAGCATAGAGAGCTTGCTATTTCATAGAGTTCCCTCTGGAACATATAATACCAGTGGGAGCTTGGGTCTGCCCAGTATTTGGTTTTTATTGTGAACAGGATCAGGACAGTGGCTAGCAACAACCCTTAGAAGTTAAATAACAAATCCAAAAGTTGTATAATCATTATTTAAATTTGTATGTCCTCTAAATTTCAATGACCTAGCACAAAGTCTCAGTCACTCCCTCTAATTAGGACTGGTGGTACCTACAACACAAGGTTGTCTTGAGGTTTAGAGAGAATATGTGTTAAGTGCATTTCAAACTTTAGAAGTATTATATATGTTATATCTCTCTGTCTCACGTCTCTCTCTCCCTATGTTTTGCTGTCTCTATTCCCCCCATCTCTCTCTTGCTTCGTTTTTCTCTCTGTGTCTCTGACTGTCTCCGTGTCTGTCTGTCTGTCTGTCTGTCTCGCGGTCTCAGCATATTCTTCTATGTCTCTCTGTATGTTGCTCTCTCTCTTTCCCTCCATCTCTGTCTCTGTCTCTGTCTCTGTCTTTCTCTCTCTCTCAATGTCTTTATCTCATCTCTCTCCCTACATCTTTCTCTATTTGTCCTTCTTTCTCTGTGTCTCTCTTATTAGTTAATAAGATTATATAATATATAATACATTTATATATAATATATAATAATATATAAATATAAACATGTGTTTTATATATTATATAATTATGTAATATATACTATATATTATATACATAATATATAATAACTAAAAATATTAGTTAATACTGTTATTATTATTATTAGTTTAGGAAACAGTCTGTGGAATATAGCTCCGCTTTCACCAAGGATGTAAAGCTTTTTACATTAAAAAAAATATATCCTTTAAAATGTCAGCTCTTGGCAGAGCCAAGATGGTAGAGTAGAAACAGGACTTCTGCATGGCTCCAGTTTCCACCTACCCCAATACACGTAAAAAATGACTCTAAACAAACTTTAGAGCTACAGATCCCTCAAAGTGACAGAGTGAAAACTGGGAGCCAAGCACAGTCCTAACTGAGCTGTGGTTTTAGCCCCAGGGCTCCCTAGCCAGCAGCAGCTGGAGCAGACTTCACAAGAATAAATCACAAGCAGCTGTAGTGGTTTCCAGACTTCTCAATCCACAAAGGCCAAAGACAAAGTAAAAAGCCAGTGTGGAACTTTGTTGGAACAGGGGGAACACAGTCTGGCTGCTACCCCTGGGGAGCTAGAAGTGAAGAAGGCACGGTGACTACAGCTACTGCCACATGGCTACTTCCAGAACTCCTAGCCTGCAGATTGTAGGGGACCAAGCGACCATTCAGAGGTGTAAGGCCAATCACCGGTAGATTTCTGAGAGAATGTGAACATTCTGTGAACAGCTCTTAAGATTCGGATTACACAGTGTTAGTGAACACTCTGTTTTATTCCATTACAAATCTAGATTCAGTACAATATTCACAGTATCAACAATTCACAATATTATATACAATATTTAGAACAAGGAAAGTCTCAATATTATATCTTATTACAGAAAGGAACAAGGAACAAGAGAAGAATCACCTGGTTTCCCTAAGGGAGAAACCAGCTTCACATTTAAAGATTCAATCAGTCAATTCACCTGGTTTCCCTAAGAGGGGAACCAGCTTAACTTCACATTTAAAGATTCAGTCCATCAATTAACAAAAGGAATGACCTAGTTTCCCTAAGAGGGAGTTGATTCAATCAAC
>CM053593.1:83897735-83914658 GCA_028646575.1 Pseudocheirus occidentalis
TCTCTCTCTCTCTCTCTCTCTCTCTCTCTCTCTCTCTCTCTCTCTCTTTCTCTCTCTCTTTCCCTCTCTCTCTCTCTCTGTCTCTCTCCCAAAAAGTTATAATGAATGTCATACCTATCATGGCACCCATTTCACTTGACTATTCACATGCCTCCAATGATTTTCCATCACTTTCTTGATCAAATATGGCAGCTAAGTGTACAGAGACATTACGTAACACTTTGTTCCATACCTCCCTTATGCATTTTCCTTGTATTCTTGTGTAATACAGTTATCTCTCTCCCCTACTATGAGGTCTTTGAAAGCCTAGGCTGTCTTGCCTCACTATTTGCATTTTCAGCACTTAGCTCAGTAATTTGTATATAGTGCTTTGAAATGTTTTTTGTTCATTTCATCATAAGGGCAGGGATATTCTTACCCAGATGTTTCATCTCTCCCAGCCTTTGCACAGTGTTTTGCACACAGTAGGTACATAATATCCTCTTAATTTGATTGAATCCATTCTAGTTGTATTTCCCTCCAAATCTTCCCCAAACAAACCCTTATGGCTGGAGCAAACATCTAGAACAAACTCTTCCCTTCTGTTCAGCATTCCACAGCTCTCCTTTCAAGGTCACTTACAGACGGGAGATCTCTCCTAGTTTCCTGTACTCAGTGCACTCATCAGCACAATCTTTGAACCACCTTTTCCCCCTCAGTAGAATTCGGTGGCTATTGTGTTCTTAAGCTCTCAAATGGAAAAACGGTAGTAGTGGAAAGGGGAGCTATATGACCAAGTGGTTGGATTCCCCTGGAGAGTTTAGGGACATGGTATTCTAGCTAAGAGAGGGGAAGTTCTAGACAGTGCCACTCTGGGGACTGCTTCCTTAAAAACTCCAAGTTCAAGTTCTAGGACCTCTCTTTCTAGATACATAAATGGGAATGCTTAGGCAGTACTTGATTCTTGGAGAGAAGACACTCCCAAAATCCAGCCTTCTATAGAGAGAACAGAATGACCCTAGACAGCACTAGTTAGTTAGGTTACAAGTTAGAAGGTTCCAACACCTAGCCTTCTAGAGGCATAATGGGGTATGCCTGGGCAGTGCCAGTCTCTTAGAAAGAAAAAGATGAAGTGTGTGATCCAGGACAGGTGTGGGGAAACTGTGGCCTTGAGGCCACAGATAGCCCTCTAGGTCCTCAAGTGCAGCCCTTTGAAAAATTTGTTCTTTGAAGTTTGGATTAAGTCAGAGATGCGCTTGAGGGCCTAGAGGGTCCACACGTGACCTTGAGCCTTCTATCAAGGCCATGTTCTCACTGAGACCCTGGCCACTTCATATCTAGGTAATGGGGGGTTTACTAGCCTCCACTCTTCCCCACCCCTTGTCCAGGAGCTGAAAGCTCAAGCAGAGAACTGAGCTACAATATATGGAGAAGAAAAAGGGATGTCAGGTCTCACAAGAAGGGAGCTACCTCCCTTAACAACACTAAGTTCATTTTCCATACCAGGCAGGGAAATTAATCCAAGCCCTTCGATAGTACTAAAAGTTTAGAGGACTGATCTGCAGTTTTGCCCATCTCAAGAAGCCTCCACCTTCAGCCTGCTTGATTGCTGAGTCCTGAACTAAACAGCTACTTCAGGCTGTTCATGGCAACTGGCCATGCTCACTTCACACCACCATCATCCCCCAGCTCTCTATTTCCTCTTTGTGTTTTGTCTTCCGCTATTAGCATGCAAACTTCTTGTGGGTAGGGACCATATCGTCTCTTTATCTTTGTACCTCCAGTGCCCAGCACAATGCCTGGCACATGGTAAGCGTTTCATAAATGCTGTATCTAACATCTAGCTAGCTCCATCTATCATCCATCAACCTACCTATTTGCTTATCTATCTGTTATCTCCATCAAGCTGTCCCTTCTATCTAATTATCTGTCTCTATGATATATGGTTGATGTGGGGACTCAATGCATTACAATGTGTGTGGGGGTAGATTGGCTCAGTTTCCTGATCAGTCTCCATTTATTAATTTGTTCTATCTCCCCTATTAGGTTACCAGTTGTTTAGAGATAGAGACCAGGATGGTTCTTTACTTTGTATCTCCCAAACCCCTGCGGACTCAATAGAGACTCGATAGAACTGTCTAATGCCATTAACCACATAGAATTTGCTGTCATGGCTATTTAACATCCCTGGCCTTAGCCTCCACCCTGGACCTTTTTTTCCTGAATCCTCCCCCAGTTCAAATGCCCAGTTGCACTTTCTGTCCTGTGGTTAAAATGACTTGCATTCCAGCTGAAATACAATGCTATTCCATATGACCCACGCTTGCCAGTCTCCATTGCTCTAGAGACACATGAGTACAAGCTGGGAGCACCCAGGACAATACTGCCCTTTTATGCCTTGGGTGAAAGGGTCTATGGAGCAAGCAGAGCCCTCTTCTTTGCTCCTAGAAACTGCCTTCCACAAGATTCTTAAAAGGGTATCTTTTTCCTTTTATTCTTCCTTCCTTTCTTCCTTTTTTTCTTCTTTTCTCGTTCATCATTAAAAGAACATCCTGTATATATATAGTGTCTTTAGGCTTGCAAAGCATTTTCCTCAAAATAAATCTTGAAGACAAAATAGCACAAATATTATTAGCCCCATTTTGCAGAGAGGAAAACATTCAGAAAATTCAGAGAAATTGTGAAATTGAGAAGAGCAAATATGGTATCATGGGCAGAGCACTGGACTGGAGGTCAGAAGACCTGAGTTCCAATTCCAGTTCAGGCACTAGCTATCAGAACATGGAGAAAGTCATGTAGTTATTCAGGTTCTTGGCTTCCTGAGCAATTAAATGGGGCTAGGAATATTTATTCCACCTACTTTACAAGGTCGTTGTCCGGAAAGTACTTTGTAAACCTCAAGAGCCCCCTGGATGTAATAACCAACTTTCATTAAGTGCCTACTATGTGTCAGACATTGTGCTAGGTGTTGGAGATACAAAAATGAAAGTGTTTGAGCTTACAGACAACGTCCAAACATCTCAATGCACATAAAATACACATCGTGTGAGTGTGTATAATACAAAAATATATCTATATATAGATATACAAGTCATTCTCCCTACATTTGCATACCACTCCTGCCTGTACACACACACACACATACACACACTCACATACAACTAAATGATTGGGGGGAAGGGTTCACTAGTACCTGAGCTTCAAAGGTAACCAAGGATTGTAAAAGGGCATCTTTGGAAAAAAATATCATTTAGATTTGCTGTGTATCCTACTTCCCGGTAACTAAGAAAAGAACAGTTATCTTACTGATAAAGGCAGTGATTCTCTTGTCCTAGTTACTGGGCTAGTTTTTGCCCATATTATTTTCCAGGATGTCTGTGAACTAAAACACCCAAAACATCTCTCTTAAAGGGGGACTGAGATATATCATCAACCGTTCTCCGAGCTATGATCCAGGAATGGAGGGTGTGCTGGGAATTGGGTGGGAAAGGAGAAGAAGATATTCCAACACAAATAAGGAGGAGGAACCCTCCTTCCCCTGATAATTGCTAATGCTAATGAGCTAAGCAGGGTCATGGGTTACTAGGTGACTCTTTAGAAACCTAATGTAGGTGAAATTAGTTTTCAGGTCTCAAGTGCAAACAGAATCTTCCTTTTTTTGATGAGAAACAGGACCAGAACTGTGTAATGGAAAATGAGAAAAGTTGTCAGAAATCCCAGAAGCACTAAGCAAAATTAATTTTATAAAGGTCATTAATGCTTTGTCCAATGTCACCAGTGAATCATGTTTTACACACGGCCATAAAGTTCCTGTGAATCGGGTCCATATGATTATACAACTGAAAGGTGCACAGGAGGGACAGAGAGGGGGAAATAGTCACCCTTCTTCACATAGCACGTCACTGATGGCCCTGGAAATAAGACCTGAGCTCTGTTCAAACCCCCAAACTACTTCATAGCACCCAAGTCAGACAGCCAAGTTTAGCATAACCCCTTGAGGCAGAGTTTGTAAGAAATCAGAACAAGTCTTCAAAGAAATTAGGCTGAGGGGACCAAAATCTTTTCAGCAAGACTGAAACCATCTCCCACTCTAGTTTTTCCAGCTATAGCAATTTAGTCCTCAGTCCTAGATTGCCATGGCTTGAGAGCTAAAGGGTGATGAGAGAGCTCTGTAGGGTTGCAATTTGAAAAATAGACTAATTTTTAAGTCTATTTGTAAAACTGACACTGATCTTAATGTTAATTCTCTTCTACCCTAAAGCAATAACAGTATTTGGAAGGAAAATAGGCTGGGGGTGGTAGTGGTTAGAGACTGGAGATGGGGAGAGAAGGAAGGAAACCCGTTCTCAGAGAATCAATGACAAGGCGCTGACCTGGGGGCCTTGGAGGGAAGATGAGCCTGGTTCCTCAGTCCTGGGGCTCCTGTCGTGGCACCAGTGGGTCATGTCATTCTGAACCCTGCTTTCACTCTTTCCATTATTCACTGCTTAATTCCATCTCCCAGGCAAAGGGAAACCTCATCAAGGTCCCTTCCCATCATGCCCTCCTCTTACCTTAGTGACTCTAGCCTCAGCCAGGGCCCTGAGTTCATCACTTATTGATTTTCATATTTAAAGAAAACCCATTTGCCTCATTCAAAACCACTGAGTCATCTCTGCTGTGCTTAAGAAAAGCACTTAAAAAAAAAAAAAGAACAATAGAAGCTACCCACTCATGCTGCAGTAATTTGGGCCAAGGGTCATCTCTTGTTCCTGGGTCCCTGTTTCCAAGCCAAATTCAGTCTGAACCAAAATAAACCTTTTCTCACTGTGTTCAAGAATTAGTAAATGAGTTGGGATGTTGGGGCGACTTTGCTAGTCACCCCTCTTTTCTCCTGCTCACTCTCTCGGCTACCTAGCTATCCACTCTAGGAACATGGGAACTCAGAGTGAAAATGACACTGAACAGAACCCTCTCAAACTGAGGACTAGAGATGAAGTAACTTAGCCAAGGTCATGGGCAGCCAGGTGGCACAGTGGATAGAGCACTGGACCTGAAGTCGGCAAGATGAGTCTCCCTGACTCCAAATCTGACCTCATACACTTACTGCCTGGACAAGTCACTCAACCCTGTTTGCCTCAGTTTCCTCATCTGTAAAATGAGCTGGAGAAGGATATGGCCAACCACTCTAGTATCTCTGCCAAGAAAACTCCACATGGGATCCCAAAGAGTTGGGAAAGACTGAAATGAATGTGAATAACAACAATAAGCCAAGGTCACACAATGATTTAGTGGGAGAGCCAAGGTTAAAACCCACATCCTACTCATTCCAAACCCAGGGATTTTTTTTTTCACTGTGGCACAGTGGATATAATCTTTGGGCCTGAGTTCAGAAGATCTGAGTTCAAATCCAGCCTCGGACACTCACTAGTCATGTGACCCTCGGGCAAGTCACTTAACCCCTGTCTGCCTCAGTTTCCTCATCAGTCAAATGGGGATAATAATAACATCTACTTCCCAGGATTATTATGAGGAACAAATGTGGTAATATTTGTAAAGTGCTTAGAGCAGTGACTGGTATAAGACAGACTATAGTAGCTGCATCATAGTGACATAAATGTTGACGATCAACAATAATATTATCATCATCATTATTATTATTACCTCCACCTTTTCTCCTTACCCATTCTCTCACCTGTTTTCTCTCCTACCAACTATAGTCATTCATCAAACCAGTTGCTCTTAAATGTTTTTATTCTTATTTGTTCACCGTCAATGGTTCATGATTAGTGTATCTAAAGCAGGATGGAGGATGGAGTCATAAGGGACAGAAGTGATGGGTCATGGTTCAAATGGTGGAAGACAGTCCAGGACTGAAGGACAGAGAACTTCAGCACAGTCTAGCTAGAGAGAATGCTTAGCTTCTCTGATGTCTGATAAAAATGCTCATTTGTTCTCACAGTCTTCTAGAGTTCTTAGTAAACACCAAAGAACTACATAAATGCGTGCTTTTATAATAGATTAAAGATTATTATCCCAGGGTTACAAAAGAGGAAACAGGCGTATAATGGGAGGGAATCTATTCCCAGTCTTCATCAATAGTATATCCAGGCTTACTACTAAGCACCCTCACTATAGTCCCTACTGCCCCTTTGGACAATCTAGCTATCTGTGATTTATTCATTTTCAGGATTTGACTCCAAGCTATTCTAAGAGAGCCACTGCAAGACTTGTCAAAATAAGTTATGGCTCAGAAGGATCTCAACCAGGTAATATTATCTGAGCCTTCCTCTCTGTGCCCATGCAGCAGCAATTTGCTCCAAGAATACCGGAAGCTAGAGTCCTAGGTTTGAATCTTAAGCTCTTACACATAGGCAAATCTAAGACCATCTCAGCTGTAGTTTCTCCATTTGTAAAATGGTGATATATTTAAACTGTTCGTGTTATATGGAAAGCATTATGTGGGATTATTATGATTGTCAAACTGGTAGCAAAAAGGACAATGAATGCTAAGGTGAATGTAGGGTTGACAGGCAAAGAAACTCACAAAAGAAGAAGACAACGAGTATTTGGTAAGCACCTACAAGGTGCTGGGCATGGCGGTAAGAGTTTTACAAATTCACAAGTCTTAAGAAGCAGGTGCTATCATTACCACAATTTCACAGTTGAGGAAACTGGAACAAAGGCAGGTTAAGTGACTTGCCCAGCGTCACACAGCCCGTAAATGCCTGAGGCTGGATTTAAACTCGGGTCTTCCTGCCTCCAGGTTCAGCACTCTATCCACTGAGCCAGAAACCTAAGACCATTTTGTTTTGATATAATGGTCATCGGATAGTGGGCTCCTTTCTCCTGCACCTTTCTCTTTCTTGTCCTTCACTCTATAAAAGGGAGAACAACAACAAAGCATGAAATAATGTTTCTCTTAAGTGAAAATTATTTTTAAAAAAGAACAATTTGCTTTGCCCATTCTGACACTTACCCAGCATCTCTAGAACCATGCTCTTATTTGGAAATAAATCTTTTCTACTTTCCAATAGGACAAGTGGCTTGGATGGGATTAGCAGTGAGGACTCCAGACTTTTCACCCTGGCTCTGCTCCAGACTCTTGATCCAGACTTGTTGTTTGACCTTTGTCCTCAAAGAGGACCTGGCCTATAAAGTGCTTGAAGAACTCACAGAGTATATAATAACAGTTATTGCAATAGCATCAATAACAACAATAATTATGTGTTTACATATCACTTAATATGTGCCAGATTCTGCAATAAGCACTTTCACAATTATTATCTCATTCTATCCCCATAACAAACCTGGGAGGTAGGTACTATTATTATGCCTACTTTTACAGATGAGGAAACTGAGGTAAACAGAGGTTAAGTGACTTGCCCAAGGTCACATAAATAGTATCTGAAGTCAGTTTTGAATTCAGATCTTCCTCATTCCGGACCTAGTACTGATTTTTTTTCCAGCATTCTCCCCAACTCACCCCCTAATACACACATGCAAATGTGCAAACAGTCCTCAAAGTCTAGCTCTTGAGTACTGGTATTGTCTGTTCCTGATGGCCAGGTTTGTGGACTCAGCTAATGCCTGGGTTTTCCCCACATCTTTCTTCTGTGGAACTCAAGGCTTTATATAGAGATGTTCAGTGGGAAGGGTTACCTTCTTTTCCCTCACTGTCTTCTTCATGCAGAAACTTAATAATCAGTTGTCACAGATGCTGTTAAGGGGATTGCTGCCTTGAGTAGAAGGCTGAACCAAACAGTCTCTAAGGTACCATGAAACTCAAAGACTCTCTGATTCTGTTCTCCAGTCTCTCCCCTTTATTCATTCCTGCTCTTCCATTCCCCTTTCCCTTCATCTTTCCCCTCTTCTCCCACTTCTAAAATCCTCAAGGGGGACAGGATAAGATAGGAGCAGCAAGATATAGCAGACATGGCCTTGGAGTTGGAAGACCTGAGTTCACATCTCAGCCCTACTACTTGGGTGACGGGCTAATAACTTCATATCACCTTCTCCTTACTCAGGGGGTTGAACTGATTGATCTGTAAAGTCACTTCCACCTCTGGCTCTGATGACATATAGAATTATTTTGGAGCTGGAAGAACCCAGGCATCACAGATGAAGCAAATGAGGCTCTGGGAGGTCTTGGTTTTCCCAAAGCCTCATGGTTGTTTGAAATACAACCAAGACTAGGACCTAGGTCTCAACTCCCAGCCCAATGCTTTCCCCACTATTGTGCTTAAAGGTGAGGCCACAGCTCCTTAATAAATGCTAGTTGACTCACTGACTGGGTCTCAGCTCAATAGTTCATTCTGCTGAAAAGATGGGAAAGCATCATGATAACTAAGTTCAGTCACCTAAAAATAGTTCTGATTTTTTTTGTTGAGGATGGAAGGAGAAGAGGAAGTTTCAAATCCCACCCTGGACACTACCTGTATGACCTTGGACAAGTCCTGTAACCTCCCTGGGCCTCAGTTTCCTAAACTGTCAAATGTTTAAGTTATACTAGCTAGCTTCTCTAGATCTAAGGTCCTATGAAGGATCAGCAAGGTAGCAAGAAGCATCCTGGGACTTTTTGTCCTAGGAAATAAAAAAATCACATAGAGAACAGGAGGGGGGGAGGAAGGTGAAGGACCTGGTGATATAGGGAAAGGGGCACTAAGAGGGGAGGGAGAGTCAATGAGCCAAGGAAAACCTCATTTGTGTAAAGGTTTTCTGCTCTGGCCAGGAAGGAACCTGAGCCACACCACCAAAGAGTTGTTCTTTCTACTTCTGGGAGAGAGGAGAGATGGGGAGCTGGGACAGGGAGGAGGGGTACGGGGAGGGGCGTGGAAAAGGCAAGAAAGGGTTACTGGGAATAGCTTTCCAATGACAGAGTCTGGAAGGGACCCATGCCTCCGCCCCTCTGCGGGTTAAACTGGCACGGGGCGGGGGGGGACCAAAGCATAGAAGTCCTCTTCCTCCCTCCCTCTCTCCCTCTTTCCCTCCCTCCATCCCTCTATCTCCTCCCATCCCGGCAGTGGCCTGGCACACCCACCCCTCCCCTAAGCCAGCAGCATAAAGGACTGGCGTGTGCCTCGGGGGCAGAGGGTCACATGGCTCCACCTCCTCGCCGGGGGATCCCGGGGGACCGCACTTTGTTCAGGATGCTGCCGTACCCATTGTGGAGGCACAGCCCGCTGCTGGCTCTGTGAGAGGGCTTGGAGAGGAAGAGGACGAGGAGGAGGGCGAGGACGCAGGCAGGCGCCGCAAGCCGCGCTCCAGCTCAGGGGGCCGGCTCTGGCGGCCAGGGGGAGCCCCTAAACAAACTTTGTGAGGAGCGAGGGGACGTCGTGGGGCAGCTCTGGGAGGGAACGAGATCTGCGTCTGGAAGATGGGCAGCTCCCACCAGCATGCATAAGCGAACCTGGAGGACCGACCCGAACGGTGAGTAGCTTCTCTGCCGTTTGGCTGACTCAATTTGCTCAGAAGGTCCCGGTGTCTGAGTCACCAGGGGTTTGTTGGGGTTGGTGGCTGACGGGAAGAATGAAAAAGGTCTGACACTTGAGGTTCCAGCCGAGGCTGATGGGCAACGTGCGGTCTTGGACAGGGGCTGGTTTGGCAGAGGAGAGAGACTTACAGAGTGGTGAGTGAGAAAAGGAAGGGGGGGGAGGGCGGGGAGACAGAGAGAGAACCATAGACACAGAAAGAGACAGCGACAGAGAGGCAGAGACACAGAGAGAAAGAGACAGAGAGAGACAGAACAGCAGAGACACAGAGAGAGACATAAGGAAACAGAGACAAAGAGACAGACAGAGAGACAGAGAGAGACAGTTAACATAAGGTAGAAAGCTATGGATATAAACTTGACAGCTTAGATGGTCAGCACTTACCAAAACAGTCAACTTTCAGACTATATCTTTTGGCCTCAGTTTGCTACATAGGTAAGTATTTTGAGTTTCTGTGAGGGCAGACTCAAAATACAGAGTATTCTATTTCCCACACTCTTCACACATCCACAACTTGAAGCTCCCAAAGGCACTAAATTCTTTCTAGCTTGCTGACTAGTTGTGACAGAGGGGATGGGAAGAGCCAGAGGGCTAGGGCAGGTGACTATAGGGTGTTTTAGAATTTGCCTCCCTGTAGTTGGGCCAGGACACATCCCTGATCCCCCAGCTTCTCTGTAATGGTTTCTGATCTTTACTCTGCTGCTTTTCTTTCTGATACCAGCCCCTTTCCACCCCACCTGCCAAGTGTCTGCTGTCTGGGAGTAAAAGGACCTCTTGGGGAATGGAGTTTATTAGAGGGTCATTCTAGAGACCTAGATCCTGGAAGGGAAAGGGGAGGGTAGCCCAAAAAAATTAAGTCAGCTAAGCACCACACAGGGCAAAATGTAGAAGGCAAGAATCTGGGAGGAAGGAGGGAGATGATGAGTCAATTTATTCAGAAAATAGGGAACCTTGTTCCCCAGAGCTGAATACAAGAACATCAGCTGGTAGGGAAAGCAGACTTTGCTAGGACATTCACTGGGCTCAGCTGGCTGGCGTCCTAGGAATACAGGAATCAGCTCCATCTCCTTGCTGATAATATGTTGTTTATCTCTCTTCCTGTTTCAATGATTCAAGATGCCATTGGCTCATTAGAACTTAGTGCTGAAGAAGACTTCTGTACAAACAAGAGCCTTACTGGTATTCTCTTCTTTGGCCTTGTATCTTGAGATTATCTAACACCAAGGATCACCTCTGGATTTCACTTGTGGAAGAAACCAGCACATCACACAAGGAATGTTTGTATCAGAGTTAGGGAGCTGATTCAGGACCCCACAGCTTGGGGATCTGTCTCAGGGTCATCGGTTTCCCTTTGTCCAAGGACCTAGGCAGGCAAAGTTAAAGCCTTTTTAAACTCTGTCAATCACCTTGGTTTGAGTTAAGAAGTTTGTATTTTGGTCACTTCTGTTTTGGGGGCTCAGCCTGGGTAGGAAGGCACAGGGAAACTGTCACAGCAGAACTGTACCACTACCACCTCCCAAAAAGATGCGTCTTGTGGTCGGATTTGTTTCCAGAACTGGTTTCTAAGGGGAAATCTGGTTAGTCAGGGTTTCTCTATTTAGATGTTACTACCTCATTTTGACGTAGTACTTTATGATTTATAAAGGGCTAAGGGCAAACTTGCTTGTCATAACAACCTTGGTAGTTAGGTGCTATTATCATTATTATATAATTTAATATAATATTTGCCGTATTATTATATTATATAATATATTGTGCTGTAATATTATATTATTATATATTATTTATGTTATATTTCTATATGATATATTATAATATTAATATTATATTGTTATAATATTAATATTATATTATTATAATATTATTATTTCCAGTTTTACAAATGAGGAAACTGAGGCTTAGAGAGATTAAGTGATTTGCCTAGGGTCATGAAGCTGGCAATGCCTGAGTCAGATGAACCCAGATATTTCTGAAGTCTCAGAAGCTCTCTTTTCTATGTCTCCCAGTCTCTGTGTCATTGCTTACACTCTGAGTAACTTAGAGGGTGCTCTTTGTATATTTTACATCTTATTTTTTCCTTACACAAAAGGAGAACGAGGAAAGCTCCTGTCCCCAGTTGAAGTTGGGAGGTGCTTTGACATCTTCATCTGCCTAAGTAAAGAGAAACTCACTACTTACCAGTGTATTCATTAGCTTTCTGTATGACCTTAGATAAGTGACTTTCCCTTTCGAGACTTCAGTTGCTCATCTATAAAATGATGAGTAGAGTAAATGATTCCTGAGACCCTATGAGCTCTCAGGCCCCCAACTCAAGAGTTTAGCCCTGAGAGCTGGCTGATGGTGAACCGTGGAGTTTTGTCTTTTATTTTATTTTGTGAAACCTTCCCTGAAGTAAGGATACTACTCTTCAGTTTGGGAAGAAAAACCGCTTGGAGCCTGGCCAGCTTCAAACATTTTGGTATTATCTGAGTTCTGGGTTTCTCAGGCAGGGAGTGTAGCCTCCTGGGGGAGCCTCGGAGGGAAACTGAAGTATTGTTTTTCCTTTTCTTGTCTAATCCTCCCCCACTCCCAGCCCAGCAAGCCCACATCCTCTGGAGTAAGCCTCTGGGGTCCCTTTCAGCTCTGACTCAGAAGGAAAAGAACACCCTAGCCTAAGAGAGTCTCCTGTCTGTCTGAAAATTTCTCATATTTTATCTCTGCCTGTCTCTCTCCCTCCCTCCCTCTCTCTCTGTCTTCCTCTGTATCTCTCTCTGTTTCTCTCTCTGTCTCTCTATCTCTGTCTTTATTTCTCTCTCCCTTCCCCACTCCCTCTGCCTCTTCCTCTCCCTCTCTGTCTTTCTGTCTGTGTGTCTGCCCTTCTCTCTCTCTCTCTGTATATATTTCTCTTTTCCTCTTCTTCACTTGGTATTCAGATTCCCCTTTAAAGTCCTAGCTGAAGCAGAAAAGTGATGAATGGTATAAACAGTGATAGCTGGTACTTAGTTATGTCCCCAGTGCTGCTCATACAGAAATCTGATGTTACCTAGGAGTAAATGTTACTAACCAAGGGAGGAGCAAAGCCCAGCAAGGAATAAGATCTGCAGTCTTTCCAGAGAGGCTAAACCACTCACGCCTAGTGCCTCTGCATAGAAGGAACACAGAGAACTCAGAAGTGGAACCACACTTGGCAAAAGTACCCTCTCCGGGCTGTTGTTTTTAACTCTACTCATCATAGAACAATAATTAAAAACATTTTCTTTTCTTTATTCTAGCATGTATGCATACAAATTTCTGTCTAGTTAGACATACATATACACATATCATTCATACACATGTACATATATGTATAAAGCAACAGTAAATACTGAAATGAGTATTATCACAGGAACCAATCTCCCAAGTCGAATCTGTTCCCTTGACTTACCAAGAGGGCTGACTCAGGCCTCGCTAGGACATTCCAGTTTCCTTTGAGGTGGCAGGGATTTTGATACCCCCGTTTCCTGTGTTTCCTGAGACGTGAAGAGAAGCAGGATGACTGAACCCTGAGCCACTCAGCTAGGCCAGAGAGTGTTGCTCCCTGACTTTCAGGCAGCATGTCCGTTCTTCCAAATTCACTTTACTCTCATTTTAATATGAGATATGCAATTCCATAGAAGAAAATTTAAAGGTGCTAAATGCATCTGGCCTGGCAAAAGCTCACTAATACCAAGATGTTTCCACTTCAAAAGGCTCTGAAACTACATATTGAGGCCCAGCCTTCCAAAGGTTCTTTCATTAGGGCTGTTGGTAGCTGAAAAAGCCAGGCCATTGGAAGGGTTAATGTGACTTACTCAAGGCACTTTCCCCCACCCCCAGGGAAGTCCTATCTAAGATAGAATTCTCATGCCTGTGTACATGAGTCCCAGTCTCCAGCATAACTTAATCCCAACCCAGAGAAATCCCACAAGTTTGAAACCCAGATAAACAAGGTTGCAGGTTCCTGGTTGTCAGAGCCAAGAGTCAGTAAGACTGGAAATGAGAGTTCAGTCATTTTTGATGATTTTTCACTGGGGACCATTAACCAGACATCTCTTGGTATCTCTGCCCAGCCTGCTGACTCCAAGTCTGACACTCTGTAGCTAGTGGTCAAGTAATGGTCATCTACCATGGATAGAGTGCTAGGCCTGGAGAGTGGAAGACCTGAGTTCAAATCCAGCCTCAGATACTTACTAGCTTGTGACCCTGGGCAAGTCCTATTAGCCTCTACTTGCCTCAGTCTCCTCATCTATAAAATGGGGGTCATAATAGCACATCCCTCCCAATTGTTGTGAAATCAAAGAGGATAATAATTGTAAACCACTTAGCACAGTGCTTGGCACCCTGTAAGCACTATATAAAGTTAGCTATTGTTATCATCCACTACACATTTAAGTAGGAAGCAAATGATGGCTAGAAAACAGTGCAAAATTGTCTTTGCTGTCATTAATTCCAATGGCTTCCTATTTTAGTTCTGCCCCAAAACAGATGAGAACAAGAGTCATAATAATGACCATGATGGTGCAAAAATACTACAGTCACCTAGCATTTATACAAGGGTATTCCTAAAGTCTGGACACATAGGAAATCTCATTAACTATGAATATTTTCAAAAAATGAAATGAATGAAATTTTCAACAACATTTTATTTCATTTGTATAAATTTTAGCCATGACCGTTTCATATGGAATAAAAACTTTCATTAGCTATTGGGGACTATTGTCCATATTAATAAGATTAATTAATTAATGAGATTTCCTATGTGTTTCCTGTGTTTTCCTATGAAATCTCATTTATGCTAATTAAATATTGAAAATTTCATTCATTTCATTTCTGGAAAATATACATAGTTAATGAGATTTCCTATGTGTCCAGACTTTAGGAACACCCTGTGTATCGCTTTCAGGTTTAAAAAATATTAGCCAAAGGTTACCTAGCACTTTCAGTTTACAAAATGCATTTACATGCAGTATCCCATTAGGCCCTCACTCATGACAGCCCTGTGAGGTAGGTACAATGGAGACTATTGTCCTCACTTTATAGATGATCAGATTTAGGAAACTTGTCATCCCATTTCAATCTAACCAGATGGGACCACTAATCAACAGTGTATAACTGAATTCAATTCAGAAGATAAATCTTAAGAGCTTGCTATACTCGAGGCATTGTGCTAGGCTCTGGGGATACAAAGACAGATTGAAAAAACAAAATCCAACCCCTGTCCTCAAGTAACTTACGTTCTGTTGGGGGATCACATAGATACGTGAAGTTTACATGCATAAATAAAAGTCCCCAAGATCTCGGTGCTTTTAAAGCTTAAAACAACACTAAGACTTTGGGGACACCCTGCATAATAATATAATGTAAAGAGGGAGAAAATACTAGCAACTGAGGGGGATTGGGGACCTTGTAGGACATGACACTTCAGGTGAGTCAGAAGTGAGGAAGACGTGAGGCATGAGGAAACAGCGGTATGCAAAGACCCAGGGGTGAGAGGGAGACTGCCCGACGGACTGGCAAGTGGAGTTCCCAGAGGGAATGACACGGACTACATCTGGGAAAGGAGCTTGCTCAGGGTCACACTGCTTTAGATGCCAAGCTGAAGAATTTGGCCTAGAAACAATAAGGATCAGCTGACATTTCTAGATAAAGGAAGTGATCGTCCAGCTTGGCAGCTGCTTGGAAGCTGAGGTAAGGGTGCGAGTGACAAGAGGAAGGGGATCTAGAGAGGCAGGGGAAATGGGGCAGGTACAGACAGCCGAGTGTGCTCTGTATCCCAATAGGGTCAGACTCTGGATCTAGGATTTCACTGATACAGGGAACTCACCGATGAGGAATTTCCCTCTGCTGCTGTGGGTAGGTACCTTTTCAATAACTTATCATCTTAGAGAGTTGCCTAGAGAACTGAGAGATTAACTAATTTGGAATACTACTGTGCTATAAGAAATAATGAGCTCGATGATCTTAGAAAAACATGGATGGGGCGGCTAGGTGGCGCAGTGAATAGAGCATCGCTCTGGAGTCAGGAGGACCTGAGTTCAAATATGGCCTCAGACACTTAACACTTACTAGCCATGTGACCTTGGGCAAGTCACTTAACCCCAAATGCCCTGCCTTCTCCCCTCCAAAAGGCAAAAAGAAAAGAAAAATATGGATAGACTTGCACAGCATAATAAAGAGTAAAATGAACAGAACCAAGAGATCATTGTATACAGTAACAGCAATATAGCTTTAAGAACAACTTTGAACGACCAGGCCATTCTGTTTATAAATACTCAAAGTAACTACACAGGACATATGAAGGAAGATGCTGCCTTCATCCAGAGAAAGGACTGACAAACAGAAACATGTGCAGATTGTGTGTGTGTGTGTGTGTGTGTGTGTGTGTGTGTGTACATAGTGATACTGCTTCCTGGTGGGTTGCTGGGACGATGGGCAAAACTAGCTTTAGGTGATGCAAATTTCAAAAACCCCTGAAGGATTAAAGAAAGGAGATTTCCAGGGGGGGACCTGATTTTTTTTAAAAAAGGGAATGGTGTGCCAAATAAATTTGGGAACCTCTGGATAGTAGCCATCTCTAGGATGCAAAGGGGGAGGGAAGAAAAAAGAAGGAAAAGAAAAAAAGAAATTTACATGATACTTTTATTTTATAAGGCAAGGCAAATTGTACATAATAGATTGGCAGTTTTGTGTGCAATCATTTTTTATTATACTGTCTTATGAAAATGCTTGTTTTATTCCAAAAATTAAAATTAAATTAAAAAAAATTCTAAGTAACTTACTCAGGGTCACACACCCATTATGAGTCAAAGACAAGATTTGAACCTAAGCCTCCCTGGCTCCAAGGTCAGCTGTACCCACCATGCCAGGGCTGCCTTTATGTTCCAGTGACAAATAATTTTGTCCTCTGTTGTTCTGTATTAGCTGTTCCTTTTCTCCAAGTTTATCTTAATGACGATAGACATTACAAGGAGGAGAATCTCTTTTGAAAGAGTTGGGCCAAGATACCAACTGTTCCCTTTCTAGCTCTACTATAAAAGAGGCAAGACAGCTGATCCAGGACGCTTGTGTTTAGGCTAACGGAAGCCTCCAAACCTCTCACAGATGCCTGCCTTATCTCTCATCTCTTCTGATCTTCCATTTTCCCTCTGCTCTCTCCAAAATCCTGGAAATGAAGGAATGGCTTCTCTCCCCTCTCCTTAGTAGCCTCCTACAGCTGTGTGTTAGGACCCACTGTCAGGCCTCTTCCCCCTCCCCCACCTCCCTCTATTCCCTTTTCTGGATTTACTCAGCCTTAGTAAGCATGTGTCTGCATAGCGCGCGCTCTCTCTCTCTCTCTCTCTCTCTCTCTCTCTCTCTCTCTCTCTCTCTCTCTCTCGCTCTCTCTCTCTCTCTCTCTCTCTCTCTCTCTCTCCCCGTCTCTGTCTCTGTCTCCCTCTCTCTCTCTGTCTCTCTCTCTGTCTCTCTCTGTCTCTCTCTC
>CM053593.1:83915158-83935234 GCA_028646575.1 Pseudocheirus occidentalis
TCTCTTTCTCTCTCTCTCCCTCCTTTCCCCTCCCCCCTGCCCTCCTCCCAGCTGGGAGGGACTAGAGACCTGCGTAATCTCCACAAAACACTTAACTATCCCCGGGGAGAGGGAAGGCTCAGGGAGACCAGGAGGGCATAAACAGCCAGCTCTCCTACTAATGGGGTCTAGGCTGGTGCTCCCCCTGCTGCCGGACAGCAGGCTGAACCGCAGGCCTTCAAATTCCCTCTTCAGGGTCCATTCACACCATGGTGGGGTGGGGGAAAACCAATTTTGCCTGCAGCCCCCAAGGCAGTATTATTGAAGGCCCCCAGAGCCACGGCCCAAAAAGACCCTGCCTGTGACATGAAAACACAGAAATCATTTGGGGTTCACAGAAATCATTTGGGGTTTTTATAATGTTCCCTTTTACCTTGATGTTTCTTTCAGCTGGGAGTGTTTTAAGAAAAACTAAAACGTATTTATTTTGTGACTCCTGTTAATTTTTCCTACAATGAAGTTGCTCTTAAGTGGCAAGGCAATTATCTGAGGTCTCTTTGGGTTATTTCATATACTAGAGCTTCCTGACCTGGCTACCTTTCCAGGCTTATTATATATCACTCCCCATCACATGACCTTTATCCCACCAAACTGACCACCATCATGAATGCCTCTCATGTAGTACCCCATCTCCCACCTCCATGCCTTTGCATAGGCTGGGCCCATGCCTGAAATTCACTTCCAGCTGACATCTGAGTTTTAGGATTCCTAGCTTCGCTCACAGATGAGCTCACTTCCTGTCTCCTACAGGCAGTGCTTCCTGATCCCCCTGAGTGATAATGCCTCCCCCCCAAAATAACCTCCTATTTATTATGCTTATATGTGTACTTGGTGTCTCCTCCAATTGCATGTAAGCTCCTCATGGGAGAGGAGAGACTTTCATTTTTTTTTTGTCATTCCCTCTCCGGTGAGTGGCACAAAGTACAAGCTTAATAAATGCTTATAGCTGCTTGTGGATTGAATATTTAAGACCATCCATTTTACAACGTGCCAAGACATCTTATCTGTGTATTTGTTCTGCTTTTACCAAGAGTTTCTCCCTCCCTCGCCATACATACACACTCCTCAGAGCCCCATGATTCTCACTGCCACTCATTTATACTCAACTTCCCTGTTTTTTTAAGCACAAAATCTCAATAATGGATTGGTTAATACCGCATCAAGCTCTGAATCATCTTTCCACTTCCCTTTAGCAACCAGAGAGGCCACTCTAGGGACCTTCAGAGGGACGAAAGAGTAAGGAGGAGGAGAGCAGAGAGAGAGTCTGGCCAGTCCATACTCATTTTCCAATGCAAACAAAGGCCTCTGTCTTGGTTTTAGTAGCAGGACTGGGCTGATGCAGAGAGAGACGACCTTTTAGAAAGTACAGAAGAAAGGACACTTCTCTGGAGGGTGGTTCAGCCTTTCCAAGGAGGTCAGGGTCGTAGGATCATTGATTAAAGCCGTTAGGACCTGTCCTTTCATTTTACAGATGAAGTGAAATGACCACACAGGTAAAAATAATAATGGCTAGCATTTATATAATAACATAAGGTATGCAGAGTGTTTATGACTGTCTCATTTGAGATAGTCACTCACAAGAAACCTGGACAGGTGGAGGTAGGTATTATTGTTATCCCATTGTACAGATGAGGAAGCTGAGGCAGAAAGAGGCTGTGACTTGCCCAAGGTCACACAGTTAATAGGTGTCTACGGTCATATTTGAACTCAGGTCTTCCTGACTACAGGTTTAACACTTATCCACTGGGTCACCTGGCTGCTTCTGGGTGGTAAACCTCAGAGGCAGAGCTTGAATCTCATTCTTCCTAACACCAAGGCTGGTTTCTCAATCTCCTGGGTTGTTTTTTCTATGATTGATCCTTGTAGCAGAAGCTCTAAACCTGAGGTCTGTGAATTGGGTTTTTAAAATATTAGATATGTTGATAGCTGTATTTCAGCATAATTAGTTCTCTTTGTAATTCTATATATTTTATTTTATGTATTTTAAAACATTCCTGTGAGAAGAGGTCTGTAGACTTCACCAGATTGCCCAAGGTGACCAGGGCTAAGAACTAAGAAGACTAAGAGCTCCTTGTTTTAGGCACTCTGCCTAAATAGTAGAAATAAAAGAATGGTTGTCATTTGGTGACTGAGGCTTTCTGCTGCCTGGGGATCTGCTTTAGGCAGAGGATGAATCAAGAAGGGGGTGGGGCTGTTTCCCACCCATGTCTGGTCTCCATCATCCTAAATCTTCTCGGTCACCTTGCGCCCCTTGCTAAGCATGATTGTGCCCCACGATGCTTTTGCTTGTCCTGCCTTCCCTCAAAGCTGGCTCGCCCTCACTCAGACAGACATACATTTCTTCTTGACAGTACAAGTACCATGGCCCTTCCTGGGCCCATCCAGAGTTGGCAAGGGAGCAGGAGAGTCACGCTGCCAGGCTGTCCATACCCAGGAGAAGCCAGCTTCTCATCCATCTGCACGCTGGCCTCTAGAACAGGCTAATCATGTTGGCATGTAATGGGGGGGTGCGCTTCCTGAGCAGCCAGGTACCCCAAGGGCCCAGAGACACACAGGGGACACATGGCAGCAGCAAACCAAGAAGGGAGAATGTATTCTGTCTAGGGAAAGATGAGCGGAGGTGATGTCTGCTCTGAAATGTGTGGTCACACCCTGGGCCACTCGGGCTACCAGATTGCAAGCCTCTGGGGGCTGTAGGGGGTGGGGAGGCCAGCTGGGGCTTTGTTCAGTGCATCTCATCTATTGTCCCTTCTGGCCTGTGTTTCTAGGGCGTTATAAATAGTACTGGATGCAGCAGGAAAAGCCACAGATGTGACTGAGGGGAAAGGGGTGGGGTGGGTGGTAGGGAGAGAAGATGCAGGAAAGAGATGGACTGGAAAGGATGGACCTGAGTGCATCAAATCGGAGCCATCTCCATGGTAATGAACCACGGGCCTAGGGCCCAACCCCCAGGAGCTCCAGAGAGCCCTCAGGCCCAGGAGCCAAATATCAGACTGACAGAGTATGAACCCAGAAAGGCCTCTGGCTGGGTGCCGGACCTGAGCTGCCTGCCCCCTTCTCTAACGTACGTCTCTGCACAGCTCAGAGAGAGACCTGAGCAATGCCGCACCTTCGGTGGCTCCCTGTGTCACAGACTCCCTGAATCCTTGGTCCCTTCTTAGAGCTCTATCTAAAACACCTCAGCTTTAAGTAATGTGCCTGAAGGCAGCCCTCACATTGATTGGTAGCGATGCTCATAAAAACTAAATCCAAGCCCTTCTCCCCAAAGCAGGCTGCATGGAGGGACCAGGAAGGACCCTATTCTATTTCCTCTGTCTGCATGCACCCCCCCGATTCAATCCATCAGCAAGCATTTGGTATCTGTTTTGCTCCAGGCATTGAACTAGACACTGGAGATACAAAGAGAAAAATTAAAGAAACCTCCACTTCCAACAAGATCGTAGTCTAACCAGGCCCTGGATATAATGAACATGCGTTAAAGGTTGTCAGTCAGAATCTATGAGGCCGTCATACCTCAGTGTCGTCTGGGGCATCTTCTCAGTCTTCCTGTTCTCAAGGTCCCCAGACCCTGAGTTCCTTGTCTGAACGTGTTAGAGATCCATGAAGATGATTGTAGAGACCCCTCAGACCATCTCTTCTGACAGTCAGGACTCAGACTTAGCTCGTCTGATTACACTGGATAACTGTTTTATGTGATGAAGCATTAGCCTTCCTGGGCAGTAATAACAGATGGTATTAGGTTTGCCAGCCACTTTATATATGCTATCTCGTTTGAGTCCCACAACCACGCTGTGAGGTAGGTGCTGTCATTTAAAAGATGGGGATGTGGAGGCAGAGAGAGGTCAAGTGACTTGTCCACAGTCACATAGGCGGTATATGTATCTGAGACAGCATTTGAATACAGGTCTTCCTGACTCAAGTCCAGCACTTTATACATGACTGCCTGCTAGTAGCGTTAAGAACCCTTAGACGTTCTGTCTCCTAAATTGTGCTGCTTCATCTTGTAGGCAAGAGCGCCTTTTTCCTACTGGACATTTAATGTCCCGGATTGTCAAAGTTAAAAGGGATGTTAGGAGTTCTCTATCAACTTCTTCATTCTAGAGAAAAGGAAACAAAAAAGTCAAGTGGGAAACCATGTGCAGCTGTGCCAAGATTTGGGGCAGAGGGCCTGGGATCAAATGGCTCTGCCATTTACTGCCACGTTACTTTGGGCAAGTCACTTCCTCTATCTTGTGTCAATTTCCTCGTCTATAAGTGGTTAGATGGTCTGTAAGATCCCTTTCCAGGCCTAAATTCTCTGTAGTCTGCCCAAGGCCACATAGTGAAACCCAGGTCCCCTGACCCAGCCTTGTTCTCTTTCTCTTCCACCATGCTTCCTCCAACCCCCTGCAAGAGTGGGCAGCTGGAATATTTGGAGAAAAGGTCACCAGTTCCCCTGCAGAACTGAAACTTATTCTTGGGCATAATCTGAGCTGGCCCAGCAAGTCCTTCTGCAGCCCTGGGTGGCCTGAGTTCAGGAGAGTAATCTTGAGTTGAGTAGAAGATGCTGACCTCATCTTGTGATCAGGATGGGAGGGGTAGGGTTTTCATTTCTGGTGTTTGCCTTTCATATCTAAAGGCAGAGGAATAAGTAGTATTAGACACAGAGTGCCTTGCCCCATCTGCTCACATCTAGCTGAGCTTCTTCCCCAGGGCCATCATTGTCCCTACAACTATCTTCATACCCCAGACTAACATATGTCACAGTTGTCCCAAGGGCAACTTCAGGTGCCGACCTCCCTTCCAAGAGGAAGGCTTACTGGCCCTCTAACTTGCAGAGATGGGTATGCTGCAAGGGCAGGATGCTAGGATGGCAGCCTTTTCCCAGAGTCTGCCTTGCCTCTCACCCCTGCAGAAAAGGTCAGATATCCCCCTCTTCACATGCATCAACATGGTTGGATTTTCCTCAGCTCTAATGCCCCCTGTGAAAAATTCCTGGTTACAGCTCTGTGGAGAGGTCATAGAGAAGGTGTCTATGTTCACAGAAACAGGGCAGGATTCCAGGGCACTCATCTTCCACCATGGTGAATTGAGACGAGTCATTTGTATTGTATTCTGCAAAGGAAAACTTGACAGTTTGAGTGATCATTGTCTTCATTGTCCAATAGCCTTTATGACACAATACAGGACAGATTTATTAAGTGCCAAGTGTGCAGAGATCCCTATAAGAACTGAGGTGATAACTTCCCTTATCAAATGGACTCTGGATGGTCACTGGATGGCAAGATTTGGATAACTCATGATTCCTGCTCTCCTGAAGCATATGCCCTACTGGAAAATCAAGACATCGGCATGGGTTTCTGTGAGCTCCTTGGAAGGGGGTATTATTTCATTTACTGCATTTCTACCCCCGGCACCCAGCACCCAGCAGGAATTAAATGCTCATTAACTGACTAATACACAAGATGAGCCTCTCAATTCATGCAGAGTAAATTATGCTGACAGAATCCCTTCCTGGTATGGACTTAATGTTTATAACAGATAACACTAATATGAATAGACACGGAACATACTTATAAATAGCTGAATAATAAACAGGGAATGGAGGCTTAAGTAAACAAGGTTAACAGTTTGAATAGTATATGAATGAATGAATACATGAAAAAAAGCATCATTAAGCACTCACAGCTTTCCAGGAGCTGAGCTGAGAGTGGGGATGAAAATACAAGCAATAACTCTTTGTAGAATATTTAGAATAATAGTGGCATAAGTAAAGAGGAATTGCATTGGGAAAGTGAAAGATTTGTTGGAGTTTCATATTTGGTTGGAATAATGATGGTTATAGCTGACATGATAGCATTATACCAAATACACTGTGTCCCAAAAGTCTTAGTGCATTTTAAGCTTATTAAATGTTAAAATAAGCTTAAAGTGCCCTAAAATTTTGGGGGACACCTTGCATCATGCCTTAAGATTTGCAAGGCACTTTACATATATTATCTCATTGGAGGAAGCTGAAGAGGCCTTTAGCTTCTTTCCTGCCAGCCTGGGAAGAGGTAAAGGGAGGATTTCAGGAGCATCTGGAATAATAGGAAAAGCAGCCCAGGAATAGGATATTCCAGATGTATGGCAAAAATTACAGGAAGGCTGGGAGGTGGGAATGAGAGGACCTTCCACAGAGGTATTGAGCACATTTACCTGAAATTACTAGAGGGAACAACAGTAAGTTCACTTACGTTAAAAAAAAATCATTTCCCATGTACAGAATGATCAAAAGTGAATTCTTTTGTCTTTTTAAAGCCCTTCTCAACCTTCCCAATCATCCTTTACGTTATTCTCCATCCTGTACTCTGTGCTCTGGCCAAACTGATCTTGCTATTCCTTGCGCTTCACACCTGACTCTCCATTTCCCACCTCCATCTCTTTGCATTGGCTGTCTCCCATGTACCCCCTCCTCAACTCTGTCTCATAGAATCCCTGGTTTCCTTCCAAATTCTACTCCAGTACCATTTTCTTCATGAAGACTTTCCTGATCTGCCCCCTCTATCTGCCGGTGACTTTTGTTGTTGTTCATTTGTTTCAGTTATTTCTGATGCTTTATGGGGGGAGAAAGGGTGTTTCTTGGCAAAGATACTGGAGTGGCTTACCATTTCCTTCTCCAGCTCATTTTACAGATTAGGAAACTGAGACAAACAGGGGTAAGTGACTTGCCCAGGGTCACACCAATAGTAAGTATCCAAGGCTGGATTTGAACTCAGATCTTCCTAACCCTAGGACTAGCACTCTATCCACTGCACCACCTAACTGCCTTTTTAGTTAGTAGTGCCTTTCCCCTCTACAGATAACATATCTGTTTAGCATGTTCTTATATGTGTACACACCATCTTTCTTGACAGAATGCAAGCTCCTTATGGCAACCATTGTTTTATTTTTGTCTTTGTATGCCCAGCACTTAGCTTGGCCAATTTCTGGCATTTGATAAGTGCTTAATAAATACTTGTGATTCATTGCTTGATGTGAAAACTATATGGGGCTTTTAGTGAACTAAGTATCAGTCAACAGTATGACCCAGAGGCAAAAAAAAAAAACAAACCACATAGAGTTAGAATCAGAGTTAGGGTTTGGCTCCTTGAATAGGTGCTTAGAAATCAAGGCAGCCAGGCATTGGGCAGGGGGGTCCAAATAGTGGCTCCTGAGTGAGGTCCAAACTAGATTAAAACGTGGTTGGGAAAAGTTGAATAAAATAAATTCAAATACATTACAACACAAGGTTCGTTTGTGATCTAAGCCAATATGCTGTTTTGATTTGAGTTTGACACCACTGATAGAATGGCTAGAGCGCTTGGTATTAGAGTAACTTATGTGTGAGTTCAAGCCTTTCCTCTTATATTTACTTGCTCTGTGAACACAGGCAAGTCACTTTTCCTCTCAGTGCAACTCCTACAACTATACACTGTAGATGAGGCTGATCAGGATCAATGGAGGGAGTATTCACACCAGGAGTGCCCTACACAAATGAAATCACAGGACCAGACTAAAAGAAGTGTCTGGAATGCAAGAGGAGTTAATCTCATTATACTCTGCATTAGTCAGATCAGGTCTGGAGTATTATGTTCCACTCCCAGCAGTATATTTCAGAAGAATATTGACAAAATTGAGTGTATCCAGAGGAAAGCAACCAGGATAGGGAAATGATGGGAAACTATGCCATATGAAGATGAGTTGAAGGAATTGGGGATATGTAGCTTGGTGAAGAAAAGACTTGGGTTGGGGGGGAGATAATAATTGTCTCAACGTATTTAATTTTCAGATGAAAAAGATGTCATATTTGCTTTCCTTTGCCTCTTAGGACAGAACTAGGGCCAGTGGGTAGAAGTTACAGAGAGACAGATTTGCTCAGTGTAATGAAAAATCTAATTAAAGATGTCCCAAAGTGAGGTGGGTCTCAAGGGGTGATAATTTCCCTTTTCAAATGGAGACTGGATGGTCACTTGTAATGGATATTGTGGAAAGAATTCCTTTTTAGATTCAGATTGAACTAAATGATTTATGAGATCTCTTCCATATGGAAACCCAGGAAAGAAGGAGATTTAGCTGAGGTAATCCAGCTTGGTGAAGGACTTTGAAACCATGAATGGAGATGTCAGATCTGTGGTCCAATAGAATGAGGCTAGTAGCAGGGTTGGAGTGTTTTCACAGCAGCATTTAGAACCAAACACATAGGGTCAGTGCTAGAGGCAAAGTATGGTGAAGAGAGACAATGAGAGCCTGGAGAAGACATGAAGAGAAAGGTTAGATAGAGGTGCTATTGTGAAGCATTCCACCTGCCAATACGGAAGAGCAGAAGAAGATCTGGATTTGGAGTCAGAAGACCATGATGCTCTTCTGAAAAAAAAGAGCAGCTCATAACTTCTTGACATGCTGTAATGGTAATTTCATCCTTCAACATGAGGAAATTCAATTATGCATCTGATTCTCACTAACAGGGAGGATAGGACAGATGGGACGGAAATGGCAGGAAAATTGTGGGAAGTGAAAAAGAAACTCCTTTCTAGAGTTTGTGAAGGAGAGGAAAGCTAGGAACAGTTTGACATGCATTCTCCATTTGGGGACTTCAAATTTCAAAAGGTTCAGAGGAAGGATGGATAGCTGTCTATGGACTAAAATTATATAGAGGGGCAAGGGGCTCAAGAAACTCTCAAGAATGAAATTCTGAATTATGTCAGAAATTATTCAAAAACAGAAATTGTTCCAAAGAAGAGGAATCCAAAAATTGTCTGAAGGATTGATATGAATGCATAGATAATTTATTGATCAATTTAGACTTTAAAAAAAAAGACACACACAGACCACGGAAGCAAGAGAAGTTTATAGAAAATGAATATAAAAATGTAATGTGTTCTTATAAGCCTGTAAGAATAGTAGCAGGAATGCTGAAACTCATAGTAAGTTTAGGGTGGGTAACAAAAAAAAGGAGGCTTTAATTATGATGGGGGAAAGAAGAAAATCTAAGAAAAAATAGGATGGTGGCTTGGAGTCAAAGGGACAATAGTAATTGACAATAGAGAAGGAATTGACAAGAGAGAAGAAGCAGAGGTGCCTGTTTCTTATTTTTCTTAGGTTTTCTCTCTCAAGGAGAATGACATTTAGACCTCCCCCTGCTCTGCTAATGCCCCCCCATGCAGGCCCTCATCACTTCCTATTTGAACCACTGCAAAAGCTTTCTGGTGGGTCTGCCTGCCTCAGCTCTTTCCCTACTCCAGTCCATTCTCCGCTCAGCTGTCAAACAGATCTACTTAAAACCTCAGTCTGCCTATGTCACCAATCCCCTCCCCCATTCAGCAAACTCCAGTGACTCTGTTTTGCCTCCAGATCAAATATAAAATCTACTGTTTGACTTGAAAACCCTTCGTAACAGGCCCCTCCCTACCTTTCCAGTCTTCTTGTACTTTACTCCTCCAAATACTCTACATTCCAGTGACACTGACCTCATCTCCCAATTTTGAGCCTTTTTGCTGGCTGTATCCCATGCTTAGAATGCTTTCACTACTCATCTCTGCTTCCAGGCTTTCTTGTTTCTTTCAAGTCTCAGTAAAAGTCCTACCTTCCACAAGAAGACTTCTCTATCCTCCATCATCTTAGTACCTTCCCTCTGCCACTCCCTAGTTTTTAAATATATAAAATCTATATTTATTATATAATGCATACTATATTAACATATATAATTCATAATACATATGTTATGTATTTTGTGTATGCATGTGTGTATTGTCTCCCCCTTTAGACTGTGAGCTCCTTGAGGGCAGGGACTGGTTTTTTCCTTTCTTTCTTTGTACCATCAACACTTAGCACGGTGCTTGACACCTAATAGGGACTTAAGAAATGCTAACTGACTGACTGGACTAGAAAGGACAGAATGAAAAAAAAAACATCTATAGGTGGTAGGTACCCATGATAATAAGGAGATAGTAAGAGGAGAACTAGCTGCATTTGATAAATTCAAGTCATCAGACCCAAAAGAATTATCTCCAAGATACTGAATGAGCGGGCAGATATGATTGCTTAAGAACTGTCAGTGATGTTTCAAAGACTGTGGGGAGCAGGTAAGGAATGTCAGGATCAGAGAAAAGCAAATATTATCCTGATTACCACAAATAGGAAGTGAATGGAGTCTGTAAACTATAGGTCAATGAGCTCACCTTCAATTCCTGGAAAAATTTGTTTAAAAAGATGGTCAGTCCAAAAGGCTCATGATGGAAAATGCTATCCACATCCAGATAAAGAATTATGGAGTCCGAATACAGATTGAAGCATGCTATTTTCTCTCTCTCTTTTTTGTTTTGTTTCTTCCTTCTCCTGGTTTTCCCCATTGGTTCTAATTCTTCTTTACAACATGATTAATGTGAAAATATGTTTAATTTGAATGTACACATAGAGCCCATATCAGATGTCATGCCATCTTGGAGAGGTATGGGGGAAGGAAGGGGAGAAAATTTAAAATTCAAAAGTTTGTGGAACTGAAGGTCGTAAACTAAAAATAAATAAATAAAAAGACGGTCAATGAACATCTAGAAAAGGAAACAGCCATCACAAGGAGCTCATGTGTCTTCATCAAGAACAGGTCATACAGACGAACCTTATTTCCCTTTTTCACAGAATTTACTAATGAAAGCAAAGCATTTGCTAAAGCCTCACATGCTGTTCTTGTGGAAAGGATAGCTACAGGCCAGGTACAGTTAGATGACCTGGGAGTTGATTAAATGGACAGACTCAAAGAGTAGTCAATGTCAGTTTGGAAAGACTTCTCTGGGGGAGTGCTTCTGGGACCTGTGCTTACTTCTGTACTATATAATATTTTTGTCAGTGACATCAGTACCACTATCAGTAACTATAAAGCCATAGATGATGGATTCACGAAATATGTACATGACACAAATCTAGGAGGGGTTAATACTAGATAGATGAGTCAAGATCTGAAAGAAAGACCTTAACAAACTAGAACATGGAGCTGAATGAAACTAATAAAATGGGATTTACTTATTTGGAGGCAGTCAGTATTAAGTGACTTGCCCAGGGTCACACAGCCAGTTAAATATCCGAGGCCAGATTTAAACTCAAGTCTTCCTGACTCCAGGGCCAGTGCTTTATCTGCTGTGCCACCTAGCTGCCCATAAAATGGAATTTAATAGGGATAAATGTAAAGTCTTACACCTGGGACCAAAACATCAACTTCACAAGTACAAGGGTATGGGGAGACATTGTTAGATACTAATTTCCCTGAAATAGATCTGGTGCATTTGAGTGGAATGCAAGCTCAATATGAGTCAACAGTGTGATATAGCAGCCAATGGAAGCTTATATGACCTTGGATTTCATGAAGATACACGTGGCTTCCATGAACAACATAGCCCTGCAGCACTGTCTGCTCTGGTCAGACCACACGTAGCCTGTGTTCAGTTCTGGGCACTACATCTTAGAAAGGACATGCGCAAGTTTGAGAGCATCCAGAGGAAGGCATCTGAAATATTGAAGGGTCTTGGATCTGTGCCATTTAAGAATCAGTTGAAGGAACTAAAGGTAGTTAGCAAGAATAAAAGAAAACTCAGAGGAAACACAATTGTTACGTTCAATGACAGTATTTGAAGGGCTGTCCTATGGAACAGGGTTTGGCTTGTTCTATTTGGCCCCAGGGGGCAGAACCAAGAACAATGAGTGGAAGTCACCAGGAGGCAAATTTAGGTTTGAGGTCAGGAAAAACTTCCTCAAGATTTGAGCTACCTCTAAGTACAATAGGCTGCCTGCAGAGATAGCATGTCTCCTTCCTCAGCAGAGATCTTTAAGCAAAGCCCTGATGGACATTTGTTGGGCGTGTCCTTGTAAGGATTCCCTTTCAACCATAGATTGGACCTGATGCCTGTTGAGGGCCCTTCCAACTTTAAAACTGTGGTTCCACCATGAACTTAGTCATGTGACCTTGGCCAAGTCACTTATGACCTCTCAGACCTTCAGTTTTCTTACAGACACCTTCCTCCTAGGATTATTGTGGGCATAAAATGGGAAAAACATCAACAGGAAAGTTCTCTTCAGACTTTTGCCACTACCCTGCCTCACCATTGATCATTCAGTCAATAAAACATTTACTGAACAAGGCTTTGGAGGAGACAAAAGTGTATAGCACAGTTCCTACCCTTGAGGAGTTTAGGATCTGTTTGGGGATATGAGATCTAAGCCCGTGGAAATTCAAATACCAGCACAAGTTTGTAATACAAGTGGTGTTCTAAAGTAACAACCAGGATTGTTTAGGGATTAAGAATTATAGACAGTGGAAACCTGGGCTCCAGTTCTGGCTCAGACACAAAGTACCTGTGTCCTGTCAGGCAAATCACTTCATTCCTCTGGCCCTGTTTCCTCCTTTTCAAATTGAGATCCTAGACTATTAGGGACTTTCAAATTTGTAGTTTGACTCCCTCATTTTTTAGAGGAGAAAATTGAGACTCAGGAAAGTTAAGTGGCCCCATCTCCCTAGCTTCCTCCAAAACTCTTCTAAAATCCCACCTTCTGCAGACCTTTCCCAGTGCCCCAGCTACTAATGCATTCCCCATGAAACGACTTTTCTTCTACCTCCTTTCTTATCATTTGTGTCCAGTTATTTGCATGCTGTCCTCCCCATTAGAATATGAGTTCCTAGAGGACAGAGACAAGTTTTTTCTTCTATTATCCCAGCACTTAGTACACAGGACATGCGTAATAAATGCTTATTGTCAGACTGGTACATTTTCACATGGAAAATAAGTGGGAGATCCAAATTCAACACCTCAGAGTCATCCTTGAATCTTCTCTTCCTTCACCCCAACCCATCATGTTCGCTTATTTGCCAGTCTCATTGGTGTTTCCCACAACAATCCCCTTTCTCCATTCGCTCCACCACCACCCTGTTTCAAACCCCCATCATCTCTCACTGATGCTATTTCAATAACCTGATCAGACTCCACTATTAGACTCTCCCCTTTCCCATTGATGCTCCATTTTGCTGTCAAAATATGCTTTAGGAGGTTAATGTCTGACTGTCATTCCTGGCCAAAGCACCTTCTTCAGCATTATCCTGTTGTCTCTAAGGAAACACAAGCTTCTCAGTCTGACATTTAAAGCCCTTCTCGATCTGGCTGCAGCTCACCTTTATAGGATGATTTCATACTGCCTCCTTTAGTGTTCTCTACATTCCAGCCAAAGTGCCTATTCACTGTTGGCCAAATTCAGCATCTCATCTACTGACTTATTTCATACCTTTATATGCTGCTCCCCATCCCCACCCACATGCTGGAAATGCACCCACACATCCCCTCTGGACTGAACATGGTGATCGCTAAGCTTCTTTCTGGGGAAAGGCCAAATTCCCTGGCCCTGTTCTTAACATTCATCCTCCACGATCACTTGGTAGCATTCTTTTTGCCTTCTTTTTTCTTGGATTGTCTCTCTTAAGGTGGCATGTGCACCATTGCTGTCTCCTAGTTCTCCTACTTTCCAGACTGGTCCTTCTTGCTCTCTTTTGGTTCTTCTGTTCCTCTCACATCATTAAGTATGTGTGTCCCCTAAGGCTTTCTCCTACACATTCTTCCTAGGTAATTTCATCACTCCTGGCGCTTAAAATATCACCTTCCTACATGTACCAGGGGTTGGCAGACTACAGCCCAAGAGCCAAATCAGCCTGCCACCTGACCTTGTTTTGGTACAGCCTCAAAAGCTCAGAATTTTTTTTATTCTTTAAAATACAATAAAACTTTATTTTAAAATGTGGGAGTCATTCAAAGAGTGTTTGGTGGGCTGGCTTTGGCCTTCTGGTCTTAGTTTTCTAATCCCTAATAGATGAAACCTGTATATCCAGTCCCATTCTCTTCTCTGAACTGAAGACAGCATTTCCATCAGCCTGATGGCTATCTCCCCCTGATTCCCCACTAGCATCCTCAAACTTGACACATCTAAAAATGAATTAATACTATTCCCTTTAATTCTTCCCTGTCCTTGCAACTTCTCTAGTTCTGCTAATGATACCACCATCTTCCCAGTTACCCAGAACTGTAACCTCAGAATCATCTTTAACCCATCCCTTTCTCTCACCTTGGTTGTTGTTGCTGAGCCATTTCAGTGACATCCAACTCTTTCATGACCCCATTTGGGGTTTTCTTGGCCAGGATGCTGCAATGATTTGTCATTTCCTTCTCCGATTCATTTTACAGATGAGGAACTCAGATTCAGGAACATAGTTATCAAAATAATTTTTCTGAAGTGTAACTGTGTCATTCACTTACCTCAATGACTGCCTATTATCTCTAGGAGAAAATACAAACATTCCCCCCCCCATTTCTGAGCATTTAAAGGCTATTAAAACTTAAGATTCATACATCTCTCAAGCCTTATTTCACTTATTACACTATCTGGGGCTACCAGCTTCCTCCAAGTCTTGTCCTGTATTGTCCTGTATCCATAGTTTTGCCCAGGCTGTCCCCCATGTCTGGAATTCACTTCCTCCTCATCTCTATCTGTTGAAGTCTTTTTTTGTCTTTCAAGACCCAGCTCAGGTGCTGCCTTCTCCATAAAGCTTCCTTTGATCTTCTATTCCACCCAGCCCCCCAAGGCAAAAGTGGCCTTCCCTGTCTCAGACTTTCTTAGGATTTTTCCTTTGCCCCAGCAACGTACTAACAACTCACGATAACAAAGAGAAACAAAATATAGTTCAGCAAAACTAATTAAGACACCAACCAAGTGCAACACTGTATGCAATGTCCTACACCCATAGTTCCCCACCTCTGTAAAGAAGGAAAGGAGGTGACTTCATTTCTCCTCTTTAGAAGCCAAGCTTGGCCATTATAATTTCACAGCAGTCAATTATTTATTAAATGCTAAGTATATGCCGGGTACTATGCTAAGCACAGGGGATGCAGAGAAAGAGTGAAAATAAACCCTGACCTCAAGAAGCAGCAACATATACATAAACAGGTATACACCAGGCAAGTATTGAGTAAATGGGACGTAGTCTGATAGGGGTTGGCACAGGAAAGTGCCAACATTCCTGTGAAACAAGGAGACACTTAAACATCCTTAATGGAAGACAGAGATTCAGTCTTGAGGCAAAGATGAGAAGTGGAATTCCAGCATTCAATTTCCAATGTTTTGTTGTTTTTCATTGTGTTTACATTGTTGTCCTATATCGTTTTCCTGGTTCTGTTTACTTTACTTTGTATCAGCTCTTACGAATCTTCTATATGCTTCTCTGCATCAGTCATTGTTTCTTACAAAGGCAGCTAGGAGTTGTAGTCAGGAAGATTGGAGTTCTGATCATACATCAGACGTTCACTAGCTACATGACCTTGGGCAAGTCATGTAACCTCTCTTTGCCTCAGTTTCCTCATATGTAAGATAGAGATAATTGTAGAATCTACCTCCCAGGGTTCTTGTGAGGATCAAACAAGATGACAGACACAAAGCTCTTGGAAAATTTAAAAACACCCCATAAATGCTTGTTCTTGAGGCATTTTGGCCAAGTCCAGCTCTTGGTGACCCCATTTGGGGTTTTCTTGGCAAAGATACTGGAGTGGCTTGCCATTTCCTTCTCCAGCTCATTTAAGAGATGAGGAAACAGAGACCAACAGGGTTAAGTGACTTGCCCAGGGTCACACAGCTAGTGTCTGAGGTCAGATTTGAACTCAGATCTTCCTGACTCCAGGCCAGCGCTCCACCCACTGTGCCCCCTAACTGCAATATAAATGCCAACTATCATTATTATTATTCCAGACTAGCAATAAACCAATGCCTCCACATGCCACATTTTGTTTAGCCATTCCCAGATCAATGGCTCTCTGCTTTGCTTCAAGTTCTTGACTCCTACACAAAAGTGTTGCTGTAAAATATTTGGATGAATATTAGACATGCCTTTTTCAGTTCTACAAAGCACTTACCTAACAACTTTGTGGGGTATATAATATAAGAATCATTAACTGCACTTTACAGATGCACACATTAAGAATCACTGTGTGAGTCTCATTCACTTAAGTGACTTGCCCACAATCATAAAGCCAGTGTCAAAGGCTACAGCCTCTTGCCTGGGTCTTCAGACTTCAGACCCTGAACTCTCCCCTATTCTGCACTTACTTCCCTTTTTGCCCCCATACCTTATTGTTTTTATTTGTGTACATGTTCTATTCCCTATTTTAGACTGTAAGTTCACTGAGGGCAGGAAGCATGTCATCATACACCCAGTGCCCAGTGCTGTGCCTTGTAAAAGTAGGTCTTTGACAAATTCTTATTGAATTTCATCAAATTAGCTTTTAAGCGCTTTGAACTTAGAAAAGGGAGAAAATGTTGTGGTCTGGGGTCACCAATAGATTACTTCTACTACTGCAGGCGGGGTAGGAACTAGACCTTATGGGAAGGTTAACAGCCAGGTGCAAAGAAAAGAGGTATTGTAGTTAGAAGAGGTAGTTTGTGAGTAAAGGGAGGGAGGCAGGAAATCGCAAGGAATGTTTGAGAGTTTGTGAGTAAATGGGCCTCACTGGAGGAAAGGGGTCAATCAGGAGAACTGATGAGAGATAAAATGAACTAGATTGAAGAGGACCATGAATGGTAAATTAATAAATTTGGAATTTATCTTGTAGGTCTAGCAGGGAGCATCCATGGTTCTTGAGCAAGAGGAGTGACACCATAAAAGTGGAATTTTCAAATGTTAACCTTGTATCTGACCAATACTCTTTCTGTGACCCTGGACAGGTTTTTTATTTTATTTTTTTTTACCTCTCAATACCCCTAGGCATCTCTCTTAAGACTATAGTTTGCAGAACAGGTGCGGATCTGCATTGGGAAAGCAATTTCCCCTTGCCCATGCGATGACATGTTTCCTGCCCTCAGTGAGCTTACAATCTAAAACAGGGAATAGAACATGTACACAAATAAAAACAATATGGTATGGGGACAAAAAGGGAAGAAGTGTAGTATAGTAGAGAGTTCAGGGTCTGAAGTCTGAAGACACAGGCAAGAGGCTATAGCCTCTGACACTGGTTTTGTAATTGTGGGCAAGGCACTTAAGTGAATGAGACTCACAGAGTGATTCTTAATGTGTGCATTTGTAAAGTGCAGCTAATCAGGGGATTCTCAATGCCAGTGAAATCACATCTAGATAAAATACACACACACACATGCACACACCACACACTCAGTGGTATATAAAATGTGTTGGAGGAGGAGAGGCTGAAGGCAGGGAGAGCAATCCAGAGTCTACTACAATGAGCTAAATGTGAAGTGATCAGGGTCTGAGCTAGGGGAGTTCCAGAGGAAAGGAAGAGACAGCTGCAGGGACAGTTCTGAGAGGATCAGAGATAGAAAGCCTAAAGGGACCATAGAGGCCATCTAGCCCAGCTCCATCATTTAACAGCTGAAGAAACTGAGGCCCACAGGTGTGAAGTGCCTCATCCAAAATCATGCAGAGCTGAGATTTAAAGTGAGGCCCTGAGACTCCTAGATGAATGACCAAGAGCCAACAAGACTTGGTAACTGATTGCATATGGAAGGAGATAGGGAAGACAAAGGTAATTCTGGTGTTTCAGACAACTGTGAGAGTGGTGGTACCATTAACAAAAAAGAGGGAAGTCAGGAGGAGTCTGTTTTGGAGGCTAGATAATAAGATCTCAAGCCTCACTGACCCCATTCATTGTTCCTGCTCTTTTGACTTCATGGCTACGTCCCAGAGAAAGGGCTGAACCCTGAAGCCCTTCCCAGTCAGTGAGGCCTAGAAGGAGGCAGGTTATAAATAACCCTTCTGAATCAAAGGGTTTTCTTCCTGTGCAGGAAACACCACAAACCAATGAGGCAGGAAAAAGGTGTTTCCGTAAAGGAAGCCAGCAGGCAGGAGCAGATCTGGAAGCCAGATGGGATCCCGGGTGCACAAAGGGAGGAGGACCATAGTTTGGAGGGCTCTGAGGAGTGCTTCTGTGCCAACTTCTGGGGGTGCCATATGGTGCTGTCTGGGAGGGGGAGTTAGTTCAAGATTGACTTAGGAGGGCAGCAGCTTGTGGAGGGGTCCCCAGCGGGTATTGGGGGCAAAGATAGGACAAGAATAGTGAAAATTTGGGGCAGAAGGTAAATGGAAACGCCAGATCATATCCCTTCTCCCTGTCTCTTTGTCCCAACTACTGTACCAGCATGGGGTCCAGGGAGCAAACCTCATCCTGTCTGCCCTCTCTATTTAGCAGAATTCTGCCCTTCACTGACACAAAGAGGATCTCCCTTATGTCCCATTCGATTCAATGTACACACATTTATGGAGTGCCTGCAGAAATTTGTTAAAGACACAAACTCTAGAATCATAAATAAATAATCACAAAATTTATCAGAAATGAATAAGTGATGATTGAAGGTAAAAGGACAAGGGGCTGGCAGAGGATGAGGAGGATCGTGTCATGGAAGCAGTGAGCATGAGCTTGGAAAGACCTGGGGAGATGGTAGAGGATGGAAGAGCCCAGCTTGCTGTGGTCCATAGGGTCATGGGAAGTCAGACATGACTGAACAATAAAAACAAACAAAAATTATCTGATTATTATTGATAATTTTTGGTTTTATACCACACTCATCTAATATTAAATATGTATGTATGTATGTATATGTGTATATATTATATTTATATATATATGTATGTGTATACATAATGAGACCAGGTCTCTACCTACCATGTCATGCTTCCTCTCTCACCTCACTGTGTCAAAGGGAATGGGACCCCTTTCCAAGGAAAACCTAATGGTAGGAGAATAATTTTCTACCTCCAGCACAGTCAGTCATAGCCTCTGAGATCCCATTCTTCTCTACAGGTCTCCATTCACTCCTGTGGTAAGATCAAAATATGTTTTCTCCATAGTTTGCAGATGGACAAAGTTGATAAAAATCCATCGCTGCTTAGACTGAGTCAAGCAGGAGTCGAGACCTCATGTAATTCTGGTGAGAGTTCATCCCCTGTACTTGTAGCATTGTTAAAGGAAATCAATGGTGATCGCTGATGTAAACAGGAGCATTCTGGGAGTGATAATGGTAGATAGGAAGGCTGGCTGGGGAGAGCTCCTTATCACTCATTGGAGGAAATGAGTATTACAACAAAACCATAGAGAAGAAAAATGTATAGAAATAGTATAATGTGGAAGAGCCACTTTTTGGGCAATTTGGGGAGAGAGAAAATTTAGACCCTAACCTCAGAGAGCTCCCAGTTTAATTGGAGAAATGCACATAGAAGAAATAATTTTTAAAACAAATAAACTATTAAGCTTCCCAGTGACACTGGGGAATGTGAAGTATTTCAACACTTCTAGCTCTAAATATATGATCCTATAAAATACACATAGTTCTTGCCTTCATCACTCTTGTAATCCTAGTTAGAGTAGAAACCTATGAAAAGACACCTAGTAGTATGTATAGGTCCTCTCCAGGCTGCTCCCTTTAGTCTTCCAGAGTTGCTCTACAATCCCCGCTGACATCTCTTCACCTTGGAAGCTCTTTCTAATTCTGGATTTCCCTTGTTTGAAGTGCCCTCTACGTCTGCAGCCCCCCCCCCCTCTCTCTCTGTCTCTCTCTCTCTCTCTCTGTCTCTCTCTCTCTCTCTCTCTCTCTCTCTCTCTCTCTCTCTCTCTCTTTCTCTCTCTCTCTGATTGGCTGGTTCCTCACAGAACTTCCCTTTTAAGGAGGAGGCCCAGGCTAATCCTCTCCAGCCTGTGCTCCTGACTTTCCCAGACTTTCTCTACAATGCACCCTTTGCTAGGTATTTTAATGTCTTTCCCCATCCCCTTCTCAACTCCCTCATACATGTTGTCTGCCCTCCCCCCTTAGAATGAAAGGGAGGAAGGAAGGAAGGAAGAAAGGAAGGAAGGAAGGAAGGAAGGAAGGAAGGAAGGAAGGAAGGAAGGAAGGAAGGAAGGAAGGAAGGAAGAAGGAAAGAAGGAAGGAAGGAAGAAGGAAAGAAGGAAGGAAGGAAGAAGGAAAGAAGGAAGGAAGGAAGAAGGAAAGAAGGAAGGAAGGAAGAAGGAAAGA